>JARHVA010002956.1:0-582500 GCA_037957365.1 Torreya grandis | reverse complement strand
CAAATATAGTCAAAGGATTTTATGTAAAGAGATAAAACCCCCTTGGGAGTATTATTGTATATTTAAGGTGGGTCATGCATCAACTACTACTTTTTTCTTATTTATACCAAGTATAAAAACATTATACATGATATTAGGACATGTTTAGATAAAAATTTCCATATGGTATCATCTTCAGTACATAGTCATGTCAAGTATATACATGGTAACATAGTGGTTATAGTTTCGAGTATTCCATATGAGTATCCTATTTAGCTAGAGACGGTTCCTTCTCCATCCACACCCCACCACAACTACTTAAACAACTTATTCAAGTTAATTATATGCATGTATTTCAATTAAAGGTAACTAAATTTATTAGACAACCAATGATTCAATGCACATTACATTAAATGTATATTTAGGATGTACAATAGTCATCATCAAATCCACTAGTTTCTAAGATAATATTACAAACAACTTCATGTATTTCATATGATTCATATACTATTAGGTAATATGGCTACACATCATACAAAAGATCATATGATTCATGATGATGATGAAAAATATACCACAACACAAGATAACATATCAGATTTAGATACATGTACATATGGGACTACTCTCTCACAGTAGGTGAAATTTTACACGATTGATACATGGCATACACATGAAAAACCCATTATGGGATAATATGTTAGTATGATTATAATAAAAAATATTTTAAAAATACCTGAAAATATGAAATATTTATAAAATTGAAAATCATAACCCGCATGACATGTATTACTAGTATACATACATCATTAATGTTGTTTATCATATTATGATATATTACATATTATTTTCATACAAAAAATAATTCATGGTAAACATGAGTTAATTCTAGGACTTAAAAATTAAAATGACATATATATTTATATACGGGACATTCTTACACCTAGGGGTTACCTCCAACATTGGTGGTCATGCTTACATTACGTGCATCTATTTGGTACATCTATTCAAGTGACATATTTGTATGACTATTCCATTGATCACAATGAGATAATTATAATTTTTTTACATGTCTTACCCTTTCTCATTCTTATTAGAGTGCTATATGGAAATTATACTTTACCATATGTGATGATTACATACATTGATAGTGTAGACTAGTTATAATTTTTGTATGCATGTTTATTGTTATTGGTTATTATATTGTATGAGCATTGTGTGTTGCACCATATTATTTCATGTGTGAATACTCTTTTTAAATTTTCATTATGTAATCCTTGAGCATGTATTACATGTATGTTGATCTTACTTGTGTGACATTACGATTTATTGAGTGTACTATGTGTGACTCTTATTTTATATGAAATTGAGTGATATTAATTGTGATTCACTTGTGTTCATCATGGCCATGAAATTATTTGCATATGTGTGGATACATCTAGGATTATCTTCTGATCTTGTCATACCATGATCTATATCACCCATATTTATACTTGTGTTTGATGCTATGATCTATATCATGAATGGATTATTATTTAGTGCTTATATCTATGATGACTAATACTACATGTCTAATATATATATATGAACATGAAACTTTTATGCCTTAAGATACATGTTTCATTTATGATTTGATGATCTAATCATACTATTATGACATATTATCCTCATGTTAGCACGTGCTTTACATGCTTACATGTTTCTATATAACATGATGCATATAACTCTTTTATATTGATATGAGTAATTCACATGATAGATCCCTCACCTCAAAAGGAGCATATTAGTGATCTTGTCATAGAGATTAAATAATTATTAGGAAGTAACACACATGTGTATCTAATAATAAGCATTGGGAAGGAATACACATCTCAAAATACAACCTCAGGAATAACCCTAAATAGTATAAATCATAAGATCATCATATGATCATGCCATAGCTAATTTTGAAGCACCTAAACCACATAGAGTTTGTTTATATTCAAGTGTTGAAAGGTAAGTCATAGGTTACATCTATACTAGTGGATAAATATTTCACATATACACCTAAGTGGGAGAGCTACATGTGGTGTAATTCCCCTTTGAAGAATTAATTTGTGGGAAAAACTCAACAAATCAATAGGGGGTAGTTGGGGTCATCTCAACACATCTCATCTAACCCATTTTTATAGGTAAACCTAGTGTCAAAAGTAGAGCTAAAGTTTCAAGGTGAAAGAGACATAATTCTAAAGCTACCCATAACAATGAGCTTCTAATATTGCATAGGATAATGGTTTATAATTAGGCACAATGATATGTGTTGAAATAGTCTAATGCATATTATAGAGACATTTAAAACATGTATCAAATGACCTCAGTTATCTTAGACATTCAATTGTTGTTGGACCCTTTTAGATAGGTCTAGAGAATCAATTACTATATTTGAGCAACTTTAGATCTAGTTTTAGTCCTTATTACTACCTGCGCATACTCTTAGACTAAATCATATTAGTAATAAGATAAGTATCCTAATATTCTTGGTCATTAATATAAATAGTAAGGTGAAATTATAATTTTTATTTTGTATTTATATTTGTAAAATTTAGATTATAATTTATACAATCTAAATATTCAGAGTTTTATACTTGTTTAGATTCATTACTAAAAAAAGAAGTAAAACATCTTCATGTTGGGTTCACAAATATGTTTCACCTTATTTTGGATTAATGAATATAAACAAGTATAAAACTATGAATATTTAGATTATTTAAAGTACTTATAAACTATGAAAATATTAGTGTAAAAGTAAATGTACAATTACACCTTAATATTTATATAAATGACCAAGAAGACTAAGATATTTAGCTTGTTAGTATTTTGTTTGGGTGTGAGACTATGTTTAGGTAATAATAAGGATTGAAACTAGATATAGAGATGCTCATATCTATAAATTGACTATCAAGACTTTCTTGGATGGATCAAATAGTATCTAGATGCCTATGGTAATCAAAGGCATATGATCCATACTGAAAATGTTTTTATAAGATGTTCTAGACTATTCCAACATAGATCATTGTGATTGATTTTAAATCTTTTTCATGTTTAATATCATAATTTTTTGTTGTGTAGACCCAAATTTTTGTATCATTCACCTTGGAACCCTAGATCCACTTTTGAAACTAGGTTTACATGTAGAAAATGAGTTGGATAAGAAGGATTGAGATGACCAAAAATAACCCCACTAAGTGGATGATCATTGACTATAAATAAATACTCTAAACAGGGATCCAATTACATGCATTTCTCCCACTTAGGTGTAGGTGTGCAATAGTGATCCACTAGTATGTATTCAACCTATAACTTATCTTTATACACTTAAAAGTATGAAACATTGACTTGAATTGGGTGATTTAGACTTGGTTAGGGTGATTTATAATTAGCTAAGGACTAATAATTTGAGGGTATTATTATTTGTAAGATTTATTATTATTCCATTCATTGTGTAAGTGTTAGCTAGATAGATGTCAAATGCTTGCTAGATGGGAGCTAGATAGGAATAGGCTTAGGCTTAGTGTGTTTAAATAGGTGAATCTTTGGGTAGATTTTTCCATCAATGACATGAAAAAAATATGAGCTAAATAATAGGAAAGATTTAAATTTATGGAAATAAACATTATAAGAAATGCAAACCTATCCAATAAAAGAGGATGAATCCAGTATCCAGATTCTTCTGAATATAACCAAAGGCATATAAGGTATACAAAATAATGATTTGATGATAAGTAATAAATATAATTAGGATAATAATAATATTAATAATATACCATGACATTATTATAGGTGACTTGATAGTAAATTGGGATGGATAGATCCATACATAAGTGAATAGATAGGAAAGAGTGTGAGAAAAAATCATATATGTATGCACAAGTACTGTATGGTAAATATAGGTCAAGACTAATTTTTTAAAGTGTATAATACCTAATTTATGTTCCTACATATTAATCATTGAATATGTAATTTAGAATAAGACCATTCTTTGTATGATGATAAATATTATAGTTGATAGTGAGTTACATTATATAATTAAGTAATATGTTTTACCTTATTAAAAGATACATGGCCACATCGATTTCACTAATATGTTTTACCTTATTTTGGATTAATGAATCTAAACAAGCATAAAAATTTGAAGAGTCAAATTACAAAAAGTATGTCTAAATTATGTAGACCTATTTGTAAAATCATATATAAAATTGCACTCTACTATTTATAGAAAAGTCAAAGAAGAATAGGGTACTTAGCTTGTTACTATTCTATTCAAGTGTCATACTATGTGTAGGTGGAAATAAGGATTGAACCTATATTTAGATTCAACCAAATCTATAAAATGACTATCTAGAATTGATTGGATAGATCTAGTAGTATTTGTATGCTTATGATAATTCAAGGCATTTGTTTCCTACCATAAATGTGCTTATAACATATTCTAGGCTATTCTAATATAGATCATTATGTCTTCTTGTAAAAAACTATGTTGTGCAATATTATAAAATTGTTGTGTGTAGGTATAAAATTATCTCTCATTCATGTCAAAACCCTAAATCCACTTTTGACACTAGGTTTACCTATAAAAATGGTTTGGATAAGATGGGTTGAGTTAAGCCTAACCACCCCCCATCATGTGGCTTAGCACTACCTACGTTTCAATAGTTAGAAGAGGGATCATACCACATGTAGTTCTCCCATTTAGGCATGTGTATGCAAAAGTTATCCAATATTATGGATGCAACCTTTAACTTGGATTTTAACACTTGGAGATGTGAAAAATTGACTTAAATTTAGGTACTTCAAACTTGGCTAGGGAAAACTCCTTTGATGAGTTTATAATTTTTAATCTTTAGCATTATTCCTCTCAATGTGAAAGTGATAAATAAATGTATGATATATACTTTAAATATAAGATATATATAGGAATAGGCTTAGGTATAATGTGTTTAAAAAGGCAAGTATTTAGGTAAGTTGTTCCTCCACCAACATGTGAAACTTACAAGCTAACCCATAAGAAAGATATGAATTTGGAAAAATAATTGTTACAATGCATGTAAACTGAGCTGATACATGTGGTTGATCCTAGTATTTGGATTATTCTAACTAAAAATAAGGGATTTTTAGGTACAAGAAATAATTATATGATGATTAGGAGATATTATGATTTTGATAATAAGTGTATTAGACACATACTATGGAATTTCATTAGGTGACTAACAACAAATAAGGAATGTTGGATCCATAGATAGGTGAATGGATATGAAAGAGTGTGGAAAAGAGTCATACATATATATATATATATATATATATATATATATATATATATATATATATATATATATATATATATATATATATATATATATATATATATATACTAGGAGATATTATGATTATGATAATAAGTGTATTACACACATACTATGGAATTCCATTAGGTGACTAACAACAAATAAGGAATGTTGGATCCATAGATAGGTGAATGGATATGAAAGAGTGTGGAAAAGAGTCATATATATATATATATATATATATATATATATATGCATAAGTCATGTATGGTAAATATATGTGAAGACTGACATTTTCAAGTGTACAATACCAAATCTATGTGTTTAACAATTTGCCTTTTTATGTTATATTAACAATTATAGAGTAAAAGGATAAAGAGATTACATACCTTAGTGTAAGTGTACTTTGTCTTCAAAATAAGGATACAAGTGCCTAGCTTAATCCATGAAAAAATGTAATGAAATATGTAACAAATAATGTTCATATATGATATGCAATCTAAAGTAAATTAGATCAATTAAACATTTGAAATTTGAAAATAAAGGAATGAATACACTTATACAAAGTGAAATCATGCTACCATTTGAAGTATTAGAGACTAGGCTAATCATGCCCCAAGGCAAGTGCTACTATGTTAAATAATGGGTTGGGAATAAAAATTACCAAACCAATAGTTAACTAATATTTAACCTATGATAGGTTCAAGATGAAAAAGGTGGAGCTCCATACTAGTCTCCTATGCAAATGTGAAACCCCTAATAGGCATGTATGTAAAGGTGGAACCTCATACTAGTTTCATATGCAAAGGTTGAGAACCATATTAAGCTATTATGTAAATATGAATAGTATGAGTTACCAATTGTAGATGGATTTTAGATTTATAATGCTACCATTTATACCTTCATTACCAACAAGAACATAGGAAACTACATGCATGAACAACATCCATGCCCAATAATCTAATATACATGTACCAATTTGATATATAATTCCAAAAATATATATGTCACTCTATCCATAATATGATAATTTAATAAACTATTCCATTTTATCCCTGTATATTATATGAGAATTTTTCAATACATTGTGTGCATTCCTTAAGATATATACACATCTCTCCAAATAAAGGTTCTACATCTTTGATTTATAAAACTTTCATTGGGAACACATCTTGATAGCAAAAAAATAATTACAAACCTTTTTATATTTATTGTTGTGTCCAATAATTACCCAAATTCATAAGCTTTGGCATAGAATTTGTACCAATTTTACCTACCAATTTATTTAGTGGTTACTAATATATATTGTTGGACCCATTTGACATAAAGTCTCATAGTGTTATCTACACTTATTTTTCCTAAATGTTTAAAATTTAGATATGCATCTTCATTTTTCTTTGTGATTATGTATTTTTATGACTATACTTATTGTAAATGTTCAAATAAACCCTTTAAGTGTAGGTCTTCATCACTATTAATAGATTCTATCTATACTCTATTACAGGGCTGCACTAAAAATATATTAGAGGTATAATCACTGAGAGGGGGGGGGTGAATCATTGAGCCTAGACATTTCAATATCAATTCTAATCCTTTAAATATATTTAAACTATCAACATATATCAATATGATCAAGAAACATTAACAAGAGAGCTCATTCATTCAATGCATACATAAGATCAAACACATAACACATAGTTCCTATGGGAAACCCTCATGGTGAATAAAACCCAATCTCAAGCCTACAACACATGGATCAATTTCCCTATAATAAATTAAAAAGAATAGACTGGTCAACTCCTTTAGTCCACAAAACCTTGATCAAATCCTCATGACCAAAGGCCTTTAGTGAGACACTTGTTTCATAAGGAACAACAACCCCTAAGGAAGATCAAGTACTTTAGACCATCCTTTGAAGTGAAAAAATACACCTTAAAACTGATTTCTTCAACACCTGACGATGTATCTCTATTTATCTAACCCTTTCACAAACTCTCTCTATGTCATACAACCCTCTCACGTAGTCATGCCACAATCTCTCTCCTTCACTCAAACTATCCTCATATGCACACTCAAACCTCTTTTCATATCCTCAAAATATAAGATAAATTTTATAACATTATAAATATGACCTATATTTCATATATAGAGTCATAAATATTATTTACTCATCAATTCATCAACTGGGCACTCTACCTCTCCTTCACTCCATAACTTTCACATACACCTTGCACAAGTCTTCTCAAAAGTCTAGAAAACAACACATTTGGTTTCACTATATATAGATAATTCATGAATTATCAATTCCAAAATATTTATTTTCTGGAAAAAATACATGCCTTCACCCTTAAGGCATCTCATATGGGTCACACTTAAGCACAATCCACTTTCAACTAGGCCTAAGTCACTTTTAGGTCCTATGGAGACCCATTCAGCTCTTTGACACTTCTCTAAAAAAACTAAGAAACATAAGAACACTTTAAAAATGCATGGATCCATTCCAAATGATCTATATGTACTTTTTAAGTGTCAAATTCCATCATAGTACCCTTATGCTTAAGCATAATTTTCTTAAACAACATTCTATGCACATAATCATCGTGAATGAATACACAATTGATTTGTAAACCTTTGTTCATACTGCATATGATTGATCAAACATTAATAATACACATAGATCATCCTCATGTAGTTTAAAACACTCCAAAATATAAAATTCATCATTATTCATTGAAATAACATCAAAATGAGCTTAATTACCCTTCTCAGGTCACTTGTAGAACATAGTTGAACACACAATCAACTTTAGACCTTCATAACTTTGATTGTACTTATTTAAAAATATTTAAATATATATTTATAGATGAAATTTGGAGTCTTATAAATCTTTTATTTTCACCCCATTTTCAAATTTTCATAGATCAAAATATATAGCACAAAAACCAGACACTAGTTTTCCTTTGTTAAATTCAAATATTTGAATTCAAATGTTCACAGTTAAGCCTCAAACACCATGCTATCATCTCAAGTCCTTGATGTTAATATTAAACATGCACCATTTATATTATTATATTAATCTCAAAATTCAATACATAGTGAACCAATGCTGGACATTAAAGCTTAAACATGTTGACCTCATATCATGTACTCTTGTAATATTGACTTAATGTGCACCATTGATGTTTGTAGATCAGTCAGGGATTTATCTTATATAACTCACTATTTGATCTTAATAAAAACCCCCATTCTCATTAAAATTTACACCCTTGCATGCCTTATAATCACTTATACTATTACATATCATGCACTTCTTACCATCTTTGTTCAACACACACCGTTAGATCAAAATTGTATGATCACCTACGCACTATTTGATCTTAGAAGAAGATCAAACTTTATCTCTATTAACCAATGAATAATTTGACCTATTTAATTTATTTCACACCATATATATTAACTATAATATCAATGGTGATCCATTATATATTCATTTTGTCTGATCTTTAACATCATGAAAAATATATTAAGTATAGGGACCATTGCTATCTGCTTGGAAGACCAACTTTGCACTTCCATATCTTTTGCTTCGATCAAGTGAAAGATATAAAAATTATACCAAATGATCTCATCATGTAGGATAATCCAAACATATAAAAATAATATCCTATAACCCTCACATACATGAGACATAAAGACATTAAAATACTTCCTCAAATTTATCTATTCGTAAGGCCAACTATGTCAAGAACTGTCTAGAAAGACCAACTTTGCACATCCATATCTTTTGTCATGCTTAATTTATTGACCTAAAATTTATAAAAAATTAACTAGGCATAAAAATTAACAAACCCATATGATCACATTCTCCCAAAATATCCACACCTGTGAGATATGTCACCATCAAAATTCCTACTTAGCTTTTCTTACCATATTGTAAATTTGGCTAAGTATGGGAAAACACTGTTAAAATGCCTGAGATCCCAACTTTGAACTTGAATATATCTTATCACACTTAATATCCATACTTGAGACTTTTCACATAGAAACTAGGGAATAATTTGATCACACCATATGACCAACTCCCCCTGACTCATCCACATGTGGCGATTATGATGTCATCAAACTGCCTACTTAGATTTTTTGCCATTGGACCCAAAATGTCTAGATGAGAATAATGATGAAATTAGTGAATTAAAATTATGAATAAAATATTTAAAAAGTATAAAAAACCTCTTATAGGACCCTTAACACATGCTTAATACTCCATACTCATCCCCGAACATCTCTAACCATGCCAAAACTGAAGATCAACCAAGCCTCCTTTAAGCATACTAGAACAATCACATTACATAATTTATCATTGTCACTTAGACTATCAAGTAACTTTATCCACTCACCTAGACACATCCATGACATCATTGATAACTCTCTAATAAACTCCTCTTTCTACTTATTGGCCTTCTATTTTTTAATAGATATATTCAAATCTATATATGCTTATCCTATAAAGAGGAGTTTGTCATAGTGCTTAGATATTTTGGTCACCCATGACACAAAATGATATTAAAATTCTAAATAATGTTATGCATCAAGGGATTCTCATCCTTAAATACATAGGTTTGAATAAAATCCTACTGAACTTGTGGAAAATTTTTAGTTTCTCATATGTGTTCTTGGTGCATGTACCATGTTGCTAGAAGAGGTGTTATATTTTACCTCAATACATATACCCAATATATGGGTTATACAACCTCTAAATACCATCCATCGACAAATTTATTAATATGCATTTCAGGTCACTATCCTTCAATGAAAAATGCCCATTAACTCATGATTGTAGATGCTATTTAAAATTGAGCTTACAATAATTTTCAATCTTCTTCATAGTGTAACTAATTTGACATATGTAATACCCACCACCTCATAATAACACACTTTAAATCATAATTCAACTTAGTGACTTGTTTATATACATTTTAAACATGCTCAAATCTATATATAAATTGGCTTAAGTCTTTAGTTGCAAAGAATTTAGGTAATTTTCAATTTGTAGCAAAAAACAATCACATTAGTCTCAACTCATGGTCTCATCTCACCAATTCAACATATGGGTGTATAAATCAATACTTACCAAATATGTAGATTCCTAAGGTATAACACCTTCATGATTTGGCTCAATTTAATTCATGTTTGTTTCACCCACTTGATATATAAAATATACTTCATACCTTGTTGGGGATTACACACATGGATACTTAAATTACTCTAAATGTAATTATGGATATTTTTAGTTTTATATCACATGTTTAGATGAAGGTTTCGATGTTTTTTAAATGACCAAGATGGTTTGATTTATGAATGTTAAATGTTTAACTCTACAACTCATGATGAATTATGTTTAAACTATGTTTCAACCTTAAATTAGTTATTGTACACATATTCATAGTGTGATTTATGATCTTTAAGAATGATGTAGGGATTTATTTCATCTTTATTCAGAGTTATGATGATAATATTATCCCCTTGGTGTGTCTCTAATTGATTACACACTATTTTATTGGCCATCTGACCATCATATAACCACTTATTTTTTATCAACTTAGGGTAGTGTATTTCATAATTATTCATATCTATGACTTATAAGTCACCTCATATATTTTGGTCAAATTGTTTTATTTCTACATCCTCCAGTCATCTGATAAGTTCTACCCTCTAATAGTATGTAAGACTCAAAGTAATTACTTTGTAACTGAGAGGACGTCATCTAATGGCTTCCCATGTTGATTAAGGGATCATATTTATTGTAGTTCCAAATTTGAATATAAAATTTGGAAATTCATACCATGTCAAATAGATATCCATTCAAAAGTCAAAATTCCATGGTTTCTTGGTTGTTACATACCATAATACCTTATTGGTGAGTTGCTAACCTCTGTGTGAATAGTTTAATATATTGTGTATAATGTTTATGATGTTATACAATATATATTAATTTTATATAGTGATTATCAATTTGAGTAAATATGACAAAGCAATAACTACTCCATCCTCCCTCATAATGTGCATAATTTGACTATACATATGTACATCAATGACTACAACATTTCTCTCAAATAGAGGCTGGTGTTTTATAGTCAACAATACCTAATATTTATGTTACATCATACCCTTTTCCTTTGTAGGATCATGATATTTGTCTTATTGAACCTTTTTAATTTATTGATCTTAAGACATATCTAAGGGTAACAATCCTTAGTCTATGTGTTGATGTTGGGTGATTTCTTGTATGTACACATGATACCTGGGTCTGAATTAACCATGTTTACATTTAGTATTGATTTTTATTTTCTATAGTTTTATAGCATATGATTATTTTCTATGTGATGGTTCCCTTAAACTCTATAAATTTTACAATAGAACTATCTTTTTTAAATTAGTTGGATAATTTTATGTGAATTGATTGTATTCCACACATAAATAAAATATAATACGTTTTTGACCCATCTATCATGTAGTCTATGATACCTCATTGGTATTTTCCTTGATAACTACCTCTATATCGCCATGTACCCATTAAAAACCCAAAACATGTTGTTGTTGACCATCATATCCTTCTTTTCATTGTGGTGAATCCCACCTTTGTTGATGTTGACCATCATATCTCCCATATGGCCCTTGGGGATAATATGGGACCCATATTATCTACTATTGTTTGAGTGATATAGTGCTACATGAATATTGATATTGTGGACATGGATAAATCCATCATATATGGTACTATAGATATTGTAGTTTCCAACTTGATAAGTCTTGAGGCAGATATTGAGGTGGGTTTGGCACACATTTATAATTAGTTTGAGTTTTATTTTTCATCTCTTCATATGGGACTTGAACCCGTAGTTTCACAACTATACTATACCACATTAATACTTGAAATACACTCTTATTGATGTCTTCCTTTAGTTTTTATAGATATATGTAATTTATATCATCATGATTATGTGACATGTACAAATTATAGTATAGATTTTAATATTGATAGGTATACTATTGTAAGACATGACATTTTATAGGCACATGACCTAATACCTAATAGATCTTACAAAACCTTGTTTTGAATTTTGGGAAGTTGTTCTGGTGATGCCCATCTTTTTTTAACTCCATACATAAAAGACTTAGATTAGGATTGTTACTTTCATGTATCTCATCCATATTATGAAAAATAACATCTATCTTTGTGTCAATTTTTATAGTAGGTTGTGGACTATCCCCATAATCCTCTATTTTTTCTACATGGAGTACATGTGCTTGAGCATCCTAGTTGATAAGGATCCAATTTTGAGAAGTAACAAACCTAATCTAAGGTTTTAAGCCTTATAAAAACCATATGGCATTATAGATATCCTAAAAAATTAAATCTAGTCTTTTCATCACATCACAAAATCTACGATCATAGTCCCATATTAATTACCCTAATTTTTTAAAATCTCTTTTGAGTCTTACATTATCTAACATAAAAAATTACTCATTTTAAATTATCCAATCAATTAATATTTGAATTCATAGATTTTTACTTTGAAAACATCCTTTTTATACATAAATTAAATAATTATGCATCTTAAAATTCATATGAGCTTGGACTTTTTTGAATCCTCTATAGTTACACATTTAACCTTCCATTTTATCTCATAGGTTATTTGGGTTCAATAGACCCATCATACAGTGCCAAAGTGAAAAAACTCTAGGAGTGAGATCCATGATTCCTTTGCTTTCACCTAAAACTACGGATTACTATGGATTAGACTTTACTAGAGTCTTAAAACATGTTGTGACTTTAAATCCATCCTTAATCAAATTATACTTATTAAGCACTTTCTTAGTGTCTTCATATATTTTCTAAATCTATCTCTCCTTGTTATACCCTTGGTTATAGCGCTGATTATAATTTTTATTTTATTCTTTCCTCCTTCCTGTCCTTTGTGGAATCCTCCTGTACATCCCCCATTGCCACCTCCCCTATACCCTCCTTGGTTTTTGTTTTAATATTATGGTTAAGTGTTTTGGGATTGAAAATATTAAATTACATAAGGTGTTTGGTACCTATTACTAGGGTAAATTATATTGGGGTTATTTATAGGTAATTTTGGTGGTAAAATTTACCAAATTATTTTTACTCTTCTCTAATTAGTATCTTATACATCTTCTAGTGCATCTATGGGAGGGCAAGTATTATTATAGATATTAAAAGATCCAAAAATTTTGTAATACATCAGTTGATTTGTAATGGGAGACACTTCCATTATTCTGAATAAGTGTTGAGAATTTTGATTTTATAATCAATATATTTCATTATACATCACGTCGCCATATATCTCATGTTGAATGGGAATATAAATTCCCACTATTATCTATGTTGATATTATGTTGCCTCTCTTTTAGCCATGTCATTATGTGGACATTATATCCTAGGTTTTGCTTATACACAAAAAGTGGTCAACCATATTCTTGATCGAGGTGAGTTATTCTTATTTTACATTGATCCAAACTCATCACATTTCATCTGTATTTCATTTTAGCCTAAGTTATTATAATTATAACTATATTCTTTCTATGTTGTTTTTTAATTATGTATCTATGTCACATCTCCATGACTAATCTGATAGCTTTGATGCCATATCTAGTGTTTTTTCAAATTAATTAAAAAAATTCCCCATCTATATTATCTCAAAGGCATGGGATCAACCTAAAAATAAATCATTCAATTATTTATTTTTAGTTTTATGGTTTTTCTAGTTTTTGCACTATCGATTTCAACCTCGAATCATAGTATTTTTTTTATCTCCTTTTCATTTTTGATCCACTGTCTCATCTTAATAACACTTTTATTTATAATTTTATGATAGTTAAAATCTATTTGAAGGCCTTTAGTATGTTGACCCATGTTGTTACATGTCCAAAATAAGTTTTCATATACCATTTAAGTGCATCTTATTACATTATACTAATGATGTCAAATAACATCACCCTCTCATCAATAATATTTTAACTCCCCCAATATGACTCTAACAAAAAAATGTGTTCTTATACATCCTTCATCTCTTTTCCAAATAGTGGAAACTTCCTCATGTTTTATGCCATTTGAGTTTTGGTAAGTGGTATATGAGTACTACTAGTAATATTGTTCCCACCATTAATCTGATTATTTGATGTACTTACTACTCTAGCACTATTAAAATATTTATATTTTTTATCTTTATATTGTTTAACCAAACTATGGTTATGTCCCTTATCTATGTTTAACTTATCTTGGAAGTAACTTCTTCCTAACACTTCCACTTGATTTCTTACAAATTATCTTATATTCTCATTCTCTTCACTAAAACTTTTATATTTATCTATTACTTCTTCTCTAATATATCTTTCTCCTTGTCTAAGATATGGATGTTCTTTTCAATTATGAAGTGGCACAAGAGATGAATATTAGTCCAAAGAGTTCATTTCCTCTTGAGGCTTGTTGGGGTTTAGGATTGGGGGGTTAGGTCAATTTGAGTTTCCTCTTCACTATATTTTATCTCTAACTAATTTTCTTATTTAATGTTTTCACTAACTAATCTCTCTTATAATATTTTAGCTTCCTCATTATATTTATTAATTATATCTCTAGTATGACTACTAACATTTATCTTTGAATCACCTTTATCCTTAAGGTTAATATTTATTTCATCATCTATTCATTCCCCTATATTATTTGTATTATTTTCCTACTATTTACTTCTTATTGGACTTCCTTTAATTTTAAAAATTTCTTCATTTGGTCCAATTATATAATTAACTTACCCTATTTTAATAATATTCTCATAATCTCTTCTTCTACTATTCTCTAGGACTCATCCTCTGTAGGCAAAAATAATCTCCATCGGTTGGACTTCTGTGCCCAAGGTTTTAAATAATTTGGGTATTCCAAATAGTGTGGCTAAATTTGACAACCCTTATCGCATGTCAGTAATGATATTTTTTAGTATATAATATTATATTTCATCTATTTTACTTCTCTCACTAGTTTCATTTTCACCTTCTTGTGATGTAAATATTAACTCGTCTACTTATGGTAGAAGGATAATATCTAGATTTTCAATATGAGGACTTACACTAGTGTAGGCAAGATTATTTTGATCCATTATCTTATTTATTATTAACATTATTTCTTCTTTTTCTTTCTTATACATTTATTTCCTATTATCTAATTTATTTTTTCCTCTTCTATTTGTTTCTTCATCTCTTCATTCACCATTTCTCCTAACTACCTTAATTTATCTTCTTACTGATATATTCTTATTTTTAATTAGTTTACTCTTAGATTAATACTTACTTTACTATCCCAGTACATCTTATTTAATCTTTACCATCTATTTAGAATATATAATTAGATTACTCACATCTTTTGAGGATCCCCCTTCTTTCTACCTACCATCCCTAAGGTGTTTGTCCCCTAAAGGAACTTTTTACCTTATCTTATCAACCTATGATCCAAAAATATCTCATGGATGAGGAGTAGTACTTTAATTAGGAACCATTGTCTATCACCTTCAACAAACTCAAGTTTTTTTTGCATAAAATCTTATCCAACCCCATATATCCCAAACCATTAGAAATGAGTCTAGTGTAGTCTCGAACCAATAATCAATAGCTTGAGTTAAAGATATATCAATGTGTTAGAGTGATTTAAAATTTTACACACTCCACTTTATAGGTTTCTAAATGTTAACTTGACAACTTTCTATGTGTTTTTATTACCATAGTACCGATGACCACAAACTATGTGCAAATGTTTAACCCATAATTCTCTTTCCTATGGTGAAATAAAGATGAATTTATCATAGGTAGGGATTCACTTTTTCTTTTAGTTTCAGAGTGGACAAAAAGTGTTTCTTCCCACTATTATTTTATTTACATTAACTCTATCTTCTATAAGTCTAATGGATACTTTACCTTGGACATTAGTTAACTAAAGTCCATGTAGTGCCACTAAATATTGACATAAAATTTGAAGTTGTTGGCTAAAAATGGTTTATGTTATTTAAGTTAGCTTTAGTTAGGCCTAATATGACTTAGGGGTTAGTATTTTTTACATATCTATCTTATGAATTCATAAAAATAAGTATGTGTGCTCATTAATAGTAATTAGTTCACATTACATAATAATTCCTATTCTAATTTCTTTTTATTTATATAGATATAATAAATACTGAATAAAATTTATCATATCTATTTATACTATATTTTTTTATGTTATTATAAAGGTTAATCTAATCTATAGCCTTTATTACTCTTCACTATTATACTTCAACTCTTTTTTATGTTATCTCTACTCTATTACAATGTCACATTATAATATTGACTAGATACCTTGCAATTCAATGATCATGTTTGTGTGAGACATGCCATTTTTTCAATCAGGTCATCTTCTCTTACCATAAGGTTTAATTCCTTACTACATGGCCCAATCAATAGAAGCCTTTGTTTCATCAGCCTAGATAAGTATTATGTTTTTTTAGTAAGGATGATGCCTCTATGGAAACTATGGTTTAATCTTTAGTTCATTGAGAACATTGCCAACAAACGGGCCCATTCCATTTCTTCCCAAATTGATATATCCAAGATGTACCAAATTTTTATAAATTCCCTTTATTTTTTTATTAAAAAAATAGCAAGAATATACCATAGGTAGAGCACCAAAATGTTAGTAGTTATTTTATAAGAGACATTCAAAAGGGTAATGGGTCTCTGAATGGCAATGAGTTCATGATATCTAAATTTAAAGATAAATTTAATATTTCTTTGATTGATAATTTTCCATAAATATATTTTGAATAGAGATTCACAGTAAAAATAAAACAATTTTAGTCCAAAAAACTACCATGTGTCTTTATAGAAACTCATAAGGAAAACTATCCATTCTAGATGCTTTATCATTGGTCATATTTTGAACCACAAAAAAATATCTTCCAAATAGAATAAAGCATCAAAAATTTATTTAGATGAAGGAATAAATTTTTAAGGAACTAAATCAATATTATTTTTCAAAGCTTGATCATACTCCAAAGTATCTTCTTGGGTTTGAAACAATAATTTATAGCAGTGTAGAAAGGTTGAAGAGATTTTAGGAAGATTAACATGGTGGTCATGTGTAACCTTGACGGATATGATCTACTCTCAAATTTTATTTACCCTCAAAGACTTGAATTATTTTTTATGAGTGATCTCAAACATTAAGTTAAATGTAAATGGGCTTGGATCTAGGGGCTTTTGGCAAATGGAATTATACAAGCTTAAGCTTGTGTTTGATATTAATGGCCAATGTATTCAAATGGATATCAAATGGTATTTTCTTAAGCTATGCTCTATCCCTTGATTTGGCCAAGGCATCATCAACCCATTTTCAAACCCTCACCACTTTACTTCCATAGTTCCTGAGAAAGTAGGTAGTTCAAGTGATAGCATTATTTCACCACTCAATCTACTTGACAACATGATGAGTACATAGGAAAAGATTCCAAACTTGGGATATGATTTAGATGCTACCCTTAGGAGTAAGGAGTAATGTGTTCTTAAAAAATATGTGAAAGGGATATTTTCAAGCCACATATATACTCTAGTTAGAAAGTGATGGGACTATGGTCCAAGAGGATAATATTTGTGTGGTTGGTGACAAATTTCCCACTATAATTGAAAAAATTGAAATGTGTCACTCAAAAATTATAACATGGGATAGCATTTTGAGAACATGGTAAAATATAACCCAAAATTTAGACATCATAACCCAATTATTTGGTGTTAATCACCTCCACCAAAAGAGAGGGTATGACAACCCCCATTGGATTATAAAACAAAAAATGATTCACATTCCCTAGCACATCATTGCATCATATAAAAAATTCCTTTTCTTTGAGGGTTTAAATCATATAAAAGTCTCTACAAATAAATAAATTGGAAATTTTAAAGTTATCTACCTATAAATGTTATAATGATTCCATTTCTAGGTTATTATTAGTTGTGTAGACATCAATGAGGCATAAATATCAGAAACCACTGCCATATTTGAAACATATTATATGATATGACATGTTTTTCCCAAAATTTTAATTTAAGGGATGAATTTTGTAGAAATTAATATTCTAGTGGCACCACATTTTTCCTTCATGAGATAGGGAGTATTGCATGGAATCTAGCTAGATACACTTTAGAGAAGTTTACAAAACAAATCCTACAACATTAACTTCTTACAAACAATAATTATCTAAGGCACCAAGTCATTGAAAAATAGTCTACACAAGGAATTTTTTAGAGGATTTTGTGAGTCTATGAGGATTCCAGGAGAGAAAATTCATGATAATGATTCCTTCCTATGTAATTATCCATGTCCATATATAAACACTACCATGGTGTTCAATACTATAAACATATTACTTATAATAGGATGTTGGTTTGGTAGAATAATGTTTTAAATCAAAATGGAGTGGTGTTTTTCTCAAATTTCTCTCATTAGTGTGTTGTCACCACCATGAGGTGGGTTTTATGAGTGGGTGGATGGTAGAGGATTCACTAAGGATGTCCTAACACTCAAAATTACAAATTACATATAAATAATTAGAGAAGCTTAACTCTAAGGATTGATTCTAGGAGATTGGATATGAGGAATAGGGCTAAGAAGAGGGTGAATATACTCAACCTTTTTAACAAATTGTTATTATTTATTATTATAGGTATTGCTCAAAACTTTAGTTCATTTATTCCATGTAAATAATTTCTTATTACCAATAATATTCTAACCATCATTACTTTTAATCATTCCTAAATTTTTAGAGACTAATTTTTCATTAGTCCATTTAGAGTATAAGTAAACCATGAGAGGACACTCATGAATCTTATGGTCAGGGGCTTGACATCACAAAAATAGTGTTGTGAATCTTGAGAAATTTTATTTTTTATGTTATGTGTAGAGTTTTGACTCAAATATCAATAGGCTATTTCAATTATTTTATGAAGTCAACTTTAACATAGATTCACTTGTTCAATTGAGCCAAGTAGAAATATTATATCTCATAACATATGACACACCAAATGGGTTTAAATATTTAACCAAATTGTCTCAAACCAAATGTGGAATTTAAGTGAGGGATGCTCCATAAATTTAAAATACTAATTCTAACATGATAAAATAATGAATGTTTTATGTATGAACCAACTACTATAATTGGAAAACATATCTTTCACACACAAAGGCTTGTTGAATGAGAACCAAAAAATAACTTTGATAAGGTTTTGAATCCTTCCCAAACTAACACTATGGGACTTCCAATGGGTTTTAATCAAGATTTTAAGAGAAATCTTAAAAGGAATACAACCAAAAATATATGCAATGAGGCCATGAGAATTATATCACTTAGAAATAGATTTAAAAATATCATAAGTTAAGAGAACATCTACAGTATGAGAGGGATTAGTATATTAATTACCATATCACATATTTTAAATATAATTTTTTGAGTTTATTTTGATGTCATGCTTCATGTCAACTACAATAATTATTGTGTCTAGATCATTAAGATCTATTTATATATGCTAAACCCACCAAAATGAAGGGGGTTAGTTATAGATTTAATGTGGGAAATTCCTAAAAAATAGCATAGAAGTTTTATGGTATAATGGGATTTAATAGATAGGATGAACTAATACTATCATAAAAAATCTAAGAGATTTGATGAATATTTATAAAATTTGGTTTTTATTTATTTCAAATACCAACATAAAAAAAAACTAAGAGATTTGATGAATATTTATAAAATATGGTTGTTATATATTTCAAATATATAATTTAACAAGGTGTTAGAGCCAATTTTTAATAGTTGAGATTGTTAAAATTTAATAGTTTCTTTAAAAAAAATAGTAGGCAAGATTCCTAATTTCATTTTCCAATGAGGGAGGGGGGTGGGGGAATTGAGACAATTTCATTATGTTATGATAATTTATTCCCCTAGTATAAACTTCCCAATACTATTGTAGAGTTCATCTAGTGATTAACACTAATTTAATATAGAAATCTCCTTGAAGTGACAATTAAGAGCTTGAATTATCATTAAGTAAACTTCGTAGTATCTAAAATTATAATAATAATTTATTAGCTTCTACTAAATTTAAAATCCATTTTTATTCATATGGAATAAGCTCATTTGATATATTTTGGGATGTGAAAAATTCTTTAATTATTAAACATAGTGATCTAAATGGAAGTAATAGATCAACCTACTAAGACACAATTTAACAAAATAAGTAAGAAAAGTGATTAAATTGGATGCATATTTTTTCTAAGATTTATTTTATATGATATAATCATTCTTCTACATATTAGTATTTTCTTCCCTTAATCATCCATAATTATAACCTCAACAATGTTTATGTAATTTATGAAACATTGAATTTCATAAAACTTTAACATATAACATGGAGTGAGCCGTGAACCATGAGACCTTATTAACCACTCTTTTTTTTATACGAGGTAAAAGTCATTTTTTGAAAGGGCCCAAACCTCATACATCCTTAGAAAAATAAATAACAATAAAATGTAAAAAAAAAGAAACAAAATACAAGACAACATTCTACATGACCCTATTGAGAAAGGATGACAACCAACAACAAAAATACTAGCTACAAAAAATTAGAAACAAAGATAAAGTAGAACAAAAAGACTAAGGTGAACCAAATCCACTTGTATTTTTAGCTGCATCCAATTACTCAAACATAAACTTGAGGTGGTATTCAAAAATTTGTAGGTCTAAGTATTTATCCTATGCTTACTTTCCTTTACCCTGCATGCTTATTATCTTGCTTGATCTAATCTCATTATGACTCTCTTTCCTCTTCTTTATCCCCAATTGATTAATAGTGATGCTTGCAACACTATTTTTGATATTCATTTTACTTAGATGTAATACCTTCCTCAAGGACTCATTTAGAGACTTATGTCCATCCTCCATCTAACACAATTTCTATTTTAATAATGAAACTTCATTATTCAATTCACTTACATTTCCTATCATGTACCAAATATCCTTGTTCAGGGGATCCTAATTTGAGGTTGGTGTTCATATATATTAATATTTTGATATAGAATCTCAACTTTGGTCTTAAATATCTCATTTTATATCATAAAACATTTTATTATGTAGTGATGTAGGTGGGATTCTTCCTCCAAGGTGGTGGTCCTTTACTGAAGGCTTTCATAAGACTTTTGTTTTATTATCCTTAAGCCTTATCTCCCCTACCTCTTCTTATAGGATTTCATCATGACTAGTTTGAATCTTCTTCTATCTGTTAGGAATATAGAACATAGATAAATATTAATGAAATAAAGATAAGATTAAAATTCATAAAACATAATACAAGATAGACATAGATTTAATGTGGTTCACACAATATGGGCTACTTCCACATAGAAATAGCCAGTTCTCTTTATTTAATCCAACAAAATGAAGGGATAAAACCTACAATACATCTACTACAATCTCCTATTAAGTTGCACAAAATGTGCCACCATAATTACAATTACCTCATATAAAAATTAGGGTTACATATAGGGAAAAAATGCACAAACATACTTTCTATTAATAGATATATAACCTAATAGTGAATGGTCCAGATTTAATGCAAAATTACAATATTTTACAATGCATTTTTAACTAGATCTTTCTTTAGGGGTGCCACCCCCTATAACTCCATAGAAACCATAGTGGGGGGCATTGACCCCCCACACCCCCTATCAGGAACTAGGCATTATAATAATATCAAGCTCCACCATCCAACACTCTCCCTCTACATCAAAATTTCCTTTTAGGTGTGTTTTCTTTTCCTCTTGCGTTGAATTAGATATGGAAAAAGAAATCTTAGGTATGTCTTTCCATAAATCATATCTAAAGACATAGACATATATAATAAAAACAAAACAATCTTTCCTCAAAATGATGGACTTTTAAAACTTTTCTTCCTTTATATTATTCTGAAAGGCTTCCTTCCTCTTGATGCTAATTTTAATGATGACATATTTAGGAAATTTGGCCTCCTTCCTTAAGTCAATAGAAGTAGGTTCATTGGGTTATAAAATATATTCTCCCACATCCATTATGGTAAAATTTGGGAAAATTATATCAAATTGGGATTCAACATCTTGGACTAGTATAAATATAAGCACTTGATATAGGGGAACATCATACTTCCCTAGTTGGACATCAATGACATATTTCTCTAAAGACATTAATAAATAAAAAATAATGCTTACCAATTCTTTGTAGTGTAAATGGTTGAGTAAGGTGAAATGATACAAAAATACAAATTTGAACCTTAAATACAATTTAATATATTTCATTACATGTAATAATACTTATCTATAGGGCCATAAAAGGCATTCTCTCAAGTACCTAGACTAGAATTTGGTGAGTTTTTCTTTACCTTTAAAAAGGCCTTTATATATTCCTCCTTGGATATTTTTTATTTATATAACCTTATTACTTCCATGACCATAATTATTTAAATTTTTATTTTCTCTTCTAACACAATGAAGAATAAACCTCTCACATTCACTTTCCTCACATTTCAAGGCTTAGAGAATTTGGCAGATGCCACTTAATCAAAACTCATACTTCTACTCATGAATTCTATTATTCCACCTCATTTAAAAATGTGGCAAATAATGGATATTTTATCATACATTCACAATAGGATGGCTTAATTTTTAATCTAATCCTCTCATTACAATATTTATGTATCTTCTACCTATAGTGTTTTTACCCTTGTATCTTTTATAGACTCTATTTTTTAATCCTTAGGATGTAATAATTATCCCTCTTGATTCCTACCCACCTCATGTTAGCATCATTACTTTTAATTATTAAAATATAAATGATAACATTAGTAATGAAATTAATCTCCCCCTTAAAATTGAAATGACTATATAAGAGCATGACATGACCTTTTTTTAAGTTTTAATAGTGATTAGCTAAGTGTACCATGTTTGGATGGGAAATAAACAACGTGTTGTTGTAATAATTTTTCTCATCCCCTATAAAATATACCTTATCATATGTATGCCACTTTTTCATATGTATATCATCATAAAAAAATTAAACATAAATACATTATCACTACCTTATATTTGTACTGATATAATACATGTACAATCACAACCATTTTAATTGTATATTGATTAATCTATCATAAAAATGACTGAAAGTAATGGATAATAATTTTTAGATGGAATATAGGAATTTGATCTAATATTTCCAATGTCCATGCATACTATTGATTATAAGAGTGGTTATGCTTAGCCCCCTAACCACCCTCACTATGGGTACAAGGGTCCCTAAGATGATAATAAGGGATTCATGATGCTCATTGATATAACACTAAAGTTTCTCATGATTTCAATATCACTTTCCCATGATTTATCAAACTCATACATATATTTTTCTATCCTAAAACTATTATTATGAATCATTTTTACACTTATTCTACTCCTCATCAAGAAAAAAATATACAATGATAAAAATGGAAGTATGACATAAATTAAAAGCATATAAACTAATCATCAAAGAAATAAGAACATCACACACATATTTCCCATAACAATATAAAATAAAAAGAGAAAAAAACCAACTAAATATTCAAGTGTAGTTTAACACAAGCAATCATAGTTTACACTCTGATTTGGTATATTGTAACCCTTACCATACATAACTAAGTAAATATACTCATAATTATGCACCTATTCATTAGTACTAGAATTATTAATTTTACATTTCACATACCTATAAAATAAATGTGTCAATATATGTTTTACCACATTACTCATGAATATAATAGGCCTCAAGCTTATAACATCCTCATAATAATGTACATGGGAATCTTCCCTCCTCACTCTTTTCATCCTTATCACACTTGCAGAATGGAAAAAATATATCAATAAAGAGGGGTTGGAAACCATGAAATTTTTTAAAAATATAAAAGGTAAAATAATTGATCACACAATCATAACATCATAAAAATCTCAATATAGAAATTTAAAATTACCAATTCATCTAAAATTAATGAGGACAATAGTTTCACCAAAATTTGTAACCTATGACATTGATCTTCCATCTTCCCTATTAATCTCATTCCCTCTTAAACTAGGTACGGTCTAGTAACATTAATTTCCCTATCTATTCGCATTTATTATTTTCTCTTCTAGCTTTCCTAAATTATTATGCATTGTTTTCCAATGTATTCCCTAGTTATTTTAGCTTATATGTGTCATTAAAGACTATGTGGATTCTGTTCATATTTTGAATTTTATTTAACTCTTATTATATAAAATAAAAGGGTAATTATCCCTTAATGTTTTCATGCCAGCTATATCACTCATAAAATTGTCAATGAATCAATATACTTAGATTAAATTAGGATTTGTTGCATCTAAATTACATCACATAAACTCTCAATGGAATCTCTTTTCACAATGAAAACATTATTGGAATCCCCATTTGTCTTATGGAGACACTATCACTAGAGTCAACTCTAAGTCATGTCAACTCAATTATCTTGTGGGGTTTTTATATTTCTTACATATCCTTAATGTGGCACATACTCTATCCCAATAAATAATACTCACTTCCTATGCCACCCTATTATTCAAGTTTTCACTTGAGTCCTCACTTGAAGCTTAGAGAGAGATTATCATGTCCTACAGGGTTGGGTGATGAAAATACACATTAAATTTATTAATTAAATGCATATAAATTAACATATATTTAATAAACATGATATACACTAAAAACCATGTGACCAACATGTGCATGTGTTAGAGCTACAATCACTAAGAGGGGGGTGAATCAGTGAGCCCAAATATTTCAATCTTAATTTCAATCCTTTTAGACTATTTAAAAAATCAACATATATCAACTTGTTCAAGAAACATTAAAAAGAGAGCTCATTCATTCAATGCATACATAAGATCAAACACATAACACATAGTTCCTGTGGGAAACCCCCATGGAGAATAAAACCCACTCTCAAGACTGTAACACACAGAATACTTGTCTTATAATCAATTAAAAAAAAGATATTTATTAACTCCTTTAGACCAAAAAACATTTATCATATCCTCCTAACCAAAGGCCTTTAGTGAAACACCTATTTCAAAAGGAACAACTGCCCCTAAGAAGATCAAGTCCTTTAAACCCTCCTTTTAACACGTCTACGTTAGAACTAATGTCTATAACACTTGATGATGTATCTATAATTATCTAACCCTTACATAAAATATCTATCTATCTCATATAGTCCTCTCACATAGGCATGCCACAATCTCTCTCCTTCTTCACTCAAACTATCCCCATATGCACACTCATGCCTCTTCACATATCCTCAAACTATAAGAGCAATTTTATAACATAATATATATGACCTATAAGTCAAACACATAGTCATCAATATACTTTACTCATCAATTCATCAATTGGGTACTCTACCTCTCTTTCACTCCATAACTCTCATATACACCTTGCATAATCCTTCACACAATTCTTCTCCAAAGTATAGAAACTAACACATTTGGTTTCACTATATATATATATATATACATATATATATATATATATATACATATATATATATATACATATATATATATATATATATATATATATATACATATATATATATATATATACACACACACACACACACATATATATATATACACACATATATATATATACATATATATATATATGTATATATATATATGTATATATATATATATATATGTATATATATATATATATATAGTGAAACCAAATGTGTTAGTTTCTATACTTTGGAGAAGAATTGTGCGAAGGATTATGCAAGGTGTATATGAGAGTTATGGAGTGAAAGAGAGGTAGAGTACCCAATTGATGAATTGATGAGTAAAGTAGATTGATGACATAGTCATCAATCTACTTTACTCATAAATTCATCAATTGGGTACTCTACCTCTCTTTCACTCCATAACTCTCATATACACCTTGCATAATCCTTCGCACAATTCTTCTCCAAAGTATAGAAACTAACACATTTGGTTTCACTATATATATATATATACACATATATATACATATATATATATACATATACATATATATATATATATATATACATATATATATATATACATATATATATATATACACACACACATATATATATACATATATATATATATATATACATATATATATACATATACATATATATATATATACATATATATATATATATATATATATATATATATATATATATATATATTATCAAGTCCATAATATTTCCTTTTCAAACACAATACATGCCTTCACCCTTAAGGAATCTCACATGGGTCACACTTAAACACAATCCACTTTTAAATAGGCCTAAGTCACTTTTAGGTTCTATAGAAACCCATTTAGCTATTTCACCCTTCTTTGAGAAAACTAAGAACTTATGAAAACTATAAAACATATGGACCCATGCCACACTACCCCTTTAACATTCTCAAATGATCACATCACCCTTCTGTTTAAGCATAATTTTCTCAAATAACATTTTGTGCACATAATTACCATGAACGAATACATAGTCAACTTGTAAACCTTTGTTCACACTAAATATGATTAGTCAAACATTAATAATGCAAAAAAAAATTCCTCATTGATTCTAAAACACTAAAAATATATATATAATTCATCATGAAATATCAAAACAACATCATAATGAGCTCAATTACCCTTCTTGGGTCACTTGTAGAAAATAGTCAGACACAGTCAACTTTAAACCTTCATAACTTTAACTGTACATACTTATAGATGTTCAAGTCTATATTAATATATGCACCTTGGATTCCTATACATATTTTATTTTTACACCATGGTTAAATTCTATATATCTCTCAATTTATTTTCCAAAAATTAGACACTGGTCTTTCCTTCGTTAAATTCAAATATTTGAATTCAAACAGTCATAGTTAAACATCAATTTGATTGCATCTCCTATCCTCACATATTTAGATCAACATAAAAACAGATATTTTATGAAATTTAACTCATAGTGCACTAATTTAGATATTAAATCTTGAACACGTTGACCTCATCTCATGCACTCTTGCAATATTGACTCAACGTGCATCATCAATCTCCTGTACATAGCTTGATCTTTAACAATGCCAAACAACTGTCACTTTGACCTCTTGAATTTAATACACATCATTAATATAAATCAATTTAAACATCCACTCACTATTTATATTTGGAATAATATTGATATTATCTTTGTTCAACATTAAATATCAAACACTTGGTACTATCTCGCTCAACATGCACCATTAGATCAAAACTGTACGATCACTTATGCACTATTGGATCTTAGAAGAAGCTCAATATTTATCTCTATTAAAAATAAAAAAAATTGACATCTTTTACTTTCTATGCACCATATATATTCATTGTATGATCACCCATGATCCATTATATCTTCATTTGGTCTTGATCTTTAACATCGTGCAAAATAGACTAACTATAGGGACCATTGCTATCTACCTGGAAGGCCAAATTTTCACCTCCATATCTTTTGTTTCGATCAAGAAAAAGTTATGAAAATAAGACCATATAATCTCCTCACATAGGATAATCCAACCATATAACAATCTTCTCTTGGAATTCTCACATGTGTGAGATATAATGACATTACAATGCTTCCTTAGATTTATTTGTTCACATAGACAACTATGTCAAAAAATAATCTGGGAGGCCAAATTTGAACATGCATATATTTTATCATGCTTTAGTTCTTGACTTTAAATTTAGCAAAAATTAACTAGGCATAAAACTAAATAAACCCATATGATCACCTTCTCTTGAAATGCCCAGATGTGCAAGATATGCCACCATCAAAATGCCTACTCAATTTTTCTTACCACATTGCAAATTTGGCTAAGTATGGGAAAATACTATCAATATACCTAAGATCCCAACTTTTCACTTGCATATCTCTTGTCACGCTTCATCAATAAACTTGATACTTTTTGCATATAAACTAGGGACTAATTTGATCACAACCATATGACCAACTCCCCTTGACTCATCCACATATGCTAACTATGATATCATCAAACTGCCTACTCAAATTTTCTATCACAAAGCCAATTATGCCTAGATGAAAATAATAAATAACCAAATGAATTCCACTCACTTTAAAAATATCTCCAATCACCATTAACCTTGGAAAGTACCCCTTGTGCATGCTCAATACTTCATACTCATCCCTAATCATCTCTAACCATGCCAAAACTTAAGATCAACCAAGCCTTCTTCAAGCATACTAAAATAATCACATTGCATACTTTGTCATTGTCACTTTACTATCAAATCAATTCATCCACTCACCTGTACACCTCTATAAAATCATCATGACATAATTTACAAACCTCTAACAATCTCCCCCTTTGTCATTGATGGAAACACACATCATACAACTCACCTTCCTTCTCTCTCTTCAAGCACTCTCACAGTAGGAACTTTCTCCCCCTTTGACACAGTGACAAAGTGGGCAACAACTGATCTTGAGGACCTAAAAATACCATCAATAATAAAGAACCACCTAAAAAATATTATAAAAAATCCCCCTTACCTTGAGCCTACATCTTCCTTGCCTTGATAACTTCCTCTTGCTACATACCAATACTCTCTTTAATAAAGTATTACAACCAACGAAGAAAGAACACATAAATATGAATAGGTTTGATAAATTCATCATACCAAACCTATTAAAATATCATTGTTAGTATATATCACCACATTTTTAATATTATTGAAGAATCTCACATATGCTTCCCCTTACATCATGCAAAGCTCCTCAAGCCATTCAAGCTACCTAAGTTATCTCCACCTAACTCTATGCATAACAGTTTGTACTTATCAACCATGTACTATAATCTAATATAAATCTTAAAGAAACATCTAAGAGCTAATCCCCCTAAGATCTCTAATTAAATGCATCACTTGAGCATTTTCAAATCTCCATATACCATGAAGAACCACCATACAGTCTTACTAGCCTTCTCTCTCAAACCACCTCAAGGACTACCAAAAAAAATTCATGCCACACATCAAATAGGACACATGACCTCAACCAAACTGAGAACTCTCCTTGAAAAATTCAACCTTGATATTTTGGATAAAGTGAGCAAAACATCATTACTAGTCATGTCTAGACTCCTTTTAGCCTTACCTGAGACTTGTAGAGCCCATATATTTAACTAGATGCACATTCAAAACATAAAAATTCATATATGGATAACTCTCATATTCCCCTTCAAGAACACCAATTTTCACCACCTAGATCATTCTTTTAAACATACTTCCTTCATAAACCAACTTCCCAATTAGGCCTCCATCTTGACAAAAAATTGAATAACTTTAAATCCATAAACCTTCAAATCTCTATGAATCTTGATTTGAAAACCCATTTGGCCCAATAAATATATTAATAATCCTTAGACCTCAAATCATAAGGAACACCTCAAAACAAATAGATTCAACAAACTTCCTTCTAGTCAACACACACCTCTAAAACTTCTTGCACACCTAGATACACCCATCACACACTTTTGGACCAAAAATTGAGCTTCCAAACCATTGGGAACCTTGAATTCCTATAACCCTTTTTAGGACCTACATATTCTTAAGCACAATCTTTGAAACTCGAGAGCAAACAAAATTTGCCAATTTGACTTTAACATACCTTCATACCACAAATCCACCTAGAGCATGATATAATAAGGTCAATATACCTTTATATGAAAAAAATATCATCTTGATAAATCATAAATTCTCTTTTACCACTTGAAAACCTTTAATCTGAACCTTCAGACTAACCACAACATCTCTTCCACTTGGACATACCTACTTCAATTGAAAATAATTGTCTTTATCCTTCTAGAACCATTTTAAGAACACCACAACAACACTTGCTTCTCCAATGAAAGGAGTCTCTTAAGAAGCATATATAAAGACATCCCTTGCACTACAATGATCTAAAACAAAGTAAATCCAATAGTGGACCACATCTCTTTAGTAACCACTGGAATCCTCTTATAGCTATAAGATTTCTTTCTCTTGTTCTTCTTCTCTTTAGTCTAAATTATGATAGTTATTTCCTTTTGTATATCACTCTCCTTCTCTTCTAAGATAGAATTGAAAACACATGGATCAACCATAGAATCTTGACATAAATTTTCATTTGAATAATCAACCTCGCAGTTTGGAACCTTATCACTAAGCATAGACAATTGATGTTATTTTCATGATAGATGCATAGCAACAACAATATGTTCACTTTGATCCATACGAATCTTAGAACTAGCCTTAACTAGTACTTTAGTCTTCTCCTTAATCTTGGTTTCTTCATTCTCAACATGAGCAAACAATGAGATCCCTTGCACTCTTTTCCTTTTATAGCATTCTCCAGCATAGAAAACATATTAAATGGACCTAAAATCTCATTATAACTCATGCTTACCACTTTTGGTCTCCATGAGTTAACTTGCCTTTTACCTTACACTCTTAGAGCTTGATTAAACCTATTCTGATTTAATGGCCTTTGCTTGCAAAATCTAGAAATGTGACCTCTTTATTCATAGTTGTAGTAAATCATACTCCTTGATATAAAATCAATGTATCTTACCTTGTTTGGACAATAACTATCAATGTGTCTAATGTCATGACAACTAAAAGAAACTACCCTTTTTGAAGAAGACTTACCTTGCCTTTCCTTAATTGGATAATTTTTAGCAAAGTGTCCTTCATTAATATAGTTGAAACACTTAACCTTGTTCACTCCTTTTGACTGATGACCCCTATCATATTCCCATGAAAACTAATTTTTAATATGTCTTCTATATTCTCTAGATCTATGCCCAAACTAATTATAAGTATAGCAGTAACCATTTAAATTTGCACACCTCATGGCATTTGGTTGTTTGATCTGATTTATCTTCATTCTACCATCACCTTCATTCCTTGTCTTCAAAGGCTGATCCACCTTTATCTCATTTAAATTCATGTTAACATGAGAAGAAAATTTGGGCTCTTCATTAAAACCCAATCTAGATCTATCACTAGCTAACTTTTGACTCTTTAGGAGATCATTTAGATCATTAGAAATTTTATCAAACTTGACAAATGATTTTACCTTGCTTGTAGACTTTGTTAACTCATCTTTAAAAGACAAAATATTAGAATCATACCTTAACCATTATTTTTCTTTATCTCTTGGACAAGTAGACATTGATTCAAACTTAGAATTAACAAACATGATAGCACCTTCATACTCCCTAGAGTCTTCAACCAATCTCACCTCAAACACACTAAATTAATCCTCATAGTCCTTAAGTTATGAATTCATATTATTTTTAATCTTCTTCTCAATATTTAGTTATTCAAGGGCATTCATCAATTTAGTCTCATAGTCTACCTCACCTTCATCATCATCTGAATCACTCCAAGTAGACTCTTTTTGATGTGAATAACTACCTTCCTCAGCCATGAACAAATCTTGATCTTCAATAGGACCATCATATTCATGATCATATTTTGAGTCACTGACTTCACTCTCATTTGATGAGCTAAAATATTCTTTGGTTTAGAGACTCTTATTTTCCTTAAATTACTTCTTCTTATTATCAAACCTGAATGATCTCTTTCCATCATCATGACCTTGATCATGCTCTTCATCATCATCCTTATTATAATTATGAGGGAACTTATTAGCAAAATATCCTATCTCACCATGATTGAAGCATTTAAGGGTTAGTTTACCTTTATACTTGCCTAAACATATTCTCAATTTCCTTGAAATCAAAGTAATTAGTTCATCCTCATCTATATCAAAAATTTCATCCTTTTTGGGTTTCTTACCTTTGAAATTCTTATTTGGCTTCATCTCTATCTTCAATTTTGCTCATTCTTTGGTGGTATATCATCATTATTCCTCATCTCAAAGGTAGTAAGGGTACCATGTAATTGATCCATCTTCAATTGAGTAAGATCATGACTTTCTTCTATAGCAAAATTGAACTTTGAGTCTCCTTAATAAATTATCTATAGTTTGTCCCATATCTCTTTAGTAGATTTATAGTGGATTACCTTAGTGTATTTAGTCTCTAAAAGATAATAAGTGATAACATTCATTGCCTTGGAATTATTCTCAAACAACTTCTTATTTGTAGTACTACATGGAGGAGTAGTAGGAGCAACATAACCATCCAAAATAGATTTTCATACATCAAACCCTAGGGACATAATGTATGTCCTCATCTTAGCACTCAAAAATGCATAATTGGATCCATTGAACATCGATTCTTGCTTAGTAGAGAAACCTCCTTGATGACTACCCACATTATACCTTCAATTACATTCAAGCTATTAAGCCTTTACCAAAGGACCTATTCTAATATTAATTATTAGAGGTACAATCATTGAAAGCAAGGAGGGTAAATCATTGAGCCTAGATATTTCAATCTCAATTCTAATTCTTTCATACTATTTAAACAATCAACATATATCAACTTGATCAAGCAACATTAACAAGAGATCTCATTCATTAAATGTATACAAAAGATCAAACACATAACACATAGTTCCTATGGGAAACCCTCATGGGGAATAAAACCCACTCTCAAGCCTAAAAAATATGGACTAATTATCCTATCATAAATTACAAACAAGAGACTGATCAAATCCTTTAGATCAACAAACCTTTATCATATCCTCTTGACCAAAGGCCTTTAGTGAAACACCTATTTCACAAGGAACAACTACCCCTAAGGAATATCAAGTCCTTTAGATCCTCATTTAAATACCTCCACCTTAGAAATAATGTATTCAACACCTAATGATGATTCTATGATTATCTAACCCCTTCACAAACTCTCTCTCTATCTCATACAAACCTCTCACATAGGCATGCTACAATCTCTCTTCCTTGTTCACTCAAATTATCCTCATAAGCACACTCAGACCTCTTTACATATCCTAAAACTATAATAGCACTTTTATAACATAAAAAATATCACCTAAAATTCATACACATAGTCATAAATCTACTATACTCATCAATTCATCAACTAGACACTCTACCTCTCCTTCACTCCATAACTCTCACATACACCTTGTATAATCCTTCACATAAGTCTTCTTCAAGTCTAGAAACCAACACATTTGGTTTCATTATATATAGATAATTCATGAATTATTAAGATAAAAATACTCCCTTGTCATAAAAAGTAAATTCCTTCACCTTTAAGGCATCTCACATGGGTCACACTTAAGCACAATCCACTTTCAAATAGGCCTAAGTCACTTTTAGGTCCTATGGAGACCCATTCATCTCTTTCACACTTTTCCAAGCAAACTAAAAACATAGGAACACCATCCAACATATGGAACCATGACACATGACCCATTTAACATTCTCAAATGATCACAATATGCTTCTACTTAAGCATAATTTACTCAAAAAACATTTTGTGCATATAATTACCATGAACAAATACACAAACGACTTGTAAACATTTGTTCATACTACATATGATTGGTAAAACCTTCATAACACACATATATGGTCCTTATGGAGTATACAACACTCAAAAATAGATAATTAATCATGAGACATCAAAATAACATCATCATGATCTCAATTAACCTTCTTGAGTCACTTGAAGAACACAATCAAACACATAATGAACTTTGAACCTTCATAACCTTAAATTTACATGCTTCCAGATCTTCAAATATATATTGAAGATGTGCCTTGGATTCTTATACATAGTTTTTTACACCATGGTAAAATTATACATAGATTTAAATTTATGTCCCAAAAACTAGAAACTAGTCTTTCCTTTGTTAAATTTAAATGATCACAGTTAAACATCGATCACTTTGCTTGCACTGGTTATCCTCGTATCTTTAGATCAATCTCACACCATCAATATTTATTGAAATTTAACTCATAATTCAAAAATTAAAAAAATTAAATCTTTAACATGTTGACCTCATCTCATGCACTCTTAAAATATTGACTCAATGCACACCATCAATCCCCTATATGTAGCTTGATCTTTAACAATGCTAAACACCTGTCACTTTGACATATTGAATTTAATTCACACCATTGATCTCAATCAGTATAAATACCCACTCAACATTGATCCTTTTACTAATATCAATATTTATGTCTTATAAATGTTAAACATCAAACACTTGGCACCATCTCGCTCAACATATACCATTAGATCAAAATTGTGCAATCACCTGCACACCGTTGCATCTTAGAAGAAGCTCTATCTTTATCTATGTTAACCAATGAAAAATTTGACCTATTTGAATTGATATGCACCATATATCTTCACTATATGATGACATAAAATCCATTATATCTTCATTTGGTTCTGATCTTTAACATCTTGAAAAATAGACTAAGTATGGGGACCATTGTTATTTGCCTAGAAGACCAACTTTGCACGTCCATATCTTTTGATTTGATCAAGAAAAAGTTTTGAAAATTGGACCATATGATCTCTTCACATAGGAGAATCCAAATATATATTAATCTTATCCTATAACCCTCACACATGTTAGGTATAACGAAATGACAATGCTTTGTTAGATCTATCTGTTCATAGAGCCAACTATGTCAAAAACTTATCTGGGAGACCAACTTTGAACATGTATATATTTTGTTTTGCTTTAGTGCTTGACCTAAAAGTTAACACAAATCAACTAGGAACAAAAATAAATAAACCTATATGATCACCTTCTCCTAAAATTTATACATGTGTAAGATATGCCACCATCAAAATTCCTACTCAGCTTTTCTTGCCACATTGCAAATTTGGCTAAGTATGGGAAAATGCTATCAAAATGCCTAAGAACCCAACTTTGCACTTGCATATATTTTGTTGTGATTCATTGATATAATTTAGGCTTTATGCATAAAAAAAAGGTACTAATTTTATCACAACCATATGACCAACTCCCCTTGACTCATATACACATGGTAATTATGATGTCATCAAACTGCCTACTCAGATTTTTTATCACAGAGCCAATTATGCCTAGATAAACATAATGAAGAACCATATGAAATACACTCACTTTCACAAGATATACAATCACCATTTACCTCTAAAATAACTCATTTCACATGATAAATACTTCAAACTCATCCGTAATCAACTCTAACCATTCCAAAACTAAATATCAACTAATCCTTCTTCAAGCATACTAGAACAAGCACATTGCACACTTTGTCATTGTCACATAGACTATCAAGGCACTTCATCCACTCACCTAGACACCTCCATGACATTACCATGACATCATTGGCAAATATCCAACAACATGTATCATCATTGAATAGGAAACATGATTCTCAACAATATCATCATATCTATTAATAATATTATCTCCTAATATAGAAACATGTAAGTTGTTACAATAATCACTCAAACTCCAGAAATGATATCACATGCATTTCTCTAAGCTCTAAATAGATGATGTAAAATTATATAATATTCGAATCAAACCATCTATCCATATTATTCAAACTCATTTACATGTTGAAATGAGTGATTTTATAGAAAAATTATGCCTTATTCTCAATAAAAATTCATACTCTAAAAATCACTAAATTTACGACCATTATCCTTATTTTAAGTCTCCTTTATTTGTGCCAACTATTTTTTCTTGCTTTGTGACTCCTTAATTTATGACATCTCATTTTATGGTACATAACTCTCTAAGATATATTGAGTTATAACTATTTGGCTAATGGTTTTTATACACTATATTTTTCATCTTTTTCTCCACCAAATGATCTCTATTACATGACTCACCGGGACATAAATATCCCTGAGATAACTTCCTAAAGAGTGCACAAGGAAAGGGGTGGTGTTGGCTCATGGTAATTTTTAAGATAATTTTTCATACTACACTATCATACATTCACCACTATCATCTTAACATAATGTAAGTGTCTTTCCTCTTTTTCTTCTTCATCTCTTTTTGTTCCATTATGTAACCTCCATATATATTTCCTATTGTATCTACACTACCAATATAATTGTTGATATATTTTTTATATTTCCTATGTCTTATGTATTATATCATGACTAATGATACAATATGAGGTTAGTCAATACCATTATACTATATGGATATTGATTGATACCTTCATTTTATATTAACATTTGATTTCTAGGTTTGGATGTGTGTGTGTGTATCAAATATATCATTTCAACACATAAAACACTCATATTCTCTATTTTAACTTGTGGTTTTGACATTAAGTTGTAAAATGAGGAGTTAGAGTATAGAGGATTATTCTTATTGAGGTCAACTCTTTCTCAAGGTCATCAAATATGAATAAGAGTAAGCTAAACTAAGGAAGTGTCTCATAATATTTGGAGTCCCTAATGAGGACATGTAGGTATTCATCCTTTCCACTTGAGGTATTCACATACAACATATATTTAAAAGTTCCACTAGATCTAAGGGGGAGATTGATGAAGAGGTCAAGTCTTTCTTAAGGTCATTAAATCTGAATAGGAGGAAGATGAACTAAGGAGGTGTCCCATAATATTTAGAGTCTCAATTGAGGACACATAAGTATTCATACTTTCCACTATTCACATACAACATATCTTTAAAACTTCCACTAGATATTGGGGGAGGGTATTGATGCACAAAATTATCAATCCAAGATAAGTTTCTCAATCCCTATTATCTTTCCTTTTATTTACTTAGTAAATATTTTCCTTATTATTAGAGTAGCATGTATTTTTTGGACTTTTCGTAGGTTACCTTTATGCCAAATAAGTTAGTATATTATAGGGTTATTAGGATTGACATTACAATCATATTTTATGACATATTCTATGCCACATTTATTTAGACTACATTACAATTATCCCTTATGGAATTTACTCCTTTGTATGGTTTAGTTAATTTACCATATTGGATCTAAGTTACCCATGTTTATCAATTCCTTGCATGTGGTTTCCTTATTGTATCCTTAATAACCACACCCCTTACAACCACATATTTATATCACTAAATTTACCTTGAGACTTATATAGATTAATATCTTATATCTTAAGCATAGGCTTTGGAACCCTATATCCTTGATATTGAGTGTGGATTACCATATACTAGATCTAAATGTAATGGTCATTTTCATTATTATTTTTTGTATGTAGGCTCTAGTTTGATCTCAATTTTATATCCTAATTGTTAAGGACTCAGATTGAACCCTAGTTGAAAGTAAAAGTGTTCAATCCTACTCTCAAATTTGGTCTAACATGGGAATGAATCTAATTTATGGGCTACCTAAACTTGGGTCAAAACTCTAAGATTTTTAATGAAGCTAGCTCCTCAGATATAACAATATAGTCCCTATTACTAAACTTACACTATTGGGGTGAAAAGGAGAGAGAAATATAATGAATAAAATCTATATTAAATTTGGTGATTCACCAAATTTTCTAGGATCCACTTTCATCTTGGACACTTATATGACTATTAATGTATCCAATCAAGACAAGGACCGGTTAGAATCTATGATAAGGTTACAAGCATGAGTATTTTAAATGAAGGATAAAAAGAGACTTACAACTTGAATTACATGAAGAGATAGGTATAAATGAGACACTATGGACTTATGACACTTCAAGAGGGAAGTCACTAGATAACACTTCACACAACCTACCAAAAACCAATAGAATTGAAGCAAGGTACATGAAGAATACATAGATGTTGAATAAAAACATACACTTTGCACATTAAACTTCAATAAAGTATACTTATCATTACTAAATCTAAAAATGGGGTGTTACAAAGTGATTTTGAGAGAGCTTCTCTATCTCTATCCCCCTAGGTCTTTTAATCAAGGGTTTAAGGCAAGTATTTATAGGAAGAAAAGATTAGGGATAGAAGAAAATTGTACTGGGGAAGCCAATTATGAGCTTGATCTTGTTCAAAATAACCATAACCACCATTTTATTCAAGCTTGATCTTACATTAAATTCACTTCTTCTCTTTTCTGGTTTGGTTAAAGTAAGTTATGGGGAGTCATCCCTATTAATACATGGACCTTTCCAAGCTTTTATGTGTTATTATCCTTTATTGCCAGGATGAGGTCTTTTGTGTGCTTGGGGGGCATGCCCAAGTCTATTTTTAGTGTCTAGTTATCATGGGCATGGTTGAGTCTAAGGATGACAAGCCTTTTCATTAATGCATGGATCTACCCTAACTACATATTTTAAACATTGATCTAATGTAGATAAAAACCAATCTACTTAATTGGTTTTCCCATATCTTTGAATTGTCAAAGTTATACTAAAATCATGGCCTCACTTCTTCATTTAAATTATTGATCCTTTACCTATATTATGCCTAGGATACTTACTTTTGTCCTTGTGGATCTTTAATGATGATGCTTGATCTTTAATCTTATCATAGTTTAACCCAGGTTAAGATTTAAGCTTAGTTTCTATGTTTCCATCAATTTGAGTTTAACTCAAGCTTGAATATTATTTCTTTAATTTAGGTTTATTTAGTCTTGGATTTTTTAACATGTCCTAGCTCAATCTTCGCTCATTAGTTATCAGTAATTTAACTCATTTCATTGACTCACTAACCTCATCTTGCTCTATCAATTTGCTTGTGCATGGATGTTCATGAGCCATTGATATTTTTCCTAAATTATGTGATATTAACATTTGTCCTCAACTTATTCACCCTTGAGTTTCATTGACCATTTTGACTCTACCTCACTCAGTATGATCTTGATGAGTGATTAAGCATGAGCCCTTGATTTAGCTTTGAATTATTAACTTTGTCTCTATTGATGCTACTTGTCAATCCCAAATTGATTCTTAGGATCCTATCAGTCTATCAATTCATGTGATTATGCCATGTGTCAACTTATCATACTCTCTGACTGCTTAACCCATCTCACTTCATTGGATTAAGATGTATGATTGACCAAGGACCATTGATCCCACTAGGACTCATAGTTTGAAACCTAATGGGTAGTTCATGATCTTAAATTTTATGGTCTATGGGATGTCAAATGATGTTCTTGATACCGTCATTAACATTCACATAACCATCAAATTTAAGATCAAAAAGACTTACATTGTTTGATCTTAAATTTGATGTTAGCGTGAATGTCTCATTACATGGTTTCAACTTTTAAATCTTCTAAATTGAACCAAAAAAGCTCGCGTGGGTTTGAATTTTTTCGAGGATGATCCTAATATGTAGAACCATAATTGTGCATAGTCTATTAGTTGTCTAAGTCTTTTTAATCGAATATATAAATTACACAAGTGGACTGGTCTATTTGTTCCTGCTTGACATCCTAGTGATATTTTGGTCCCTTAAAGATTATTCTTGACCCATTTACTTGAATCTTTATGACTCGAATAAGTCTTGGGGCTTGAGAAAACCTACCTAAGACCTTAAACTTCCTTGACCATCATGAGAACCTGCTCCTTCAAAATTTGACAAACTACACTTTAAGTAAACTTGAAGTGTTTCAAAAGCTTTACATGATGAGGGTGATCTTAAGACCACTTATTCCATCCAAAACTTGGTTCATCTATTCATTAATTTGACCATTTCATTCAATAAAAACTCTACCTAGCTAATTTAGTCCATGCTTTACATTCAAAAAATTCACTACAGTTGGGCAAGCTTAGTATGTTGGCCAAAATTACCAACATTTCTAGCAATTCTACTAGCTTGACTAGCTTGTTGGTCACTGAACCTAGAACTTGACCAAGCTCATTCATGATGGTTAGAAAAATAAAGCATTATTTATAGAAAGACCTTGTCTATCTCTTTGAAACACATTAAAGTAATGAGATGCATGTGAACATCAAGAAAGTAGCAAACTAATAAATAACTATTTGAAACAATAAGAAAACAACAACAAAAATAATGTGCAAAGGCACTTGGAGGAAAAATGAGACCTATCTACCTATATATAAAAATTATGATACAAGATTAGTAGCATAATTTGAGATACCTCTTGTTGATGAGAATGGGAAGGCTTTCTCCACTCAACCTAGTAAGATCAAAGGCATTTCTCTCCTTGCAACTTGTGATGATATAAGGTCTACTTCAAAGAATGTCAAACTTGGAGTTCTTTCCTAGTTTTACATAATCCTCATCTAATTTGAGGACTATATCACCTTTCTTAAATGTCCTTGAGGAATCTCTCTTATCAAATGACTTTTTCACTTGATGCTGATTGAACCACATAATATACATAGCAATGCCCCTTATCTCTTCCATCTTCCTCAACTCATTCAACCTTACTTGTATAACATTATCCTCTATAAGCTCAAGTTGATGTGAAAGCTATAATGTAGGAATCTCAAGAGATATAGGAAGATTGGAATATTTACCATAGACTAGAAGGTATAGGGAGTGTCTAATAACTATTTTATGCATCAATCTATCTACCCATAAGGTAGTCCATAGTCTAGTATGCCACTCCTTTTGACTATCCTCCATGGTTCTCTTGATAATCCTTAACAAGTTCTTATTTGTGGAATATACTAGTCCATTTACTTGTGGGTAATAGTTGGAGGATGTTTTAAGATAAATGCCATTTGAAAGATCCCACTCACATACCTTGATACTACTAAAAGCTAATGCATTATCAGAAATGATCATTGAAGGCATACCAGACCTAGTCACAAGGATATTGTAGAAGTCCAAAATAGATACTTCATTGGCCTCCTTGAGGGTAACTACTTCAACCCACATTGTAAAGTAATTTGTAGCTATAATGGTCCATTTTTGTCCTTCACTTGAATGGGGTGTATCATCCCTATTAACTCTAACTCCTATTACATGAATGGCCATTCTACTTGAATTAGCTACAAGGGAAGGGTAACTAGTTTCTTCTTGCCAACAAACATTGCACATTTTGGGAATTTCCTTAACCAAGAGTGAGCATATCTAAACATTATGGGCCAAAATTACCTAGATATAATGATTTTGGAGGCTGTGGTCTTAGAAAAAAAGTTCCCATTGGTTGGAGCATCATGGAATTGCTCAAGTAGCTTGTCAATCTGGCATGACTCTACACACTTTAAAAACATACCTCCTATGTCCTTATTTAAAAGTACCTCATCTATTAAGACATAAGGTATAATTTTTAACCTGAAGTGACATATTTTTTATTTATCTATCCCCATAGGACATTGGCCCATTTCAATAAACCTACTTATATATTGTGTCCAACTAGAGAGTGTGTCATCTACAACTACCTATTGGCTATCATGGACTATCAACACTTAGTATTTATCCTATTTTACTCCTATTTTAAGGTTCTCACATAACCTTCTACCCCTTATAATCTTTGTAAATCTGACCTTAAGGTTGTAATCCATGCATAATTTTACCCATCCAACTTTTTTCTCATTGAGATCTCTATTGAGTATGAAATATTTGATACGTGGATGCACTACCATGAGTATGATCTTTCTATTAGAGATCATGTGCCTAAACTTCTTCAACCCTTTCAATAATATAAGTATATTATTTTATACCAAGATATACCTTTCCTCATACTCTTTTAAGGCCTAACTGAAGAAAGCAATAGGCTATTCCAGACATTTTTCATTTTGTTGCATCAACATGGCAGAGATTGCATCTAATGTAGAGAAAGCATAAAAGTAGAATTATTTATTAAAACCAAGATTAAGAAGTGTAGGGGCATGAGATATGGCCTCTTTGATGGCCTCAAATAACCTCTTACCTTATTTTGTCCATGTAAACTCTTTTCTCTTTTTTAGCATGTGAGTAAGAGGCTTGACCATCTCTGTAAACCTTGGGATAAATATTCTTATAAAATTAATCTTTCCTAAAAAGCTCTATAGACCCTTATTGTTCTTAAAAAAGGGTAGGGATAAGATAGAATCAACTCTTTTAGGGTCTATGGAAAGACCATCCTTGGACACTACATGGACAAATAATCTACCCTCATGCATACCAAATATACATTTTTTAGGATTTAAAGACACACCAAACTCTCTGCACCTTTCAAACACCAACTTCAAATGAATAATGTGGTCAACTAGGTCCTTTGAGAAAATAGTGATGTCATCTAGGTAGATGAACACCATGGCATTGATCAATCCTTGAAATACAACATCCATTTCCCTATAGAAAGTTTCCCCAACATTGGATAATACAAAGGGGATCTTCATATATGCATAAGTGCCCCCCTTAGTGATGAAGGCAGTCTTATGCCTATATTATTCCTTGACCATAATTTGATTATAGCTAGATTATCCATCAAGCAAAGAAAACCTCTAAGAACCTGCTACCTTTTGAAGAATCTGATCCATATAGGGCAATGGGTAATGGTCTTTTAGAGATACCTTATTGATGTCCCTAAATTTAACACACAAATGTATTTCCCCATTCTTATCCCTTATTGGCATAAGGTTTGCCACCCAAAAATAATGATTAATGGGAAATATGATCTTTGATTCAATCATCTTAAATAACTTCCTCCTCATCAACTCCTCAACCTTTGGATTGATAGGCCTTTGCCTTTACTTAATTGGTCTTGCATTGCTCTCTAATTCAATGGTATGTTGTGCAAGATTGGGGTCAAAACCTTTAAAATCCTTATATTCTCATGTAAATGCATTAGATAACTCCTGGCATAAGGAAACAAATTTATCTCTTTCTTCTACTACGTTAACCTTTCCCAACTTTAATAATTTGCCTTTGAATATCTCTATCCTTTGATAATGTTCCTCTTTGGATGAGATACGTGTCTTGCTTTTTATTACTTGGTCATCCTCATTGAAGATGATTTCTAAGGTCACAAGTTCTTTAGGTAGCATGTTGTATCACAACTTTACTATCTGGTCATCATACTGATGTTGGAACCTATTTTGATTTTGTTGGTATAACTATACTTCATGCATTAGAAAACATATAATTTGTTCATCATTGTCAAACACTTTCCAACTTAATTCATTTTTAGGTATAGCTAGATTTCATATGACTTTGATTTTGCCTAAAATTTGGTTACCCTTGACTCCCTCTACAAATTCATACTGGGCTCCAATGTCTACAAGCATATCTACATGTTGATTTGTCTCTCTTGGTACAGATTGTATATTAAATGCCAAGAAGTCTTCCATGAGATCCCATAAACGGTGCTTATAGGATTTCAAATGATTTTTCTTGACAACATATATGCCTCTCACTTATTGTATCACAAGATCACTATCACCCTTGACTTGAAGAAGTTTGACACCTCTTCTTCTCACCTCTTACAAACCATGTAAAAGGGCTTCATATTCAACTATGTTTAAAGTGTAACTGAATTAGAAACTTGTAGCTGAATAGTATTTTTGATCTGAGGATGAAACTAACATGACCCGCTCTACTACCATTTTTTGACCTTGAGCCATAAAATAATAAGGTCCATATACCATCTTCTTCTTAACTAGTGCTAGTTAAGGAAGGTATTACAGACCCTTCTTCATGCATATAATACACTCCTAATTCTATTTCTTCAAGATTGATAAAGGGGCCAAATCTATGGTTGTCAATTTCAAATTCATCTAGATATAGGTCTGAAATTCCCTTAAGATGATCATGAGGCTCTAGTTCACTAATATTTTCATCTTCCTCAAATATAGTTCAATTGATATTTGAAAGGTTAAGCATGTAAGGCTCTATATGGAACCTAGAGATGGGTTCGGACCTAATAGTGACCTTAGTCCCATATCTAGTCCTAAAAACCATTTATAACCAGTCAGATGAAAAGTATCCCCCAAAATTTATATTAAAGTCCCTATATAGGCATAGGACAAAATATAGGGGTAGGTCCACAACCATTACGTCTTGAGTGATGACATAATTAGGGTAGGCTACCAATGTGATCTTAAGATCTTTCACTATGCCTACCATTTTAGTGGGAGAAAAATCTAACTAGAGAACACATTTCTCATTGGGTATATATTTAAGCCCAAGATTATCTATTATGGCTTTAGGCATTACTGAAGTTGAAGCATCTGAATCTATCATACAATTATGCACTAAACAATCTTTTATGATGGTTGAAAAATAGAAAGGAGGGGGTTTGAACACTTTAGGAGTGTGAAAAACATTATGACCCTAATTTTGATTAGGGACTTGGTTATAAAGCTGATTAGGAATAGGTTGGCTAACATTTGCAAAAATAAAGTTGACCTTTTTAGCTACATTATTTAAATGAGAAGGCTTGGTAATTTCTTGTTGAAGAATTTATTTCTATCCTAGAATAGATATATTATCATACATAGACATTATGACATTATCCCTTTTCATATGATCTATAATATTGAAAGGAAAATTGGTAGCTTTGGGATGCACCTTAGAAGTAGAAGCATCATTTGGCACTTTTGTGATATGGGGAATAAAAGGAGACCTCTGCTGATGTTGAGGTTATCGAGGTACTTGTTGAGTTTCCAAAACTTTAGAAGCTACATCTAAAGTGGTTGGTTGTTGATTAATTTATGGAAGTGCTAAAGAATCTTTAAGCTACTCAAATTATCCTCTAACATTCTCCTCTTATACCTAATACGAGCTGTAACTGACTCATCTAGCCTTTGATTAGTCTTCCCCATGTTTATCTCCACATATTCAAACATAATCTCCCCTTCTTGAAATTTTATGCGCATGGTGTCAAATGGTGGTATATCAATGCTTCCTTGCTATTGAATTTGAGATTTTGATGATGCCATAGTAGGAACATTACCTTGGTTCATTAGAGGGGCTTGTGGTGGAGGAGGCATGGTGTCATGGCCTAAGAATGAAGGAATATACTAAAAAATAGGGTCCTAATACATCTCTCTATTTGTAACCCTTACCATCTCATTAGACTATTCCCTTAACTACCATTAACCTTCTTGTACAATATTTTTTTATGCAAGGACCAAAGCTTTGGATCTACTTGCAGTTGCAGGGTTGTATCTATTATGAAGTCTACTTTGAATAAGTTGGTGTTGGGTTTGTTGGCTTGATAAGTAAGGGGGTATATTATAGGATTGAGTAGGGTATTGGGTTTGGAAGGGACTTTGGTATGATATAGTCTATTTGAAGTTTGTTGTTGTCTATTTAGTGCCACTAACTTGTTATTTTGTGCCTTCAACAAGATCTTAATCCTTGTAAATTTATCCACTTGACCATCATCATGTTGGGTTTGGTTGCTTAGAGTGGGAAGTGGAGCAATGGTAGTTGGGGTTGGCTAAAGTTCAGGAAAGAGTGGCATGAGGGGCCTTGGCATGAGTTTCCCTACTTGTTTCAAATAGTTTTTTGCTCTTATAGCTATCTCATAAGCCCTAGATAGAGTTGTTTCACCCATAGATTGGATAATGATTGCAATTTCTAAATTAAATGCTCTCAAATAGTAAAGTAAAGCATAATTAGGTTTGGGCTTAATGATGATAGGGATCTTATCCCAAGTTTTTTGGAATCTATAGTTGAAATTAACCATAGATTCTTGAGGTACTCTTTTAGTTGAGATAAGTTGTTCTACAAGTGATACATGGTCACTTCTATCCTCAAAATTCTTACACAGGTACTCACCAAACTTATCCCAATTATGGATTGAGGTAGGTGTTAAACCTCTATACCATTTCAAGGTTTTGCCTTTCAATGATGTGGCTAGTAGTCTCATATATACATTCTCTTATGTAATGTGGTGTATAGCACAAAGATTTATAATGTTAGTAATGTGATTTATAGGATTGATGGAGTTTTCTCTTGTAAAGTAGGGTAGGCTCTTTAAAATGGTAACAAGGATGTCATCATATTGTTAAATTTTAAGAGGGATCCTCCCATTAAAATGTATAAAGGCTTGATTTCTCATCAACATTGTAAATAGAATAGGAAATAGTCTTTATATAAAATAGAACCTTCTAAATGGAGGTATAGACTATGCTCTATGAGGAAAGTGACTTATGTTGTACCTTCTAATAGGGGACAAGGATACTCTTACTCTCATTTTTCTTGATAGCACTAGGAGCTCACTAAAATGGAAGTCGATACCCCTTGTACATGATCTTATACTTATTGGCATGTAGGTAATGAGTTGGATTTTATGAGACAGAGGCATTTAGATTCATAAGGTGCTCTTGTTGAGTGTTTGCTATAATTATTAGCCAAAAGATAACACTAAATATTTATCCCCTTTCATCAACTACCCTACTAGGCATTCCAAAACTATTAAGGACTCAAATTACACCCTAGCTGAAATTAGAAGTGTTCAAGTCCTACTCTAAAATCTAGTCCTACATGGGAATGACCCTAGGTTGTGGGTTACCTAAACTTGGGTTAAACCTCTAGGATTTTAAATGAGGCTAGCTTCTCAGATATAAAAATATAGTCTCTATTACTAAATTTATGTTATTGGGGTGAAAATGGGGGAGAAATACAATGAATAAAATATGTACTAAATGTGGTGATGCACCAAATGTTCTAAGATCCACTTTCAACTTGGAAACTTCTATGACTATTAATGAATCCAATCAAGACAAGGGGCTGATCAGAATATATGGCAAGGTTGAAAGCATGAGTGTTTTGTATGAAGGTTGAAAAGAGACTTGTAAATTGAAGGACGTGAAGAGATAGGTCTATATGAGACACTATGGACTTACGACACTTCAAGAGGGAAATCACTAGCTAAAACTTCACATAACCTATATGAAACCAACACAATTGAAGCAAGGTACATGAAGAATACACAGATGGTAAATAGAAACATACACTCTGCACATTAAACTTTAATAAAGTACACTCAACATTCAACCAAAATATGAAAATATCTTATATTACTTCAAAAGAGTGTTACAAAGTGATTTTGATAGAGCTTCACTATCTCCAACCCCTTGGGTCCTTTAATCAAGGGTTCAAGGAAAGTATATATGGGAAGAAAAGATGAGGGACAAAGAAAAAAACTGTACTAGGGAAGCTAATTATGAGCTCAAGCCTATTTAGAAAAACCATAGCCACCATTTTATTTGAGCTTTCTCTTTCATTAAAGTCACTTATTCTCTTTTTTGGTGTGGTCAGGGTAGTTTATGGGGAGCCATCCTTGTTAGTACATGGGCCTTTCCAAGATTTTATGTGTTATTGTCTTTTATTGTCAAGGTGAGGTCTTTTTGTGTGCTTGGGGGGGCATGCCCAAGTCTAGTTTTAGTGATTATTTATCATGGGTATGGTTAAGTCCAAGGATTACAAACCTTTTAATTAATACATGGATCTACCCCAATTACATATTTTTAACACTGATCCAATGTAGACAAAAACCAATCTACTTAATTGGTTTTCCCATATTTTTGAATTATCAAAGTTCTGTTGAAAGTATGGCCTTACTTATTCATTTAAATCATTGATCCTTTACCTACCTTAGGCTTGGGAGACTTAATTTTGTATTTATGGATATTTAATGATGATGCTTGGCCTTTACTATTATCTCAGTTTAACCTGGGTCAAGATTTGAGCTCAGTTTCTATGTTTTCATCAGCTTGAGTCAAACTCAGGCTTGACTCCATTATTTCTTTCATTTAGGTCAAGTCAGTCTTGGCTTCTGTCAACATTCCCATCTTGGTATTTTCTCATTGGTTGTTAGTAATCTGACTCAGCTCATTGACTCACTAACCTCATCTTGCTATGTTGATCTACCTGTGCATGGATGTTTGTGAGCCATCGATCTTTTACTTAAACCACATGATTTTGACACTTGTACTTGAATTATTCACCCTTGAGATTCATTGACCATTTTGACTCTACCTTACTCAGTCTAATCTTGATGCATGATTAAGCATGAACCCTTGATTTAGATTTGAATTATCAACTATATCTCTACTAGTGTCACTTGTCAATTCTATATTGATTCTCAAGATCTGTTTAGTCTTTGAGTTCACATGTTTATGCCATGTGTCAACTTCTTGTGCTCTCTGATTGCTTGACCCATCTCACTCTATTAGATCAAGATGTATGATTGGGTGAGGACCATTGATCTCACTAGGACCCATATGTTGAAACCCAATGGCTAGTTCATGATCTTAAATTTGATACTCTATGGGATGTCAAATGATGTTCACATGACCATCATTGACATTCATGCTACCATCAAATTTAAGCTCAAAAGGACTTACTTTATTCAAGATTAAACTTAACATTAGCGTAAATGTCTCATTACATGGGTTCAAGTTTGGAAGCTTCTAACTTGAGCTAGAAAAGCTTGTGCATGTCCTAAATTTTTTGAGGATGATCTTGGTATGTAGAACTAAAATTATGCATGATCTAGTGGTCGTGTGAGGTTTTCTGAGCAAAGATAAAAATTGTGTAAGTGGACTAGTCTATTTATTCCTATGTGACATCTTGGTGATAGTTTGGTCCCTTAAAGCTTGTTCTTGACCCCTTTTATTTAATATTCAAGGCTCAAATAAGTCATGGGGCTTGAGAAAATGTACCTAAAACCTTAACTACCTTGACCATCATGAGGACCTATTCCTTCAAAATTTGACAAACTACACTTTAAGTAAACTTAAAGTGTTTCAAAAGCTTTACAGGTTGAGGGTGATCTTAATACCACTTATTCCATCCAAAAATTTGTTAATTTGTTCATTCATTTGACCATTTCATTCAAAATAAACTTTTCTCAGCTAATCTAGTCCATGTTTGACCTTTAAAAAATTCACTGCAGTCAGGCAAACTTGGTATGTTGGCCAAAAATGGCCAAAACTAGTCTATAGAGAAAATAAGATTGTTATATTGATCATCTTAGCCTTCATAAATTATGGTGATCCCAAAGTGAATCATATCCCATTTTTGGTTGGATTGTCTTCATGTTCTTGAGATTTGTATTTTTTCCATCATAATCTCTCCTCTTAGGATATTTCTAACAAGTCTAAACTCATTCAGATTCTATATGGGTTAATCTTTCATTAGTTCCATGTCCACCATTGATATTAAACCCTCATGGTGTATTTTTTTTATCAATATTAACCTAGGTCCATTGAGTGTAATATGGTTCAAATCAATACAAATCTAGACCTAGAATATCTCAATCGAGTTAACAAGAAAATTGATAATAACAAAATTTACAACCAAAACAAGAATGGGAGTCTTAGTATCATCAATCCTTCTATGTCAGTAGTTTAAAACAAAAATGGTCTTCATGTCAAGCGTCAATCTTCTGATTACATGCCTTAAATGGTGTACCTTGAAAGGAGTGGATAGAACTTTGGTTCATTGTGAGAGATTTTGATATTTATGTCATGATCATAACATTCCTATCTATATTCCATCTCCCCATATTTGTTAATTTATCTACCTCCTTCCATCCTAACTCACTTAACCATGTTGTTCCTTCATTTCTAATTGTAGCAACTAGGTAGATGTCATATGTTCAAAAGTATTTCTCTTATGTATTATCTCAACGTAGTTTATGTAGTTTTGAGTTAGTATTCCTATCATGTGCACTGATTTATCCTAACTGACATAGTTTAGTTTTGGTTGACTCAACCAAACTACATCAAGTTAGCTATTAAAATAGACTTAAGATGAGTTTGAGTATTTAACCACTTATATACAGTCATATTCCATTCTTAATCATATACAAACATCATCTTGTATTTATCTAATCTTCTTGTACTCACACATCTTCCATAATTCCATTTGGAATAACTATAGGTATAAACTTGTATTGAAGGAATCTTATCTTGTTGAAGTCTTGAAATTTACTAGGAGGTCCTTAGTTGTCTTAAATCCTATTATCCACCTTTTAGGTCTTCATAACCACAACAATATCTTTCAAAGCATCATTGGCCAAGTGGGAGATTGATGCTCAATAGGTCCCCATCAAGAGAAATAATTATAAAATTATGCTCTTTCCTTTATTTCATTTAGTGGATAGATGTTATTTGTTGCTTAGTATGTAGTGAATGTGTGTGTGTCCTTGACTAGACCCTCTCTACACTTATACTCACTATGGCTATATTATTATTTAGACTTCCACTTTATCCATTATTAGGTACTTTATCCATTATTAGGTAGCTATTAGTAGAGGTTCATATAATACTCTTGAACATGCTAATTATAGGGATAGCTTGCATAGTATAGGAATAAAGATAAACACAACATATACTTCATATTTCTATATTATTACTTGAAAACATAGATGTACTTATGAAGGGAATAATCATAGAAATAAATAATATAGAGCAAGCTAACATATGCAAAATGAATAACATATGTTAATGTAAAATAGAGTAATCACTGTACATATTACAAAGAGAAAAGATAATTAGAAAAAACATATCAAGACTATTCTATTAATCTCTATCACACATCAGAACTAAATTTCATTACATATGAGTGTTATATATAATCTTTCAAAGTGTTGTCTCTTTGTATTCTAGCCTTTTGATATACCTAAAAGGAAAGACTCTTTGCATTATTATATTATTTCTTAAGATTACAAGGTTGAATACATTCCAAATACAAAATCATATACTTTATACATGTGTCCATTGAATTATACTTCATAGTTTTGATGACTTCAATCCATACCCAACACTTTCCTAGACTTAAATTGTTGTCTCATTGTGAGACAAAGTCATACCTTGAAGTCTTATCTGAATCTAAGAGGATGAGTCATAAACAATTGTCATAATTATTGTTCTAGGTGCCATTTACCAATTTTCACCCATTACGCACTACTTAGCTTCCCTTTTGGGTTTTCAACTAAGTAGCATACTAGCATATTAGCCATTCAAGTTTTCAATAAAATAACATAACCAGGTGGGCACCCTTTATGGATTTTTAACCATTTTGGCCCCACTTCTAATGTTTATGACTATCATACACTCTTTTTACAAAAATTATGCAATTTATAAAATTGAAGTGCATAATACCTATTGAAAAGGTGGTGGTGTGATTTGTAGTGGTTGAGTTTGAGGTTGCTACATTACTAGTTCTGCTTGGACTATGGTTAGATCTATTGGGTGCATAAGGTGTGATGTAGTATTTTTTTATTTTTGGGTACCTACTTGAATCTATGCAACTAACTTCCTCTACTGAAGCACTTATTGGATTTATTGTGGTGGAATGAATTGAAGTACATACACTAGTTAAAAAATGGAAATATCGATATATGAAAGATATTTCTTCATCATCTTCCAATCCATTAGGGCCTTACACACCATAGAAATCAAGATGCATGTGGGTTCTAGATAAATATCAAATTTTTCACATCATCATCTTTCAAAATAGAGATTAGTGCTTTTGTGTTTAACATTTCGATCTAATATCCAACACCAACTCATCTAATTGGTATGTATCCCTTTGAACTTGAAGGCATACAAACATGTTGCACATTGTCTCATTATGACTAATTTAGATTTTTTGTATAGTATTATCCATGACATCCAATATTTTATTCAGTATAGTGCCCTTTACATCTGCATTATATGTTTTATCATTTAATACCACTTTGGATTTATTGATTGATGTGAACTCAGGTTTCATAGTAGCCAAATATTGATTTAGGTGTTACCTCCAATTAAGCATTCCTTAGCCTATCTATTTGGCCTTATACGTAGTAGCCTCCAAAACCTGCTCATATTCTCCCAATAGCTCATAAATTACCTCTATCTTTGTCTTTAGGGATTACCCATGTGTGCACAATGTTTTCCAACATTGTACAACTAACCAATCCTTAGTAATTTGCATCAAAAATAATGTGAGTTATTAATCTATAGATATTACCTGACCACATAACACTACATAGCTAAATTAGGGAAAGTAAAATCTATTATTTTTGTATTTTTTAGTTGATTAATTACGTTTTCATTGTCATCCCATAGCCTCAAAACTTCATGTTCTAAGTTTGATGCCTTTTGTGCAATTGACTCTTGGAACATAGTTGTGCCTTCAATTTGCTTTGACAATGGTAGTTGAGACACATCCAAAATTGTTTCCAAAGTATTAGTTGTTTCCACTTTAAATTTTACCCAATGAGGAGATGGGACAAGATTCTCCTCATTCAAGTGAGACAATGGAACCACCTCAGGGCTGTGGGTATCCTTATTAGTAGGTGGATCTCTAGATTAGGGGCTAGCTCCCCTTGATGTATCAATAAAGCTCAAATCCTACTACTAAACTTAGGAATGAAAATGGATAGAGGTAAAATTAAATTAAACCTATTATATGGGGGTGATACACCAGATTATTTGATCTAATCATACCTTTGACATGCACTTAGAACCAAGAACAAGTTACATATACGCTTCACTCAATATCAACTCTCTCTCTCTCACATTAATGATTCAACATGGGGTCTAAGAGATAACATAGGTTAGGAAGAGTTAGGAAATAGGAATTATAAGATACTCTATTTAATGAGATATTCACTATACCTATAACTTTACTTGACACTTCTTGTTGACCTGCAAGAAAGAAATTATTACACACTAGGTACTAATAGGAGTAACATGTCAAGGCAAATAGACATTACACTTACACAAGAATAAACACTATAATGTATAATTAGTGAATTATTATAATTATTTAAAATTAATTATCTTTATTGATTCAAGGAAAAAAAATTAGGGATTTTCCATACCCAACAGAGAGATTTCAAACAATGGCTAAAAAGGCTCAATTTATAGAACTTGGAAGAAGAGAGAGAGAGAGAAGAGAAGTTGAAGAGGCACAAGGATATGTGTCAAAAATGTGAAGATAAATTAAAAATTAATTATAGAGAGGGATGGGGAGATAAATATCATGTTAGGAGTTAAAAATGTCATTTATAATCATCCAAGACATGTAATAGTCAAGAAACTCCTTTTCTATTCATAAAAAACTGCCCCTCATGATTGGCCTCCCCAATCTGATCCTAACTCTATAAATTATCAAGTTTGATAATTAATATGAGTATGAGGGGTTACTAAGAATCCCTCACATTAATTAGGGAGGCTCCTAACCCTTCATATCATTTTGGCCATGCATGATCATACTTGGCAGTTTCAAAATAGCCCTTCTCCTTTCACCTCTCACACTTGTCACCTTAAAGCTATTAAAATATGAAATATGATCCATAAAATAATAGTAATGAAATTTTTAAGGAGTTATCATACCATAATTTACAATAAATTTTCCTTAAAAGGCTCCCAAAATGAAGATTCACCATTTTCTCCAAGTCCTCTCTAGGTGGATCACTAGATTGGCTGAAATGAAAGAGCTGGTAGGAACACTTAGGAGCTTAGAAAATTGATATAATGACCATGGGGACTTATAAAAAGTCATAATATTCCTTCAAAATTTTATTTTATCTCTTGTAAGTTTACCATGCCTGCATAACATAAAAAATAGTAAAAATAAGTTGTGTTTTCCTATTTTCCATATAGTTTCATACAATCCAATCCAATTTATGTGATTCTCATGGAGTTTTAAACAACTTATATTAAACACTCATGGTCAAATTCATCCATCTGGAGTCACTTATAGCTTGACTTTCACCATCAGGTCCTAAAACAGGGTTAGAGAGGGTTTTGGAGTGACTAGCCCTCTTAACCTTTGTTCATAAAGATGGCACATTAGAATTATTTCCAAATTAAACCGAGGGATCCTCAGGGACCTTATCCAACTATCTTAAATACCTCCAGGTCCCATTCATAATATCATGAAATTTATGAACATTTCAACTTGACCATTTGAGCCATTTTGTGAGGGTTTGGGATCTTGAAAGCCAATAATTGGCTTCTTGATGAGTTATTCTACAAAAAAATTGTTTAATAACCTATATATTCACCCCAAAAACATTTTCCTATCATTTTATTAGCTCCTCAATATCCAAAAATGAAAAATTGCAACTATTTGGCATTAGGCCCAGACCTTGCCAATATGTCTGCCTGCCATTTGAGACTTCACCTGAGCGTCTAATGACTTCCTTTGAGTCCTAATGGCTCCAACACATCTGATATACCTATGAAAACATGAATCAACCACTTTTAATGCATGGAAAAGGTCTAAAAGCACATGAACCTCAATTTGGATTTTAGGTTTAAGGATTCTCTTCACCCATGACTGCAACCCTCCTTGGTTAGAGAATCTTGTTTGGTTCCAGACCATATAGAAAGTTTTTTTAAAACTTTTATTAGGTCCCCTACAGTTTATAAAATCACCATTTTGTCCTTTTTTTTTTCTTTTGGTTCATTATTTCAACATTTTCCCCAAAATTTTATGATCATATTTGATTATTTTATAATTTCCTATGGGTCATAAGGGTAATTTTTACCATATTTTATGTCTTTAATATTCAATTTGACCCTCCAACTCATCACATTCCCAAGGTAGACTTTTGAAAAGGCATAGTTTGAGAGTATGTAGGGTATAGGATGTATTTGAATGTCTAAGGGTTTTACTTGAGATTTATCATGGAATTTTTGGATTATTCATGACTTAAATGATGTTTTTAGACCATTTTTACTCTACTTTATCTTTAACCACCTTCCATGCCTTTGAAACCTAGAACTAGGCCTATGATTGCAAAAGAAGGGGAATCCCTATTTTATGCTTGTTGTGGGTTCTCTTGAGCTAGGTTTGGATTTAAATGTCAAAACATAAACATATTTTCATTTTCACAATCTCATAAACTTCCCCCATAATTTATTTCACATTATATACCTTCAAATCACACATCAGTCATGCTTATGTCTCTAACAAGTATACCCTTACCTGCTTGGACTGAGACAGGCCTGTAAGTTGTGATATGATCTTGTTTGATTTTTTAAGGACCTTATTCCCATGTCACATTTGGTCATATAACTATACCAATGCCTTATTATTACCTATAAATCCTTTAAACTAACATCATCCATGTTTTGGTCCTTAACTAGATACCCTCTGCTTGACTGTGGTAGTCACCATTTTGCCCCTATTTTGAGGTGTTTTGGCCATTTTAGGCTTTGTTCATGATTTTTTTTAGTTAATATTGAGTTACTTGATTTCCCCCTTCTTCCTTTCACCTTATATCCACCTTGAAGGATCCAAACAAAGTCCAACTTTCAAATTTTAACCTCACTATCAACATACCCTATTTTGACTGTGTTTCCATGGATTTAGGGCTTGTAGGTGCATAATTACCAAGGGTTAGGCATTTTTAGGTGGAAATAAGCCACTTAATTTCAGGTATAGTGTCCTAAAAACATTCAATTCACCATAAAACTCTAGGTTAGATCATCATATTCTAAATTGAGACAAAACTTCACTAAGTCTATTGACTATGTTTGTTTTTAGTCCCCTGAACATACAAAAGGTTTGCACTAGGGGGTTCAAGCATCAAATTCACCTTTCCTTTTGTCATAACTAGATCAAGAATGCTATTTAGATCAGTTTGGATGGTTTTAACTTTCTTTCATAGTTTAGGATCATCAAAATGGAGTGCAAGACCAATTATTCATCTATAACCTATAGATATTACTATTCAAATTCAGTGATTTTTAGCAACTTTTAAGCTTGTTAAAAATCCATATCCACTCCTCTTTCGACCTTAAAAATTGGAATGCATATTCTTGGTGAATAGGGATATAAAACAAAAAAACAAGGGCATCAAAAACATCTTTGGTCATGACATATGTTATTCTAAAGAATCCCTAAAATCTCTATTTTGGTCCTTTAGGGACAGAGATATTGAACATACAGTCCTCATTTTCTTGAAAATTTCATAGCCCTTTTTGACTCTTCTCTATCTATTACAAAATCAACATGAATCTCAATGTTCAAGGACACTAGATATGGTCTCATTTTATGTTTTGGAATTTATTTGAGCTTCTTATACCCTTGTTTAAGCCAATTGTAGATGCATCCTTGAATATTTATGAGGAAAAGAGGGAAAATTGGGCAATGATTTGCATGTTAAAGTCCTCTTATCACTTAAAATTAAATTTTCACCTTCAAAATGGATGACTTAAAATTTATAAAACTTTGAGAACAACCTCCAAAATACCCTCCATTATGTTGAAAGCACCTACCAAACACCTGTAAGTGTAGAGAGTAGATAGTGGCAAACACAAGCAAGTCTAGAAGGGGCTTGTGAATCCATGAGACCTATAAAACCAAGATAACTATGGTAAACCCATTAAGAGGATATGAGAAACACATAAGACCACTTCACATGTCAAAAATAAACACAAGAATTAGAAACATGCTCAAAAGGAGACCCCTCATGGTTGCAAATGTATAAAAGGTTTCCTAGAGTCTATTTGATTGTTCATAAGGAGAAGGAACAAAATTTCAAGTTATTTTTATATATTTAAATTAATTTAGAGTACAATCCACCCCCAGAAGCACTCCTCCTAAGTCCACCTATACCATCCACACCAAATACTTGAAGTTGGCCTTTCTTTGCTTACTAAGAGAAAATAGAGGAAAAGGAGTTGCATATGAACTTTTTTACATTCTCATTTAAAAAAACATGGAAATGGGTTTAAGGAAGTGAAGAGACACTCCAACCACATTTTTAATTGAAGAGAAACTCCAAAAGTTTGTACAAGTGCCCATCAAGCCTTAAAATCAAGGGTAAACTCCTTTTTATACATAAATAAATCTTTAACTGACATATGCCTTATTATGACATTCTCTAACCCCTCCCATGTTAATCACATCCTGATGACTAGTTGGTCTCTTTATCCCATCCGTACAAGTCCTCTTGTTTAGATAAAAGGTGGTTATATAAGGCATTTTTGACACATTGAACATGGTATGAATAATTAAATGAATTAGGGAGATATTAAATAATATTAAAAACCATATTAGGAAGAATAATTTATTCCTTTGACTAGGTCTGACCCTATTTGACTAGGGTTGACTTTAATTATCTTGACTAGTACAAGGGAGCTAAACTTGAACTAAGGATAGGCTAGTGATAAGTGAAACATCTAGATAATATGAAACCCCTATAGGACATGAACCAACTTATACAAAGTTTATAAATGTAGGGGTTGACTCAAATTTGACCAAAGGTCAAATTTGGTCAATAGTAGTGTCAAGCACCATAGACATGGTAGGAATTATAGATGAAGTTGATGTGAATTTCAGAAAAAGAAGATCAAAAGTGGTGCATTGGGTGGCTATTGTGGGAACATCCCACATCCACTAACTATAAATTTAAGGATTTGGTTATGAGGACTCCTATTGCACCCCTGATTACAATTTTGGCTTACACTATGTTATGGAATCCACTTTCTCCTTGGCTTTTATAGTTTTAGCTTTAGCTTTAGCCTTAGCTTTAACATCTATCTTAGTTTGAGCTTTAGTTTGCACCTTAGCCTTAGCCTTAGATTAAACTTCAACTTTGGATTTAGAATCTACCTCAACCCTAAATTTGGCCTTAGCCTCAGCCTTGGCTATCTTGAGGTGTTTTCTCCTTAGCTACTTTCTTAACATGTTCTTCCTTATCCTTTTATTCTACCTCCTCTCTTTATTATTGTGTAGATTATACTTCTTATTATTTCTTGTCTGCTTCATCTTAATATTTTTTTATTACCTCCACTTCATCATCTTATTTTATGTGAGCCTCTACTTCCTTAGCTTGCTTCTTTTTAGAAACATTTTTCTCAACTTTCCTCTTTATAACCTCTACTTCCTTGACCCATTTATTGGTGACCTCTATTTCTTTAGCTTGCTTGTGTGTAGCCTCTACTTATTTGTCCTACTTCCTTGCATCCTTTGCTTCTTAAACTTGTTATATCTACTATTTCTCTTGTGCATATTCATGTTATTAACATTTCACCTCCTAAACAAATTCTTTTTGTTTAACTTTTTTATTTTTATTTTTCTCCTTTCTTTTTGTTTTACTCTTCTATATCTTTTTACTATGATTCAACTTATTATGGCTCAAACTAAGGTAAAATTGTTTTTATAGGATCCTCCATTACCTCTGATGTGTCAATCCCAATGACTGTTTGAGTTTCCTCTAAGGAGGAAAATTATATCACAGTACCTCTCCACAAAAAAGCCTTCTTTCTTGATAATAGTGAAGAAGTTAGGGTCTCCTTGAATTTATTTACATATTTGGTCTATGGTTATTATTATAAAGCTTATGTTTCCTACACACCAGTCCCTTTTTCTACTTCACCAAAAGACACCATCCTTTCTCTAACATATTGTGATATATTTTTTGAAAGATGAGTTATTAGCTTGTGATTTAGAGCTAGTAATGGACTCTCTTGTGTTAGTTGTTCTTGTTCTTTCACATCTAAAGATACCTTAGCTAGATCTATATGAAATATTTTGGCTACCAATTTTTTTTGCACTAATTCCTATCCTATAGTGTTAATAATGATGGAAGGGGGGGTTGCATGATATCAAACCAGAGAACCAACCTTAATAATTTCAAACTTGACAAGTATACACTACTTTCCAAAAGAAAAATTATTTTTGATCCTCCTTGTCAAATAATTCATTATTGATGTCCTCGAGCATGGTCTTAAATACTTCTTATTCTTCTACTCCCATTTTTGACAAGTCATACTAAGCCGCTATGCTTGGAACATTGAGATTATCTATATGGGAATTTATCTATCACATACACTTATGAGTGTGTGAGGTGAGGGTCGCTACACAAGTGCCTTAATTTTTCATTTCTTTTTCTAGGATGGCACTAATAAAACTTGTGGTGTTACCTATGACTATACTTGTTGCTATGATAGTGGCTACTCTGATGTTGGTTGTTTCCCTTGTGTAGTAATAAATTTAAGAGGTGGAACCTTCCTTTTAGTTAAATATTTTTTCCTTCATAATTTATCCTGCACTTATACCATTGTAATGAAGAATGGCATCAAATTCATAGTTGGAGTGTCCAACTCATGAAATTTGATCTAAATTCTATTATATATATTTGTAAATAATTCATATTATCCCAAATATTACATGACATCTTATGGGATTATTGGGTGATCTCTAATCAAGTCTAGGGCCTCCATCCACTATGTATTAAACAAACCCAATTTCTCATAGTATTACCCTATTTTAGTCCATGTGATGTTTGCAAGGGTAGTGATGGGACAAAAATCTATATTAACATTGACTGGTTCTATTGGATATTTCCACTACATAAAACAAAAAATTAAAGCCAAAAACTTATTGAACATTGTCATTGATTAAGGGAGAGATTGTTGAGTATTAGCATTGAGTTTTGAGCTTTGGTATTTAATGTTGTCATTGATGTCAAAGATTACTATGAAGATGCGTGGTTCTTTTATTGATGTCAATCTAATATCATTGATGTCAAAGTTTCTTGTGAAAATTCCTAGTCAAGTAAGCCTTGAGGTATGTGTATGAATGAGTTTTGTTACTAGCATTATGAGTGTTGTTGTTGTTGTGATAAAATAATATTTTTTAAAGAATTTTATAATGTCAGCTTGAGTGAAATCATTAAGAAACATCATGTGTGAGTATAGATCAGTATAAAAAGTGTATATCATCTTATAATTATTTGTCTAAACCTTGCGAGATGGTGTTTTTAGGTAGTATAATGAAATCAGTGAGATCCAAAGAAGAAACTATGTGCTCTAAAGATCCATGTAAATAGTTTTGAAGATGCTCTGAATGAGCTATGAAGATGAGATGCTCCAAAGATAATTCTCTAAATAAATACCTGATAGTATTTGAGTATGAGAGATATTATTTGAGGTTGTACATGATGTTTTGATAACCTTTCAAATGGTTAAAAGGTCAACTCTGAAGATCTATGTATGTAACTCTGAATTTACTACAATCAAGCTCTAAAGATATGTAAGTAGGTCTGAACAAGTTATGTTGAAGCTATAAAGAAGAGTAAGTGTATGAGGTTATTTGAGCATACACAAGAGACATTGAAACACAAGAGAGTTTCAAGGTGGAGTCTATAGTGTGGATAGAATGTTAGATTCAAGGTTTAATAAGACTTGCTCGTCAAGGCTTAGAAAGAAAGAAGATAGTGGTCAAATGAGGTAATAGGATCAATTTTCATGACATGAGTGAGTATATGAACATTCAAAAAGGTAATTCAAGTTGTTTTAAGTATGTGAATAAAGTTTTAGATCAAGGTTTCCAAGAAAAAGGCTTACAAATTATTTTAAGGGTTCTTGAGTGCATAAAATGAAGAGTTGTTTACTTAAGAAGGTTTTCTCAATGCTCATTGGCATGTGAAGCATCTGAATCAGAACCTAATATATTCACAGTATATGAGGAAGGGTTCTATCTCAAAGTTCCAAGCATTGGTTTCTAGAAAGAGGAAATAAGTTTTATAAATGGTTGTTAAGATTAGAAGATGGTCTAAACTCTCATAAAACCCTAATTGAGACTCGATGTTGAATGTCTTGTTATAAAAATATTAGAATAATTTGATATGATCAGAAAAGTGATTAGAGATTTAATTAAACTCTCTCAATAATCTCTAGGTGTTAATGGTTTCTTATGTGAGTGATCATACCCTCTAGTAAAGTGTTTATCTTTCAAAGATTTATTGTAAGAGATAGATTTGATCGAGTCAAAGTTGTTAAGTGGATGAAGATAAAAGTGTGAGACTTATAGTTATTTTTCATGAAGATTTATGGATAGGTTTCATATCTCAGATGTTCCAATTTGGTAATCCAAGTTGGCCAATCACTAACAGACCTAAGTGGTATAGATAATAAAGAAATCAGATAGAAGTGAGAAGATGATTTTTGATGTGTTTTCATGAAAGATTGATGCATTAAAATGTATGATGATGTTTTTTTGGTCTTTAATGATCTATCCATTCTTTTAAAAAGATTGAAATTTTATGTAAGAGGTTGGAACATTGAAGCCAAAATGGCTTATCTGATTGAGAAGAGTCTGTGAAAAAGGTCGGCAGATTGGTCTGAAAGACTAATAGTTTTCATTAGATCTCATGATCTAATTGATTGAGGCTATTTTGAGGATGTTATAAGATCCCGTTCATGAATTGAAACCCTTTAATATATTCAATCATGTGTCAGATGTTCACTTTTCCATAACTATGTTTTTTTGAGTCAGTTGGTAGTTCCAAGTGAACATCTTGAAGAGAAGTGTTTGAGCTAAATGAAGTTTGTGATGACCATAGGGTCATGAGGCTTCTAAATATATAATTTATTTCCATTTTTTTTTGAAAAAATTGAGTATATGTGTTATTCATTCAAGATAAAATTTCTATATATGTGCATGTCTTTTATAAGCAATGATTTGAAGAAGGATTCAAGTGGTAGTCAGAGCTAAAAGGTGTTATAAACATAAATAAAATTTGGATAAGGTATAATATAGGGGTATGATTTTTTAATAACATGTAAGTTTTTTTTATATGCCTTAATAAATATTAAAGTGTAACGTGTTGTTAAGAAGGCCTATTAGGTCTCTATAAGCCTAAAAGAGGAATAAGGGCTAATTGATGAATGAATGACCTATTGTATTGATTGATCCATGATTAAGGAATGATATTTTAATATTTAAATATATATTCATGGCCTACCTAAGTTATTTTAATATGTATCCAACCAATAAAGATATGATTAAGTGACTTGTATAAAGGCAAGGTAGTTTAAACCTATTTGGTATGATTAGAGAGAATGAGCCAAAAAAGATAAGTGAATGACATAGATAATTGGTGAGTGGAAGGAGGTCATTTAAACCATCATATAAATTTTATGAATATCAAACATAGGTTATGTAAGTGAGGATCAAGGTCATAAGACCTAATCAAGCCGTGAAGAGGGCTAGTTGAGTGAAGAAGGCTGAAGACTAGTTTGAGAGGGACTAAAGTGAGCAAGGAGATGAAAGAGTAGATCATCATATGTTGTAGAATAAAAAAGGGTTTATGAAGGTGATCAAATAATTAGGTGTTTTATGTGGTGTTGAGTCATCTAGGGCGTTGGTGCCTCCTTGCAAGTGGTTTCTTGTTAAATCCTAGTTGAGTTGGTATTAAACTAGTTGGGGTTGGTACTCCCTGTGAATTTGGTGCTTCACTAAAGATTGATGTTTGTATTATAGGTTTTTATTCCATTTTATTCATCAGTGGGTTTTATGCCCCTAGAGGGTTTCCCATATATATGTTACGTTCATGGGTTTCATGATCTTATGTTTTGATGCTTATGCTTGTTAAGATGCACATGCTTATTATAATGATTTATGCATGGTTAAGTGGAATTGAATGAAATTTTTGAAGATTGATTCACCCCCCACCCCCCCTCCCTCCTCTTAGTCATTTTTTTTCCTACAATTGGTATTAGATCAGGTCCTTTGGAAAATTATTGATAGCCTAAATGAGATCCTAACAAGTAAGGATAACAGTCAACAAGCTCAAGGTGGTTTCTCTACTAGTAAGGCTCCATTGTTTAATGGATCTAACTATGAATTTTTGAATGTCATAAGGAAATCATATGTGGTAGTCAGTTAGGGATGGTTATATGCACCTCTAATTCCACCAATAGATGTAGTAGGTAAAAAGGCTAGTGAAAATAACTCCAAATCAATGAATGCCATTTTATGTGGCCTATCAGAGGTAGAGATTGTAAATTTAATGCATTATGTTTCATATAAATATATATGGGATAAATTAAAGAACACATATGAAAGAGAAACCAAGGTGAATATGGCTAAATTTTAGACCCACATAAGATAGTTTGAAATACTAAAAATAAATGAAGATGAATCTATTGCATCCTAAATGTTAAGGATTAATGAAGTTGTTAATATCATTAGAGGATTGGGATAATAATTGAAAGATTATACTATTTTTTAAAAGGTATTGAGATCTCTAACTCCTAATTTTGACTCTAAAGTATCTACCATAGAAGAGATGCAAGATTTAGACAAGATAGAGATGGATGGGATTCATGGCATCTTAACAACCTATGAGATGAGATCAAATAAAAAATACTTATCAAGAAGGAAGTAGCTTTCAAAGTCAAAAATAATTCAAAGAACGAGAAGGTAAAATATGAGGTATTTTAAAATATTAATTATGATGAATTGATTGCCATGTTTGTTATAAATATGAGAATAGGTTTAGGTAATTACAAAGGTAAGTTGGCATTTAAGTGTTTCAACTATAGAGAAATTGGACATTTTGCAAGCAAGTGTCCTCATAAGTAGAAGATTCAAGATGATGATATAGATAAGAAATCCTATAGGTCTAATAAGAGCAATAAGAGTTTTAGAAAGTATGAAGTCAGGAATAAGTCATTCAAGAATAAGAAAAGATTCTATAACAAAGAATATAGATCATTTGATGTGAATGATTTAGATGAATTTGACAGTAATGATGGAAATAATGAATTAGAACATGATAATAATGAAACCCTATTCATAGGCATAGAATTAGATAATGAGGGTTTTTCAAATGGGAAAGGAATTTTGATTGATGCATAATCAAATGAAGAAGTTTATTATGACAGTGAAGAAGCTAAAATGGATCTTGAAGCAGAGCTGATTGGTGTCCTAGAAGAGTTGAATATTGTGAAGAATAAGAACAATAAACTAAAGTCATTAGTTTAGGATTATTATAAGTAGATTGGATTATTTAAATAAAGGTTGAGCAATACTTCCAAGGAGTATGAAGAGAACATCAAACAAGTTGAAATCTAGAATGATATTTTGGTAGAAAGCCTAAAGGCTAAAGAGGAAGGATTTAGTAGATATGAAACTGAAATAGAATCTCTAAAATCTAAGTTAGATCAAGCATCTAGAACGGTGAATAACTTTGTGAAGTTTGAAAAGAGCATTGAGCTTATAGATGATATATTAAGAAGTTAAAAGTATACAAGTGACAAGACAGGTCTTGGATTCAAAGAAGACCAAAAGAAGGCACCTCAAGTTGAAAATAAGACCATTAAAGATAAGGTCAACATGAAAATACCTATCAATCATCCCAATACTACAAGGCATGCTAATTATTTCAATGGTTAGAGAAAGATAATGTAGAATACCCTACAAGAATGAATACTCGTGGAACTATGGAAGGAGAAGAAATTGGTCAAAGGGAGATCACAATCATCATCATTCAAATGGTATGTATAAGGTGGTTTATTACAACTATCATAATGTAGGACATATTTCTAGATTCTATCCTAATAGAGTTAAAAGTTCATCCAGTCAAGAGAAGAAGGTTTATAGTCATGTCACTAAGAAATGGATCAAGAAGTTAGACTCTATAGATAAGGTAAAGGTGGAGAAAAAGACTAAAGAAGAATATTTTGTGAAATCTTAGAGTATATATAGTGGTTAATCAAGCCACATATCAGGGGACAAGAAAGGTCTAGGTTCTCATATGGTTGATCAAAGTAGTAAGAATGAAGAATTGACTAAGAATAAAAATGATAAGGTGGAATGTTTAATAATGTAGAGAATAAGTATGAAGTGAAGGAATATCAAGAACACTTTTTATATGCACGTGTTGACAAGAGAGTCAAAGAAAATAAGAAGAATGACAAGTTTGATGATGAGATCAAGCCTAAAGAACTAATCAATATCAAAAGAAAGTTGAAGAATATTCAGTCTTGTGAAAAAGATATGAAGATATGGGAATCTCCTAAGTTCATATTGTTTTAGTACCCTATGAAAAAGGTGTGGCTCCATTAAGTTTTATGGATGCATTCTTATATCAACAAAAGCATGAGGTTATAGTCAAAGAATCTCCAAAGTTAAAAATGTAGACAATTGGTATATAATAGGCAAGTTTTTGATATCTCTTTATATAGGTGACCCTAATCTATGAATACCTAGGGGAGGTACCTATTTATACATTTGGTATCAAGAATGGGATAGCCATGTGTATGGTAAGAGTTTGGTATCTTATTTATACAAAGTCAAGAAAGGTATGTGATCTTGAGGTCCTAGTTATTTGAAAGAACATATGCTTAGTCTAAGGGGGAACTTGGTAGCTCAATTTTCCTTGTCAAGAAAGTGATTATTTTTATATGCATGGAGTTAAGGAGAGATTGTGTCTAAGATGCTTCATAGAATCTTTTTTTGATCTTTCGGTAGATCAGTCAGGAGAGTGACATGATTGAGAGAAGTTTTTGAGAATGGTTTTCATAAGTGATTATCATAATTTTTGAAGACTGTGTATTATCTATTGTCTTTAAAAGATAGTATCAACTCATCAAGAGAAGAGTATGATTTTAGTGGTTGTATATGATTTTTTATGTCTACTAACAATAGAATCATGGTGGATTCTTGGTTTAAGGGGTATTTTTTCAAGTTGTTATCTAAGCTTTATCTATATTGAAGTGATCTTGAAAGTTGAGGTTATTATGAAAGAGATGATAGTTTTAGAAGACCTTTATCATCAATGTCAAAGGGGGAGAAAAATCAAAAAATTCAAGAAAAAAGAGCATAACCCAAAGATAAAAAAAGGAAAGATTTGGGAGAAAGATTAGAAGAGATGAGAAAAGGGGCAAGATCAAAAAGGATGAGAAAGGAGAAAGAACCAGGTCAAATAGATGATTGCCATCAAGAGTGGTTGATAGAGTTTTCTGAGTATGTTTAATATCAATGATAAAGGGGGATATTGTTGAACATTGTCATTGATTAAGGGGGATATTTTTTAGCATTGGCATTGAGTGTTGAGCTTTAATATTTAATGTTGTCATTGATGTCAAAGGTTCTTATTAAGATGCATGATTTTTTCATTGATGTCAATCTAACATCATTGATGTTAAAGGTTATTGTGAAAATTATTGGTTAAGTAAGTCTTGAGGTATGTATATGAATGATTTTTATTACCAGCATAATGAGTGTTGTTGTTTTAATGAAATAATACTATCTTAATAATGTTTTAATGTCAGATTGAGTAAAATCATTGAGAAGTAGCATGTGTGAGCACATGTCAATAAAACAAGTGTAAAGCATATTTTAATGATTTATCTACACCTCGAGAGGTGGTATTTGTAGGTAGTATAATGAAATGAGTAATCTATAAAGATGAGATACTCCAAAGAGAATGCTCTGAAGAAATTCTTGATAGTATTTAAGCATGAGAAATATTGTTTGAGGTTATACATGAGGTGTCGAGGACCTTGTAAATAGTTAAAAGATCATCTTCAAAGATATGTGTATGTGAATTTGAAGTTTTTATAGTCAAACTCCATAGATTTATAAGTATATATAAATAAGTTATGTTGAAGATCCAAATAAGAATAAGTGTATGAGGTTGTTTGATAATACACAAGAGACATTGAAACATAGGAGAGTTTTAAGGTGGAGTCTACAGTGTGGCTAGAAGGTCAAATTCAAGGCTTAATAAGACTTGGTAGTCAAGGCTTAGAAAGTAAGAAGAGAGATGGTGGTTAGATGAGGTAGCATGATCAGTTTCCATGCCATGAGTGAGTAGGTGAAAATTTACATAAGTAATTCAAGTTATTTTAAATATGTGCATAAAGTTTCAGATCAAGGTTTGTAAGAAAAAGGCTTGAAAAGTATTTAAAGGGTTTTAGAGTACAAAAAATGAAGCGTTGTATACTCGAGAAGGTTTTCTTAGTTATCCTTGGCATGTGTATCATATGAATGATAACCTAAGTTGTTAATTGTAGATGAGTAAGGGTTATATCTCAAATTTATAATCATTGTTTTCTATAAATAGGAGTTAAGTTTTATGAATGACCATTAAGACTAGAAGATGGTCTAAACTTTCATAAAACCCTAAATAAGACCTGATGTTGAAGATCTTGTTTTAAAAATCTTATAAAAATTTGATATGATCAAACAAGAGATTGGAGGTCGAATTCAACTCTCCCAGGCATCTCCAGGTGTGATTGGTTTCTCAAGTGAGTGAGTAGACCCTACAAAAAAGAGCTTATATTTTAGAGATTTCCTATAGTAGATAGAGTTGACTGATTCAAAGTTGCTAAGGGGATGAAGATCAAAGTGTGATAATTTTAGTTTATATTCATTAATATTTATAGACAAGTTTCAGATCTCAAATGTACAAATTTGGTGATCCAAGTTGGCTAGTTACTAACAGACCTATGTGGTACAAACAGTAAGGAAATCAAACAAAAGTGAGAAGATGATTTCTAATGTGTTTTCATGAAAGAGTGATGCATTAAAATGTATGATGATGTTTTTTGTGTCTTGAATGATCTATCCATGGTTTGCATAAACTTGTAAATCTATGCAATATGTTGGAACATTTAATCTAAAATGGCTTATTTGATTAAGTAGAGTCTATGAGAAAGAAGGTCAGTAGATTAGTCTAAAAGACCAATATTTTTCATTATATCTCATGATCTAATTGATTAAGGATGATATAAGGTTGATATAAGATTTTTTTCATGCATTTAAATCCATTTAAGATATTCAATTATGTGTCATATGTTCATTTTTACTTGACTATGTTTTTTGAGTTAGTTGGCAGTTCTAAGTGAACATCTTATAGAGTGATTAGGTTGTTTACCCTAAGTTAAAACATCAAATAAAGTTTGTGATGACATTTATGTCATGAGGTTTTTTAATATATAATTTTTTTCTATGGTTGTTTGGAAAATTTGAGTATATACCTTAGTTATTTAAGATAGAGTTTATGTATATGTGTAATCCTTTTATAAGAAGTAATATGAAGAAGGGTTCAAGTGGTAGTTGGACCTAAAAGATTTTATAGACCTAGAGTGAAGTTGGATAAGGTCTATTGGAGTAGCATATGAATTATTCCTTCTATGTAGGGTGTTTTTATATGGTTCAATAAAGATTAAATGGCAACATGTTGTTAAGAAGACATATTAGGTCTCCATAAGCTTAAAAGAGGAGTAAGGGCTAATTGACGAATGGAAAAACTATTGTATTATTTGATTCATTATTAAGGCATGCTATTTTAATATGTAAATATATATTCATGGTAAATATAAGTGATTTGAATATGTATCAAACCAAGAAAGATATGATCAAGTGACTTGTATAAAGGAAAGACAATTTAGACCTATTTGGTATGCTTAGAGAGAGAGAGAGAGAGAGAGAGAGAGAGAGAGATCAGAAGAGGATAAGTGAATGATATGGATCATTGGTGAGCATAAATAGGTCATGCATACCATAAAATAAATTTTATGAAAATCTAAAAGAGGATATTCAAGTTAGGATCAATGTCATAAGACTTAATCAAGACATGAAGAGGGCTACTTGAGTGGAGAAAGATAAAGACCTGTTTGAGAGGGACTAAAGTGAGCAAAGAGATGAATGAGTATATCATCATCTATTTTAGAATAAACAAGGGTTTTTTAAGGTGATAAAATAATCAGGTGGTGGAGTTGGTGCTGAGTTATCTAGGGGGTTGGTGCCTCTTTGCAAGTGGGTGCTTGTTAAAACCTAGTTGAGTTGGTGTTGAGATAGTTGGGGTTGGTGCTCCATATGAAGTTGGTGCTTCACTAAATATCAATGTTTGTCTTATAGGAATTTAATCCATTTACTTCATCAGTGGGTTTTATACCCATAGAGGGCTTTCCACGTATATTTTATGTTGATGTGTTTCATGATCTTATTTTTTGATGTGTATGCTTGTTAATATGTACATGCTTATTAGAATGATTTATACATGGTTTAGTGGAATTTAATGAAAAGTTTTGAAGATTGATTCACCCTCCCCTTTTAGTCATCTTGTTTCCAACAAAAATAATATTTAAATGTTTATGAGCCACCTATAAGTACCTTATCAATATTTGTGGTGAGATCTGATTCTAAAAGTCATACCAATTAAAGTCTTCCTACAAACTTATCATGTAATACATAATATCAATTACCCCCTTTGTTTCTTGACTAGTGTGTTTGGTAGTTTTCCAAAACCTTTTTTTGATGCATTCAACCAGAATGTGAATTGAAGTGTCCTATATTAAATAAATCAATATCCCTCTACCTACTCTTATGGTATACTTCTATCAAACATCTGAATAGATTGGTGGTGAAATAGATTTTTATGGGAGGAGGGATTTCCCATGATTGGGGAGGCCTATGGCTCTTACCATAGCTTGAGCATTGATCTAGATTATAATATCTTAGGGAAAATGGATACACCTTTAGTTATATCAAATTAAAAGAGTGAACATGACCTCATTAAGATGCCCAAATATAGGGAGCTTAATCATCCGCTCTTTGTTTGAAATTTGTAGTAGGTGTGGGAACACTAGGGATTTGGTTTTTGTAACATATTATGGTAATAGAGTAAATAGGGTAATTCTACTTAATCAAAAAAATTGAAAGGATCTAGGTCATTATATTTAGTTTTCCACAAACCCAAGCCAACCCCCATATCTTATTTTTGTGCATCTATCAGAGGGATTAACAATTGGGATTGATCCATGGTTGTTGTTGAAGCTTGGGATAAATAATGGCTTTGATAATTTAGACTCTAGTATGAAATCTATGTGTGGTGAGTTGTTTTGATGGTAGATCACAAAATTCACTTGTTGATAAAAGTGTGTAATGTATGAGTGTTGTTAAGATTATTATTTTTATATATTTTTACACCCAAATCCATGTAGCCAACTATTTTAAATTCAATTAATTGGGTACACATGAGTTATGCTCCAAAATTAATATGACTTGATACATACTTGATGTGATTTTGACTTTATTTAGACTAAGACTCTTGATTTATCCCTTGATGGCTGATTGATGTGATGATATATCCTTCTAACTTCCCTATTTATTTTATGACTCCAGCTATCCATTTTTCACTTGATCTACCTTAAGAAATATATAATCTTTTCAAGTATTGTGTCATTAATAGTCTTGAATGACCATTACTTGTCCTTTTAACTTACTTGTCTTATCACCTCCACCTTCCTAGAATTATTTCATGACCTCTGGTATTTGGTTTTAGTTTTCCATTTATAGTTTGATCTGTAATCAAATTACACATTATGACTATAACTAATTCTTATTGGTTACGATGTGCTGCAATTCCAAAATCACACTGCACAAACATACAACCTTAACAAAATAAAACAAAAACAAAAATATGTAAAATAAAATCCTAACTATATGGTACCACTCAAAACTTACTCATATTATCGACATAATGATAAATATTAAAGGTGGCAAGGCTTAAGCCTACATCCATTTATGTGTCTTGGAAGTATGGTTCCATGCAAAAATATTTTAACATAATAGTACCATGTTTTAAAACTTCATGTATAACATAGGGTCCTTTCCATATAATGTGTATTTTTCCTAAGAATTATCTAAACCTTCTATCATATAGAAATATTTCTTCCTCTTGGTAAAATTCTTTATATCATAGATTTAAAGCATGACATGCCTTCTAACTAATGTATTTATTGTGTCTATCATGCCCTTTGTCAAATTTACTCCATCTTAATCAAGTCCAATAACCTTTATTTCTAATATTCATGATCACCCATCCTCATAATCATTACAATGCACAAGCTTAGAACCATGCAATCTATAGGCATTATTGATTTAAGACCATAAATAAGTTAAAAGGGAGAAACTAGTTGTGTGCTTGTAATTTTTTTTGTATACCCAAAGAACCACAAGAATGTGATCCTTCCAGTCATCCTTTTGCACATTTCAAATCTTTGTTATCATTTTCTCCAATACCTTGTTTGATGTTTTAGCATGCACATTTTCTTGAGGATGATAATCCATGATTTTATGGTGTAATATCATAAAATCTTTAGTGAGAGTCTTGATATTTCTATTAAGTAAATTTTTTCCTCTATAATTGATAAGCTTAATATGACATCCAAACCTTATGATGATATTTAAATATAAAAACATGGAAATGTCCTTCACACCATAACTTGGGGTCATAGTTGCTTTCACCCATTTGGTGAATTAATTGGTTGTAGTAATAATAAAATATGCATAACTTTGATCGCTAGGAGATATAGTCTGAATAAAGTCAATTACCCATTATTCAAATGGTTGATCTACAAGCATTCGAACCAATAATATTTTATCACATTAATTTGGCTTTCTCATTCATTAACATACATCATAATGCATGGCTACTCTATGCACATCCTAAAATAATGTAGGATACCAAATACCACTCTATAATATTTTCCTTGTAGTGGCTTCACCTAAAAAGTGACCTATTGAAATTACTTGATGAGCTTCCTAAATAAGTTGTGGTCATTCATGCTCTAATGTTACTCTGTATAACACAATCATCTCTACCCAAATTATACAAAAATACATTGATGAGACTATATGATATAGCTCAAGTGACCATTTTATTTTTGTCCCTTTATAAATAGTGTGTAGGGAAAGTTCCTTGCTTCAAGAAGTTATCAATATCCTCCATATTATCTGGAATTATAGCATTCCTAAATAAGTGTGATTTTAGGGATTCATCTTATAGTTATTTTGGCTCCTACTTATTATGTATCCTTCTCAGGTGATCTGGCCCAACATTTTCTTAGCCTATCTTGATATTGATGTGGAATTGAAAGTCTTGAAATGACATAAGCCACATAGATATGCATCCTCCCAACATTGGCTTAGTAACTAGGTAGTGCAATTTTTGGTGATCCATAAAGAACTTCAATGGTGTAGCCAACAAGTAATGTCAAATCTTTTGTAGTGCAAACACCATTGTTAATACCTCTCTTTCTCGATAGTTTTATAGCTAGTTTATGCAGTTGATAGCTTACTACTGGAAAAATATATGGGATTATCCAACCCAACTTCACTTGGATACACTAAAATAGCTCCTATTATAGTACCATAAGTATCCACATGTACATGGAATGGCTTCTTCCAATTAAGAAAAATAGATTTGGTATTTTTACCAATCTATGTTGTAGTTAAATGAATGCCACTTGGCATTATTCTTTCCATTCAAACTGTGAATATTTTTGCAATATTTTCTCCATTGGCATTGATAGGGATACATATTTTTTGATAAATTATATGTATTATCCCATATAATCAAGAAATTTGCACACTTGTTTAGAGTTAGTTGGAGGTGGCATCCCTACTAATACAATACTATTAGCTAGATCAAACAAAATACCATCACTACATACTACATGGCCTATCAAAACACTAAAGGTGTAAATAACATATAATTATTTATATTCAAATAAATGTGCAAAGCATGACACCATTCTATAATTAATATTAGTTTTGACAAATATTCTTTAAAAGGAGAGAAAATAACCTAGACATCTAAATAGAGTTCCAGAAATTCATGAATGATGTTTTTGAATGCATTATTTACAACCATAAAAAACACTATAGGTGCATTAGTTAAGCCAAAAAGCATTACCTTATATGCTAATGATCCATATTTAGTTATAAAAGTAGTCTTATCTTGGTCCTCCTTTGTGATTGGAATCTAATGGTATGCACTAAATACAATTCATGCCCTATGATAGACTCAAGGAATTCATTTATAAATAATATTCGGAATGGGTCATTTACATAGACATTATTGGGTATGTATTAGTCCCCACACACCTAAATCTCCCCTATTTTATTTTGTTGCATAATGATAGGACTCACACATTCTAATATTTCAACTAGATAAATGGTTCTAGCTTATTTCATTTGATCTAGTTCAACATTTACTTTGATTTTAATATTGGGGTTGAGCCTATAGGGATGATTTTTAATAGGTTATACACACTCTTTCAATTCTATATGCATATGTCCCAAAGATGGATCTACACCTTTCACTTTTGAGAATTTGGTTGGGAACACATCTTGATAATCCCATAATAGTTGTAAGGCCTCCAAAATTTATTCTTACCCCAAATAGTCTCTCATAGTCACAAGTGTAGGATCTAACTATGTTCTAATTTTATCTTTAATATTTTTTAGGGGCTCTTGGTATACTTTGTTTGATCCACTAGGTAGATCATCTTGTATAATGTGCTTGCCTTCCCTCAGTGGGATGTTTATTTTGCATAATATTTCTTCTTCAACTTGCTCTAGGATTTGAACTAGTTTTGGTTTGGTTTCACATTCTAGTTTAAAGAAACCTTCTAGGTCTAGATCTCTACCACTATCACTGGACTCTGTCAATTCCTCTATTATTCTATTAAATGTCTTAATAACATATTATTATTTTTGATTGGACTTATAATTTTGAAGTGTCAAATTCAAATCTTGCATGGCTTCCTATTGAGATGATGATTTAGCTATAGTGGCTAAGTCTTCAACTTGTCCATGACATATAAAGACTTTAATCTTTTAAAGGGCATTATGCACCAATATATTATCATATTTGAACATAAAATTTTGAATTAAAAACCTTTTTACACTTGTACCCAATGCTTGGTCTCTATCCTATGCTCTTAGTGAATATACCAAGTTGTTGGTAAAGGTGATAATGTATGACTAAAAATGTGCACCCAATAACTTGGCTCTACTCCCTACATAGTCCATATATCAACACACTGATTAATTTTCAACTCAAGGCATTGACCTTCTTGAAATAAAGGCCATTCTAACTTCATAGTAGCTGGTAGCTAGAATCTTGCAGGAAAAAATTCACATGCTTTCTCTAAATGAATTTATATATTTATATGCACATCTAATAAATTTGGATAAGTCCCTTTTAGTGAATATTTTAATACATTGACTCATTGATCCACCTATGGAAAATGGTGTTAAAGCCTCAATATGAAAGTATTAAGTTCCTCTATCATAAAGGATTGAGATACCTAGTGTTGAGTAGTGAACACCATGCATAGAGGTTGTATCTCATAATCTCTTTGAGGCAAGTTCAACATATGAGTGTTTGAGTCACCACTTATGGATGATGTAATTTACAAAGGTATAACACCATTTAGAGTAGGTTATGTGTAATCTATCATTTTTGCACCTATATTATATAGGAAATCTACTTTAGATTTTATGGGAGAGTTTACTGATAGAAAAACACATTATTCTATTTGAACCTAATAGGCTAGATAATTTGTTATAATAAGATAAAAACTAGTCAATATTTTTAATACACAGTATATGGTTATCCAAATTTATACTTTACATGTCAAAAAGTAGTTTACCTTTCATCTATGTTGAACTTAAACTAATTATTATCCCCATAGGCATAAGGAGACTCTAGCTCTTTTGGGATGATATATGGATTTTTCATAGATTTATTAAGGAGTATAAATACTATCTTATATCCTTAATGTGTCTCTATCTGATTACACATAGTGTTAATGGTCATTTGGTCATCATACACCCATTTATTACTAATTAAGGTAGGATAATGGGTCACTTTTATCTTCATATCAATGACCTCAAAATATTTATGCAAACTGAACTTGGCTACTTTAATCTAAACATCCTCTAGCCTTCCAATGGGATACACTCTACCATAATCTACCAAACTAAGAGTAATTAGGCTATAGCTTAAGGTCGATCGACCAATGGCTTCCCAAGTTGATCATAAAATCATATCGACCATGCTACCAAAGTCAAACATTGCATTTAGAATCTCATATCAAGCCAACTCAATGTCTATATGAGAATTAACATACCAAAGTTTCATAGTCTTAACATACCATACTAATTTGTCAATATGATGTTGACATTTTTGTGTGCACTCTAGATGATTATGTAGAATATTAGTTATGCTCTATGAAATATATTTATTACATAGGGTGTTGAGTAACTTTGTTAGGTCTGTCAAGGCAGTAAAATTACTTCTTGTCTCATTATTCTTACAATTTATTCATATATTTGAGAATTAATGGCTATGTTATTTCCTATAGAAGTTGGTTGTTATTGGATTTCTTGTAGAAGTTGTATATCTTGGTTCATCAAATTATTTTTAGTAGCAAGATCAAGATACTTATCCTAATGTAATTTTCTAATCCTTTGATCTTGTTGGAATTATAATGGTGGTAACCCTTATTCTACTCTTTATTTCCTAGTGACTACTTGTACAAATGCATTCTCATTTGGTTTCACATTAATCATGTTTACATTACACACTATCCTATCCTTCCTTTATTTCTCAATCACTGGATAATATTCTATTTTGTGATGGACTTTAACTCTAAAATATGTGTAGTATATTTGCCTTTATGGATTAGTAGTGAAATTTAATGCATATTGATTTTACACTCCATATAAATAACATTTCTTAGGTGGTCAAGTTTGGTGATTTTCATTGTTTTAACCTCATTGATATCCACCATGATATCCTCCCATGTCACCTCCTCTATATCCACTCATGTTTCTTTGGTATCCCTAACCTTGTTCTTGTTATCTTACATACCTTCTTTGTTAGCTTTGTTTCACACCATACCCCCCATATTGGTGCTAAGGGGAACTTAGATCTCAAATTTATGATTGTTTCTAAAGGTTTGTATGGTCCAAGGTTAATAATACTAACTAGAATATTGATAATATGGATATATGTATTATTCCAACTTCCCAAAGCCTATATTTGATACTAAGGTAATGGATTCATCCATCTAATACTACCTTGAGTCACACATATCATCTCCACTTCTAGTCTTGGAATCACTTGCTTAACAATTATTTTTTGTTGTACTTCTACTATGAACACATTCTTAGTAATATTTGATTTCAACTCTTGTAATGCTTGGTAATTATTTTCATCATGGTTAGTTGACTTATAAAAATTTCAAAACAAACCTTCTGATTTTTTTATGTAGTGATGTAATAGATGGCACTTTGAGGTAGCATGTCCCACTACCCTACAAATTTCACTAAATGCCATTTTAATTTTTGGACAATCATTTCTATGGTGGCCTTCCTAACCACATTCTACACACCATAATCCTATATTAGTCTTATTATTCTCATTCATCTCATCCATCCTTCTCATAAATGCATATATCTTGGCCTAAACCTTAGAACTAGCTAAGGAGACATCCCCATAATCTTCAATTTTCTCTACTCATAAAGTAATAGGTCGAGCTCCAAATTTACTCAAGTACTGAATCTATGCAATAGTAAATATAATTCTTAGTTGGAACCCTTATACAAACCTAACAACCTTATCTTCCATAATAAATTCTATTATGTTTATGACATCATAAAATCTTCAATCATATTCTTCAACTAATTCTTTAGACTTTTCCCAAATCCTCTTTAGGTCTTGAATAGTTTGGCTTGTACATTTCTTTATCTTAAATTCTATTAATAATATATCTTTAAATTGAATAAATTCAAGGGTATTTACATTTATTTTATAAATCAAATATAAGGCTCATCCTAATAAATACCCTATGAGTTTTCACCTCTTAACATCATCAGAGGTTACCCCTTTTACATTCCATTTCATATCACAAATACTAAATATTTCTTTGGATCTACAGACCTATCATATTGTATTAATGAAACAAACATACATGTATTAAATTCCATAGTTGGCACACTTATAATTGGTACACCAACATACTAAACACTATCAACTATGATTGAATGTAACTATACACTGGTGATTGTGACTTTATGTGACTATGAACTATTGACTATGACTCTAGCCTTCTATGTACTAGTATTTTTAGGTGTCTTAAAAATGAATTCCACTTCTTATATTTTATTCATATATAATTCCTACTTTATCTTTGTAATTATATTTCCAAACTTGTCTGTAAGGGAATCAAACCAATCTATATCTACTTCTCCTACACTTCTTATTTCTAATAATAAATTAAGTTGGGGGATGTGTACTCTTGAAGTGAATGATTTTTACTTTGAAATTATTCTAAATTTTAACTTGAACCTATGATAGATCTAAATTTGAACCTAACTTATTCATAGGAACTTTATTTCCCAAGTTCAGATAAGAACCCCTTCATTAATTGCAATCTACTTCTATCTTCTAACTACTTTGTTTCTATCTTACCTTCTTCTTCTTGCTATACTAGCTCCATATCTACATCATTTTATCTTATTCCTATTATTCATCGAGTGGTTCTGCATACTTGTGTATCCTTTAATTTTGACATATTTCATAACATCACTCTACATCTTTTCATATTCAACATCATCTACCCTATCTCTACTCATATTTACAATTAATTCTAGATCTTTTGCTTTATTCCACTATCTCTGTTGTTGCAATTCCCTTTCTAGTTGCATAATTTTCTTCTCACTTTGAGTCTTCTCATCTTCAATTTTTTGGGATTACATTCAAGTTTATTTTACTTAGATTCACATTTTTCACTCCATCCCAAATGCATCCCCATGGTTCTTGAAGTGACTAATCCATGTTATATGGAGTAAGCACCATGGCCTATTCTACAACCAACATTTTTATTGATGTAGGTAGTCACTTGAAAAATTTCCCCCTGATTCCTTCGACAAACCTATCCTTCCTAGATTCAAACACTATGTATCCTTGCACTGTGAATTTAGTAATATAGCCATAAATTGTAGTCCTCATCCAATAGTCTATTGATCTAGTCTAATCTATATCCAGGTTGCATAGTCTATCTAAATTTTCTTCTATTCAAACTATAATCTCTATCCTCCTTGGGTTGAATCAATAATATTCCAACCTAGATAGCCATGTGGATAAAAATCTAGGCAACTCACACCAAAATATTTCATAAATTTAACCATAAATATGCTCTTAGATAATATCCTTCATAATTATTCTGACTCTTCTTGCTTTTTCTTCTGTAAAATTTTGGATTCTCTTATCCAAACATCTCTATATTTCACTTTGTACTGGAAACCATCTTAGCATATGTCATTAAAATGAGTCCATGCTCACTACACCATTGTTAGTAGAGGTTCATCGAAGACTCCAAAACATGATAATTAGAGGGATATCTTACATAGTACATGAATAAAGATAAACATGGAATATTCTTCATAATTCCATATTGTTACTTGAAAACATAGATGTAATTATGAAATGAATAAGCATATAAATAATAAATATAGAGGAAGTTGGTATATTCAAAATGAATAATAAATTTTAAAGTAAAATAGAGTAATCACTGTGGATATTACAATGATTAAATATAATTAGAAGAACCATATCAAGACTATTATATTAATATCTATCACACACCAGAACCAAATTCTAATACATATGAGCACTATATATAATCTTTTAAATCACTATCTCTTCACATTATAACCTTTTGATATATTTAAAAGGAAAGAATCTTCACATTATTCTACTATTTTTTAATCTTACAAGGTCGAATACATTTGAAAAACTATATAAAAGATAAAATCATATACTTTATAAATGTGTCCAACCAATTATACTTCATGGTTTTGATGACCTTGATCTATACCCAAAAATAGCCTAGGCCCCTATTTTCCTACCATGACTCCTTACCCATTTTGATTATTTTTAAACCTTCACTGTAGTTTAATTTAATTGGCTTGCACAACTACATACATTGGCTTTGGAAATCCCTTAATTTTACCATTATAGTTCTAGTTAGAGATATTGGCTTACGTCATAGGCATATAGGATTTGGAACCATTTCATTTGAAATTAGTGAATAGGTACCCCTCTTTCTAGGTTTTTGGACCCACACTTGGTCACAACCCAAACATTATGTATCATGAGATCTATGAATAATCTTCTTTGAGTTTAAATATTTTGATATAGGATAAGTGTAGGCTAATTTTAGCTTGTGCATACATTCTAGTGAACCCAATGTGAATATTATTATTGCCTTCACCTCTTCCAGTATATTACATTAACCATATTTATATAATTATGTATCTACTTTTCCTATCTACTATACTACAATGACCAGATTGATATTGTTCAATATATTATTTTCTAGTTCAGCCAACTATATCATTCAACTTGATATAGTTATCTCTATGTTTCCTCTTTCATCCATTTGTATAGGCCATCTTGATACAAATTTGTCTTAGTTTCCTAAATAAGTGTATAAATTTGGGGGACAAAAAAGGGCATACCCATGGATATGATTTTTCTAAAATTTTAGAAATTTGAACTTCTGTAGATAATTTGAGATGGCTACACTCAAAATTTGAAGATGGTATAAAAAATATGAATTGTAGAATTTCGATTCTAGTTTCCAAAAAACTCTTTTTTTAAAAAAAAATGGTTAAGTATTAGTATGTCAAAAATCTAAAATTTGAAGAGGAAATCCTTTCTTTTTAAAAGAAAACATAATATATAGATGTCTGTGTGGCCCACCATTTTTTGAGAATCATTAAATATTGTTTTAAACCCTTTGGTAAATATTTATATAAGATCTTCTAGTGTGTTACAATTTTTTTAATATTTTTTCAATGAATATATTTTTTAATTAATTTTGCAATTAAGTAGATCCTAAAAACTAACAAAAAATGAATAATCAGCCATGCAACCCATCCTAACTACCTCAAAAAAAATGAAAATTGATTTTTTTAAATGTGTGTTTAATTAAGCCTAGTTTGTTACCATATAATTTCTTTTGCAATTGGATCAACAAAGAATAATATATATAAACATGAATAGGCATGTATAGGTGCAGCATGTAGTGGCCTAAAAAAGGTGTAGTTAGAAATAAATATAGTTTGAATACTTAAAATAGCCTGAAATTTATAAAAATCATATATTTAGAAAGAGGATAACATGATCATTGTGACGGTAATAATTTTTTGAATTTTGATTTTGAAATCCATAGTTTATTTGATGATTGAAGTTGATTTTTTTTTTGTTTTTCTAAAAACTCTTGGTCCTAGCTATAGATGCATACTCACAAGCCTTTGGCTCCAAAATACAAGTCATTTCTGAGCCTAAAGGTTTGATTTTCAATTCAAATTCAAATAACATGTACATATTATATAACACTAAGTATAATTTTACATTAATATTATTACATTTATTTTATTATACTTTAAATTTATTTTAGTAAATATAAGAAATTAGAGTCACTCAACATCTGACAAAGTTGGTTTCACAGTTGTATGCCTTATGATGTGGAAAATAGTTTTTTAAAGTCCAATCAAGTTAGTACTTAGGCATTTTTAGGGTCTAAGTATTAAACCTAGGGATTTCAAGGCATAACTTTTGTAATTGATATCCATTTTTGGTAAACATATAGTCATTTTTTAGTTTTTTGTGCCTTCTAGATTCATTCCTAGCATTTATAAGAGTCTTAGGTTTGTCAAAATTTAATTTTTCAAACCAATCACTTTGAAATTGATGAAAAGTAGTGTTATTGGGGTAACATAGGTCACATTGATGACCTGCACACATCAAAAAACCACTTTACATGTTAATTTCACTTGATCATCATCTCTCCCTCGTCCTTGATCACTTCCTACTCATCCCTCATTACCCCTAATCACTCTCTCATCATTCCTCATTTTACCTAATCACTCCCTCATTGACCTTCACTATCCCTAGTCATCTCTAATCACTCCCTTATCATCCATAATCACTCCTCCATTGACCGTCACTATTCCTCATCATCCTTAATCACTACATCCCTATCCTTCATCATCCTTAATCACTCTTTCCTCATCCCTCATCATAACTAATCACTTTTTCACCCCTATTCACTCCCTCATCATCACTAATCACTCCTTTCTTAATTATCACCATCCCTCATCATCCCTAATCACTCAATTCTCATCCCTCATAATCCCTAATCAATATTTTTTCATCCCTCATCATCACTAATTAATTCCTCATTGACCCTCACCATCCCTCACCATCCTTCATCACTCCATAATTTACCCTCACCATCCCTTACCATCCTTAATATCTCCCTCATCATCTAGCATAAGTATATACTCTAAAGATATCTTTGATTCCAATCATATGTTGTTTAATCCATTATAATAGAAATTAAATCTTTTTTAGGACTTATGTTGTCAATACCCATTTGTGATAATCAATTTTATTACTAAATGAATTAGATTATCTTATAAATTTATATTAAATTAACATAAGTATTAACACAAAACAGACTCTAAATTTTAGTTCATAATATTATATTTGTTGTGTAGCTGACTAAATGAAACTTTATATAGTTTCACCTTTGGTAGTTTGGTTCAAAAGATAAAAATTAAACACAAATCTCTTGTATAATTTTTTTAATTCTAAGAAGATTTGAATCAAATGTAAAGTTATTTAGTATTTCTCATTCCTATATGACTTTAATATTGGTTAGGTTCACACATGCACTCCTTGTGTGTGTAATGTGTCCCAAATATTTTATCTCTTACATGAAAAATGAACATTTATTCACGTTATCACAAAAATATGTTTATACAAAATGTGAAACACTAGTACATCATGGTGTAGATGTTCATCCCATGTTTTCTAAAGATTAAGATTTCATCAAGGTATATTAAAAATAATACATAGGTAAAGGGCCTAAGGCTATCATTCAACATCTTGAAATGAATGAATTTGATATATGAGTTAACCTAAAAGGCATAACCAACTAGTCAATCATCCTTTCTTTGTTTTTAAGACTATATTCCAAATGTCTAGATGTTTAACATGAATATGATGATACCCAAACTTAAGATAAATTTTGGAAAATAATTCTACACCATGGATATTGCAAAAAAATGCCTTAATACTTAAATGAGGATAATAGTTATTCACTTTAACTTGTTAATATTTTTTCAATTGATTCACAACTTTGGCACAAACACAATTGGGCTTCTACAAGGTAATAATTTGGGCATGATATTTCCACTATCCATGATTTCATGGATCTACCACATTATCTATTCATTCTCTACAATTGATATGTTGTATAAAGAGGTTTGAGGTAGAGATAGTTAAGGGATCAAATCAATAGTATTGTTTAGTGTATAGTATGTAGGAACTTATTTAGGTGATTGAAAGATATCCTTGTATTCATCTAGTTTATGGTTCAATTATTTTGTCTTTGTTATGGTTGGATAAACCACACTATGATATGGTGACATAATGATGTAATTAAATTTAATTATTACCATTAAGAGTGTACTTCTTATTAGAATTGAAAATATTCTTGCACTTTCTGGAACTAATGACTGAAAGTTTATGAACTAACTACAATATATGGTATTTAAAATCATGACAGTCTATCACAACATTTCAAGGATTTACTTCATAGACTACATATCAATGGTAAATACATGGTTGACCACATGTAAAACATCACACACCTATAATGGTGAGATGTCATAAAGGATTGCATCTTTAAAATTTTTGATTTTGTACACCAAGTGACACTACTAGGTGATCCATTTATCAAGGCCTACACTAGACCATACATTAGCATATGGTTATGGATGATGTATAAGTTTCAAGTTCAATTTTTGAAAATATTATTAAGGATAAATTAAATTCTTTTGAATTACATTAGAAATGATGAAGTGCATTCTCTTACCATTGATCTACATTTATTAATGATTTTTTTTAATTCATATGATTTATTGTTGGGGAAAGTAGAGATATTTTTAGTACCAACCATATCATTGGGTTCATAATCTATTATCTACTTAACTTTGTATAGTTCTAGATAAATTGTACCCACTTCTCAAGATGTTAAAGTAGATAGCTCATAGTGTGACACTCTTCATTGGATTTAATAGTGAAGTTATTAATTAAGTACCACCTTCCAATCTTGTACTACTTGTTCTAATCATTTGAAAACTATTTTCCACTCTCTGGTATGATGACTCAATCAATAGACATACAAATAGAAGGCCTTAAATGCAATTATTTGGATCATAAAATGTCCTAATATGGAAATCAATTGATTGGTTTCAATAAATCACATAGCTTGGTGATCCTCATGTATTTACTACCTAGTTTTGGTGCTATGGTGGTTTTCCTTTCTTCTCTTTTTTTGAAAAATTTTAAATTGTGAATTACATCATTTTTAATAGGACCATATTTTTTCATAGGTGTTAAATATTTATGTTTCAAATTTTCCTCCACATAATTTTGATCAATATGTCTTATATTCTATGCTATCACTCAACTCTCTACTTGTAGATCCTAAAATTATTAAACCCCAAAAAAAACCACCATCAAGGTATTATATGGAGTGATTAAGGATGAGGATGGATGAAGAGGAATTGAGTAGAGATGATGAGGGAGTTAATAGGTATGATGAGGGATGGTGAGGGTCAATGAGGGAGTGATTAGGGATGATCAGTGATGGTGAGGATTAATTACGGAGTGATTAGTGGAGATGAGGGATGAGGAATGAGTGATTAGAGATGATGAGGTATGATGAAGCAATGATTAGGGATGATGAGGTGATGTAGGAACACAAATACCCAATATAAATAGTGACGTATTTTACATGTTTTGAGTCTTTAGAAGGTGGTCAATGTCATAGTAAGTATATAGGAGTCTTTCTAGGTTTCTAGTTTTGTGTCAATTTTGAATTAGAGTTGTATTGGACTTTCTTGCCAAATCTTTCATTTGAATTTTTGAACTTTCAGAGAGAATTCAATCTTGTTTCAAAAAATCCAATGTTGAATTTAATGTGGTTAGACTTTAAAACGTATTTTAGGATGTTAAAAAACATATACCTAAACTCATATTTGAGAAATATGTTAGTAGTTGAGTTAGTTGAGGATACTCTTAACATACAAAAGAAGTTAGAATTTAGTTGATGGTTATTTGGTAATAATAATCTTGTCCATGTATTATTTTGTATTTAGATTTAGATTAAAGAGAGTTGGAGGGGGTAGGGTTTGAAAGGATGAATTTAAATAACCCCAAACAATTGAATAAAGATAATTTTTTATTATTTACAAACAAGAAAGAAAATAGACCCTGCATCTTCTTGAATATGTGCAAAGATAGTTGACAATGTACATGATCATGAAACATTATTAGTAACAAGTTATTTATGATATTGGTGTGAGTGGTAATTTTAAAATACATTTTATTTGATGGTGATTATATCATTTTTCATTTGAGTTTCAAATCTTTTGAATATTCAAATTATAAACTGTATACCTTGTGCTTTTACAAATTGTGCCTTGACATCTGAGTGAAGGTTAGGGTCCTGTGAAAGAGGAGATTATATTTGGTGGGATTTTGGAATGTATGATTAACTAATAAAATGACATAAAAATTCCTTAAAAAATTTTAAACATTGTATGTTTTTATTATACTAAGGACATTTTGTGTTGAACAACACAACCCTGTCTTCAGTGAGAAAATGTTTTGAGTATACATCTATATAAAAAGGTATATGTATGTATTGGAGTGAAAATTCAAATGTATATTTTGGTGAGTTTATTCTCATATGATCAAAAATTATTATAGTATTTCAATTATATTTTTTATATTTGGATGAGAAAAACTAAAACTAACACAATCCTGTAGTCATGAAGAAACTTAACACAGTCAAAGTGGTATCTCATGAAAGTTGGAAAATTGAGTGTTATAGATGGAATGAATTGATTTTTTAAAGTGTGTAAACATTTTTTAGAGGATTTTAAACCTTTTTTTTAATTTATAACCCTTTTTGGAATGAATTAGAATAAATAACCTCTTCTCAGATTACTATAGACCTATGACTGAGTACATAGTCTATTCAAATTTGGTTAAGTCAATCTACTGTAGAATAAAAATGGAAATATAACACTTTTAAAATGTGAATATCATTATATTAGACCTAATCCAATATTAAAATTCATTGGAAACTCATTTGGAATATGAAAAACTCATTTTGACATTTCTTGGGTCTATAAAACTAGTCTAAACCCTATATTAGGGTTTCTAATTTCAAAGTGAATTTTTAGGAATTATAACCATCAATAATTCATTAATTTTGGTGAATATTTTGAGTTAAACATGAAAAAATATAATATAACTTTATTAAGTTGTGTATGTATAAGTACATATGGGGGAGGACTGTGTGGTAGACAGGGTAAAAGAAAACCTAAAGACCTAGTCTGAGAGTAGAAAGAGCAAAAAGAAGTTGTCAAATATTTGAAAAAAAGCCTAAAAAATTGTGAAGAGATGATATATATTATAATATATCTACTAATGAGGTTTATTTGATGATTTGAGTCTATACAAGAAGAGTCCATGATAGAGTAAGAGGTAGTGTATGATATGAGGATTATGTTGAGAAGTTAAGTAGGGTTGAAAAGAAGTTAGAGAGAACTCAAATGAGTGAAAGGAATTTTTTCAGATCCCTATTAAAGCCTAAATAACTAGAGACAATATTTGATCCAAGTTTCTATAAAGCATAAATACTAGTAAGGGAGATATTCTCAAAGTAAGAGAGATTAAATGAATTGAGTAAGAAGAATAAAATGAAGAGTTTAGTGAGACCATTTGAAGAATGGTGGAGAATAAATGAAATAAATAAAATATAGATGTGAATTTGAAATGTATACAGATTCCAAAGATAGAGATAAATCAAGAAAATACAAAGTGAAATCTTTGTGGATATTGGCAGAGAGCTTGGATAGGCAGAGTATGTAATAGGGCTTTGCATCATGAGGGGTAGTGAGGGGAAATGAGTGAGTGATTAAAAATTATGTGGAATGGTGAGGGTTAATAAGGGAGTGATTATAGATGATGAGGGATAAGGATAGAGTGATTAGGGATGATGAAGTGGTAATTAGGGATGGTAAATCCAATGAGGGAATGATTAGGGACAATGAGGGATGGTGAGAGACAATGAGGGAGTGATTAAAGATGATGAGGGATGGTGAGGGTTAATGAGGGAGTGATAAGGGATGAAGATGGATGAGGAGTGAGTGATTATGGATGATGAGGCATATATAGGGTCAATGAGGGAGTAATTAGGGATCATGGAGTGATTAGAGATGACTAGGGATAGTGAGGGTCAATGAGGGAGTGATTAGGGATAATGAAGAATGATGAAAGAGTGATTAGGGGTGATTGGGCATGAGTATGAAGTAATCAAGGATGAGGGAGGGATTATTAACAAGTGAAATTAACACAAAGTGGTTTTTTGATGTGTACAAGTCATGAATGTGACCTATGCTACCCTAATCACATCACTTTGCATCAATTTTAAAGTGAGTGGTTTGAAAACATCACTTTTGATAAACCTTAGACTCCTATAAATGCCAAGAATCAATCCAAAAATTAACAAAAACCTAAAAATTACTATATGTTTACCAAAAATGGATATCAATTGCAAAATTTATGTCCTAAAATCCCTAATTTTAATACTTAGACCCTTAAAATGCCTAAGTATTGACCTGATTGGATTTTGAAAAACTATTTTCCACATCGTAAGGCATGCAACTGTGAGACCAACCCTATCAAATGTTGAGTGACCTTAATTTATTATATTTAATAAAATAAATTTGAATTATAAAATTTATATTTTTATATTTATTTTCTTATAATTAACATTTAGAGTAGTAAATATAAGCTTATGGCCAAAGTTGCCTTCATGTGCAACTCCCACATGCTTGTGGAGATGGTTTTGGTATTATAAAAAAACAATGTGTATGTATTATATAATGCATATGCACTATATAATACATTATATAATGCATACATATTATATAATATGTACACATTATTTGAATTTACAATAACATGTATGCATTATTGTTTTCTCAATAACATGATTACGTTATAGCTCAGTAATTACCAAGCCATAATTTAAATAATGTGATCATGTTAATTAAATAACACGATCACATTATTTAATAACATTATAACATTACCTATGGATATATCCTCCTATTCCATCCATATATATAATGTAGTTCAATATAGTTTCCTACATGTTTATAAATGGCATCGACTAGCTTGAGTCATTATATGTTTGTATAGACTGCATCAAACAACCCAATACATGTATGTTATTTGTTTACAAATACATCAACTAACATTGATATAATTTTTTTTGATTCATTTTTAATATAATTTAGTTCATTTCAATTGTTTACCTATTTATTTCAATTCATTGAATGTTGCAAAATTGGTTTTTGACATTGATTTTTGAAATTTATTTTCTACTTTATTTTTTTTCCCTTGATATTGTTTTTCAAAATTCTATAAAATATTAGGAGTTATCTTTCTTGGTTAAGTGTTGACCTATTTTATCAACATCATGAAGTTAGGGATAATGTCCCAATACTCAATCCTTAGACAACACTAAACATGGGCTTTAGTTTTCATGCACCTCATAGATATCAAAAACATTGAGGTTACCTTCTTTGTTGAACTTAGGAAACCATCCATCCATTTGATTTTGTGGTGTACCTAAGATAAATGTATCACCCAAGGAATTTAATGTAATTATACCCTTGAAATCAAGGTTAGTGGGCTACATGCATGGTTAAGATCTATGGTTAGTGATTTAAAACATTGGGTGACACTAATTAATGGGAAATAAAGTATATTTTAAACCCTACACTATCAATTAAATCCTTTTAGTAAATACCTAATATTATTTTACAAGAATTAGTTAGAATCAATTTGCTACCTGAATTATTTGTTATATTACAGACTGCATCATCTACTACTGATGTAATTATATGTTGTATTTTATAACTATATTGGCCAACATGATATATCTATATGCATGTTGTTTCTCTACGTTTTTGACAATTGCATTCAGAAGAAAGAAGAAACTAAAGTTAAGAGTTAGGGGTTTGACGTTACCTAGATTAAGTTATGCACCTTATCCAAGAGTTGTGAGAGCTCCTCTTTGGCTATGGAGGAAACACCTATAAAAAGAATAAGACTTAAACATAGAAGATGTTATAATAAGATATGGTGGACTGCCAAGCTACGCGCTCGATCCTAGAAGTGTGAAGCTCTATAAGGGATGACAGTCCACTATTTAATGAAAAGAGTGTTGTATAAAATGAAATGATGAAAGACTAAGAAAGAGAAAGTAGACAATGCATACCTATTCTCTGCAATCAGTCTATCATAGTCACTGATGTCAGTAGTTTTTCTGATGTCGATAGGTCAATGATGCCGACGTCAGTTATGTTGTCGATGTCAGTAGTAGTGGGCCTTAGATGAGTTTCAGAGTATTTCTATGGTGGATAGAGGAGTTTGGGAAAATTTAAAGGTTTGTGTAGGGTTGTAGGGAGGTGGATAAGGTCTAAAGAAGGATTGAGGTAGATGATAGGTGTGAGAAGAGGATAAGAATAAGAGGAAGGCTTTTCAACCTCTCCAAGGAGGAAGTCAGGTTTCTTTTACAGTATTCAGAAATAGTAAATAGAAAATAATTACCAAGTTATTCTAGAACTTTAAAATGGAGAATAAAAGAATACTTAGCTTTTTGGTGAAGACCCGAGGGTGTCAAGATGCTTATTCCTGTTGTGGCTGATGTCGAAGACCTCATACAATATTTTCAATCCAATGTCTAGAGTGACTTTTGTAGAGTTTCGGTAGCCTAGAGGATGATAGTTGAATTTTGATGCTTAGTCTCAGAGCATGCACATCAATATGTGAAGAGGCAGGGGCAGCTCAATGTTAGAGCTCATGTTATGTAACTGACGTTGGTGATCTCGCTAGCATCGGCTGACAGTTGGCCAACGTTGGTGGCTAGAGAATGGGTAAAAGGGCTATTTGGCTCATTTCTCCTTCTACCAAGTGTTTTTGCCATTGGAGAATGATCAAAAGATGGGTTTATTAGGCACGAGAGTTAGTTAAGAGGTTAGGATGGAGTGAGAATATGTCATGGGTAGTTCAGGTTTAGATGACCTAGTCTCAGGGTGACTCATAGGGTAAGAAATGGTCTTAGGGTGAGGTGTCCAAGGTGAGGTGTCTAGGTGAGGTCATTAATTTAAAATAAGTAGTTTATTTTAAATTAATAAGATGTGTAAGTGTTGAGAAATGGACCAAGGGGGGGTTGACACAATATTGGTGTCTACACATGTGTAAACTACATCTTCTAGGTCTGATATAGTTCCCTATGTTTGATTCCCTAAATACATCATCTAGATCGATACAATTTTATAATTTTCCATCCTTCTTGACTACAAGGACCAAATTGATATTATATACTATTACTAGTACTTATCATCCTATATGAATAATCCATATCAATATAGTATGTATTTCAACAATGTTTATCTATCTAACTACATTGGCTAGCTCAACACAGTCTCATTTCCCCATCTCAGTTTATGAATACATTGGTCTAGCTAATACAATTTGATTTTTACTTTTTTTGACTTCCATCATATAGCACATCTTCTCTTATTATTAATATAAAACCCAATAAGATATGATATATTTTACCAATTCCTAAAAATCATTTGCCTTTCTTTCCTTATACTACCACAGAAATTCAAGATATAAATAACTACCATGTGGCTATTAGAACTACCAACTATGATCCACATGCTAAATTTTCATTCACTTATTCTCTACACATGCCTATTATAAAGGATGAAAGTGATCTTGAGTACACTTTCAACGTGATAATTTATACCAGTGAGAAACATGAGCATAGGTTAAATGCCCTTGAAGTGATATATCACCTCATGGTGAGACCTCGATAGAATTTACTTCTTCCCCACCTCATAATTTTTATAACAAATTTAGGGTATGCAATTACACAAATTTCCCTTATTCTCTTCTTCTACCATGCATAATATCAATACTAACATGGTATATCTTGCCTTTAGTGGGACTATTCAAAGTGTTGACACTCATACACATGCTAATTCCCAACAACTAGTGCATCTCAATAAATTACACAAGCTTCCTCTTTTATCCAGCAATATCTTAATAGTCATTAAAATTTGTTTCAAGTCATGAATCAAATGGATAATTTCCAAACCACTAATTCCAATAAAATGATAAAAATGAATAATCAAATTTTGATAATAAAATAGCATCCTCTACAACCTCAGTGGGGAGTGAAAAATACAAATTCTCCTAACCCCCCAAAGAGATGCATAACCTTCACTTCTTAACAAAATAATTAAACATCTTTAAAATGAACCATTAGTGCATCAAATTGAAAAGATAAACATAACTGGTATCACTCATATTATAACCTATAATATATCTATTGATCCTACTGACATTTGAAAGCTTTTGGAAATATTTACAACAATGGGATTAAGTAAAACACTCTGTGGATAAAATTCTAGACAACAATTTTAGGTGATGCCCTAGATTGGTACAATCAACTCAATTCTAAAACTATATATATATATATATATATATATATATATTATAATACTTAGTTAATGCATTAGATCAAGAATTTTAGACCAATGAAATTACTCAAAATAACTTAGCCATTTCATTAATTGTAAACAAGTAGAAATTGAAACCACTCAAGCCTTTATAAGGCATTAAAAAGTCTTATCTAACAAGGCTAAACACAACATTTCAAAATACAACCTGTTCCATTGTTTATCAATGCTCTCCATTCCCATATTTAACAAAATTTAGGAATATCACTCCAAAAAATTGGAATAATCCCTTGATCAAGCTAAATGTCAAGAATTTCTCATATGAAAATTCAAACCTTCCCAACCCCACTTACATAACTCATATGATTATGAAGTCTAGAAAAAACATGAAAAAAATGAATTTTTCATGGATACATATTATTCCACACACACAATCCATGTTATTTCCACCAATGATTCTTATGAAGTGACACTTTCCCAACCTCTCATGGGAAGTATTTTTCATCATCCTTCATCCTCATAATCATATGTGAACAATGTATAATCTCACAAGACTCTTTCCCTAACTAAATGTAAGAAACATATTCCTAATCCTTCAAATATAAACCTTTATCCCTCTCACTCCACTAAGCATTGGTATGGTCCCCAATTTTTTTGCTAGTATCACACAACTTGGGAACACTCCCATAAAACCTATAAATAAATTAAAAATATTTATCTTGACTATATTCTCGGTAATAAATTCAATCATAAAACCATGATCCAAGAATGTCAACAAGCATATGATAAGGTAGATAAAGTCCATGACTCAAAATTAAAGCATGGAGTTTTTAATAAATGTAATTCTCACCTTACCATCTATAAATACCCACTCCCTAAACATACTCAAAACTGACAAAATAATACCAATCAACCCACTAGTATCAATTTTACTAAAACCATGGTTTACTCTTATATTAATGAAGCGAACTTGGTTAACATAAAAAACATGAGTCAAAAATACTCCTACATCAACCCTTATACTTAACTCACTCGTTCTCACCATCATACTTAAAAAATAATTTATGATACCTCTCTATCTCATTTTTAAGATGTAGAGTATGAGGAAGTTATTACCATTCTAGATAGTTCAACTACATCAGTCAAATTGATGTAGTTATCTCTCATATCAATCCAAGATATATAAATTTCATAGATTGCACAAAAACCTTGAGATTAGGTAAGATAAATTTAAATCAAAAGTGAGCTTCAAAATAGTTCATTATCCAAAAATTAAAAAGGAGGTACACTATATAGTGAGAGATTAGTTCACCAAAAAGGTAACAACTCAAATCACAATTAGAAAACACATTAAGTATATTTACCCTAATGACCTTAACAACCCTAATAATTTTTACTAACAACCATATAAGTAAAATTGAAAGCACTAAAAATACTACACTAAAACCCACTAAAGCATAGCTTAGGTGGGTAGAATAATGGGGTCCTGACAATGAGGCCTATTGAGTACCCAAACACAATGCAAATCCCATTAAATAGATAAAATGAAAAAACACATCTAACAAAACTCCTCTCCATTAAAGAAAACAAAGAAAATAAGAGGGCTAATAATCCCCACTAGAGTCTACAACTATATATAACCATCATATATCCTACAATGTAGTTTTTAGGAGTGATTATAGATCAGAGGTAGATGCATTGAAGAGTGGATCACCCTGGAATAATAAATGTTTCTACCAAGTGTCTGATGGATCTTCAACCAAGGTTTTATTCTTATACAAGTAACTTTTTGTACTCAACACACCCCACTCTTAAAATATTTTTAATACAGGCCCATTATTGTTTGAAAGCCTAGTTTCTAATGTGAAAATACTTTTCATTGGTAAATATATGGGTACTTAGCAAGATTTTAGGTTTCAAAGTTATTAATTACCATATTAATGGTTCTTGTTATGTGTGCTACTCTATGTCCATGCAATTTTTATTTTCCCTACATCAAGTTTTTTTTTTCAATTTTGTGTGATTTATTTAGACTAACATATTAATGGATTTAAAAGTTGTTATATGTATGTAGGTTCCTTTAAATTTTAAAGATAATTATAGTCTAAAAATCCTAAGCATTTTGGTTTTCACGTGTTTTGGACTTCATGTGTTTTGATCTTCACATGTTTTGGTCTTTATGTCTTTTGGACATCACAAATTTTAAAAATTTGTAACTTTTGTACTTTGTGACTTTTAGGTTCTCATTATTTTGGTCTTCAAAAATTTATACATTGCTCGAATTGGTCTTCATGTCTTTGTTTGTTTTGGTCTTCACTACTTTTGTCTTCATGCATTCATCAAAAATGGTAAAGGAATATTTTTGCAATTTTTTTTACATGTAAAAGCTACGAGTCTTCACATTTCATGCATCAAAGGTCTCACGTGATTTGGATAAAGGGAAAATTACAAAGGTTACGATACCCAAATATTAAAATCATGCTACATGGTATAACTATTTTAACACAAAACTAATGACTGGGTGAAACTTGTCTAGGGATGACAACATGGAATTTTATAAATGCATGAGAAATTTATATGGCATAATAACCAAAGTAAGTTTCAAAATTTGAATTAAATGAGCAAAAAAATATTGGAACCATTAGACATTAATGGTGAAATATCTAGAACTAAAGTAGACATAATTCATCTATATAATCAAATTCTAAAGACTATCTCCCTTATTTATTATCAAAGAGCCTAAGTAAACTTGCATTTCATAAAGAGCTAAAATCCCTAGTTTATTGTGTTTGCCTTTGAATTATTTCCAACAAACTATCAATTGAATTATCATGAAAATTATGTAAGTAATTCAAAAATAAGAAATGGATTCATCATCTAAGGAATACATAGGAGCTCATCTACTATCAAATTTATCCATTAAGGATTTAATTGAGTATATAGATACAATCTTTGACTCGGTTGTGTTTGACAATTTATATGAGAATTACATAGCTCTATGGGATAGTGTGGAGAATGTTGGTGCCCACTAGTTTGAGGAAAACTTAATAGTTAAATAAAAATAATTAGTGGCATACTTTATACCATTGAAACATAAAAATTTACATTTTGTAGCATCAAACCTTGGAGTGATGTGTATCAGCCTACTTCAAGAATTTTTCTTCATAGGAAAAGTATTTGATGGCTTCCTACATCATGAAAACAAGAGGATGGTTGTGTCTTCTATTATAGGAAATGATTTTCAAAGGTACCTATAGATTCCCCTCACATATACCACATATGATGAGATGAGGATCAAATTAAGAAGAAAGAGTAGCATAGTTGAAGATGCATTGAGAAGGTGGATAATTTTTGGAGAGAAGGTAAGCCTTAAAAATACTTATCCAGTGCTAATTACCAAGTTTAGAGTGGGAATTTGCATTGGGATGGATTTTTTTAATATATTATATGGGTGTTCTGGTATCCATTATCTTCAACATGAATGGGTGTCACTACTATACCTACTATTGACATCAAAATTGATCTTTTCCATGGGTGAGATCATTAGTATAAAACTCTATGAAAAAATGTTTAAAAAGGATAAGAGGCCAATTTATGGTCACTTATTTATTATGTCTTACTTGATGGATGTTATCATGACTATGATCTATGTGCACAATGGATCACTTTGGAGCCTAACCCAAAATTACATAAAGAATAGGGTATGTAATTTTTATTCCTTCTTGCACATTTACTCTTACATGTTAAATATAGTTTAAATTACTAAAAACATTTATCCCCAAGTCTGGAGGGCCATCCATGAGGACCATTAGCTGGAGTCTTAGATATTATCAAAAATTCACTATGGACAAGGGAAGACTAATGGATATATCTAAAATTTAGTGATAATGATTGAGGGAACTAAGTTGGGACCCTTATTCTTACCCAAGTATTTTTCAAACAAGCTTTTAGAATAGGAGATGACATATTAGCTCTGGTGGATCATAGATGAAGATATGTGAAATAAGGATAAATGACTTTTCCATAGATATTATTTGATTCTAGACAAAATTAATTGCACTAATAGGAAGTAATTTAGTGTTGTTGGAGGTATAATGGAGCTTTATTCATTGGCATCTCTTCCACACTAGGATTGAGAGGAAAGAGTTATATTTTAGAAGCATGTCACTAGTTTGGGCATCCCATACAAACATTTACCCTATGAGAATTATTTCATCTTATTAATTGTAAAATATGATGTTGAGGTATTGAACATGATGCATATGGCTAGGTGGATAGAGGATCTTTTGGTGGAAATCCAAAAGGACCCATCACTCATAATTATATAGGCTCAAACTCAAGCTCCACCTCTAGGTGGATGGGCTTTAATTGATTATTATTCCTAACATCCCTCTTAGTCAGTTAAACTAGAAGGGAAACCTTCCTAAACATCATCCTAAGATATAAAAGCAACTATGAAGCAAGAGAAGATGTGGAGGAGGCCCCTAATGAAACAAGTTATTTTGGAGGAAAAAAGGAGCCAATTAATATTGGTTTTTTTACTCTTCATACTCCAACCTTCCTACTATAAGTATAGTGCCTACAACTTTGGATGTATATATTTCATTTTCTACTACTCCATAGGACACTCCTTCAATTTATAAGATAATAATTAAGTCTATAGGAGGCAAAAATATCCTAATAACCTTCCTCAACTAATTGGGAGACCTGTGAGTTTAACTACTAGAGACAATCACAAGAGAGGCTTGTGGGTGAAGGGGAAACACCATAAAGGGATGAAGAGGAATAACTTGCAAAGGCCAAGGTCATGAGTCTCCAAGGACTAAAAAGGAAGGCACCAATAGAAATTGAAGAATCATAAGGTGTCCCTAGTCCTATTATTGTTTCTAATTTACCTCCTATAGTACCTATTACCCCTTCTATTAATTCTTTTTAGAAATATCTAGATAATCTTACAACATTATATCCACAAACTACTAGAGTAACCATTTAAAGTCCTATTTACACTACTTCTCAAGTTTATAAAAGATATACTATGGTCAAGAAAGTCCATTTCAATAAAAATACAAGACTCCCTACTTTTGATCAAGGTACACAACCATCTGTCCAATCCACTCAACTAGGTTTGTCTATGACCCAATCTAGAATAAATTAACCAACTTCCATTGTGTTATATATAAGAGATGATAAGTAGATAACCTACATTATGCATCTTATTCCCCATACTGATAACTTATATTGGAAAAATATCATCTTCCAATATCTATCAAAACCATTCCAAGTGAGTGCATTAATATTCTCTTTAGAGGATATTATGTCAAGGGTAACTAGCTAGACCAATTAGTTATATGACATATGGGAGTTGATAATTCCATAATGGGTATAGGAATTAAGATCCTAGACTACTAAAAGGCTAAATCTGGTGATTTCAAAGCTTCCCATAGTTAGTTATATTTTTGAAAAATCTATATGGATAGTTTAGAGGGTCAGGAAAAGAAAGATACAAAATGATTCTAGTAGAGGCCTAATTATTAAAGAGAGACATCATGTATTTTCCTTATCTAAAAGGAAGAATTAGAGAATTGGGGAATCTCAATACAAATAATATTTTGTATCCTATTTAGAGACACATATAGAGGACTTAATGGAACTCCATAGAGGCACTGATCAGGGTAGGTAATAGATTCAACAAGAACTAAATAAAGTGTTAGACAAATGATATATTGTACATGTCTGTAGGGAAATAAAAAAAGATGTGAAAAATGCAACCTTCATGTTGTATAATATTCTTGACACTATTAATACAATGAAGATTGAAATTTATCCCCATTTGACTAAGACTATTAAATTTTTTAATTATTTGAAGGAAGATGAAAATAAATTAAACTTTCTCATAACTTATAGTACATGTAATTCCCTACGCCATTTAGATTTGATGATTCCTCTTGAGGTAGTTGATTTATTATTTTTGGGAAATTAGATGTTTAATTTCTAAATAATAAATGGGTATAAGTAGATAGAATCAATAAATAATATGTAATAAATAAGATACTAATATATGAAATTTGACTGTAGTTAGAGATTTTCTAAAAATAGTAGTGACAGATAAAATTAAACTTATCTAATTTTGTGTTGTTCTAACTTAGACAGGGTCTAAAAATATGTGTGTAGGCTTGGTAGACTATTGCAAATAGGAATCTAGAGTTTGTTTCTTGATTAGATAAGAGAATTAAAAGTGGATCACCTTGGGTTCTGATGTTGTAGTCCTATCTCAGTGCTATTTTCCTAGTTATCTAAGCTTTTTTGGTCTTATGTGCCAGGTCTATATGACCTTACCTATAAAATATTGAAGCTTGAAAGTTTGTAGAGCTCACTATGTGCCTTATTTATTCTTTAATACCTTAGGTCCTCTTTGTGCTTGAACTTGAATGTAAAATTTGGAAAAAGGAGAGGAGGGGTTAGTGTGTAAAGGATACATTAGATTCACTTCACACCCCATGTGTGGGCACACTACCTACATACCAATACTTTGAGGAGGGATCAAGATATGTGCAATTCTCCCATTGAAGTGCTTGGTGTAATAGTGTGATGAAAATGTAAGTAAATGCAAAACTGGGTGTACTTGGAATGATCATGGACTAATGTAAAGGTTTGAATAAGCTTGAAATATTATTGGATGGTTATATGCAAAGAATAGGAAATTTTTTTTGAGTGATCTTGCTTGTATTATTACTTCTCTCTTATAAATGAGTGTCAATCCTTCTAAATGGAGTTTAAAAGGCATTTTATAAGGGATTTAATGATCATGGGTTAAATTAATTTGCATTAGGTTGACATGAATAAGGATAAGGATTAGGAAGAATGTGACCATTAGAATCCAAAATTCACTTGGACAATAACACCAAAAATAGGACACTCTGTGTTTCAACACTGTAGTCCAAGTTTGGTGATGTTGTCCATGGCTAAAAGGACCTAGGGGGATATATTTAGCATAAAAAGATTAATCTTGGTCTGCAAGGGTTCAATCTAGGAAGCTAGAGATGATTAGGAATCAGTGAAAACATGCCTATGAGGGTCATGAGAGTAAGCAATATGAACCTATGGATTAGGTGTCATTAGCCACACTCAAGTTACAAAATTTTGCATTTTATATGACTACATTTGCCCCCCCTTTATTCTAGTGATGCACCAAAGTGAAATACTATGATAAATGAAAAATAAAAAGTGTACTTGAACTTACCTATAAAGGTGAAGCTCATGAAGCTATGTGATGCTGGATGTGCATAGAGAGAGCACAGTGTGAATTGTGAATCTGAAATGAAAAAACATAGAGTAGATCAGTCCTTAATAGATATGTTATATCTAAAATAATATCATACAAAATTTGGGTAAGAGAGAGAGGAAGAGAAAATAATGAATACACCTCATCAGGTACACGAACCAATATAAAACCTATTATGGTGTTGGATTGTGTTGGGTGTGTGTTATACCAAAAGTAATATCATGAATGGAGTTGAGTCCTCAATTCCTTAGAAGTGGTTTAAGAATGCAAAGGCATGCCCTTTGACTCCATCATCACCTACTAAGTGAAACTAATGAATCATGTGTGTATCAATTGATGTTTAGACTGTGTGTCTAATCAATTGAATAGGTGGCTCAAGAATACAAAGGCTAGCTAGTCCTTTGGCTCCATCATTACCCCATGAATTAAAGATATGAAATAATAATGGTATGAAATAGATGTAATATTCAATGGCTCTTAAATCTCATGAATGTAATGTGATCTAAAAATGTTGACATAGAGTAAGAAATGTAACTATTGAGAAATGCTTGGAAACTAAATTAAACTCAAAAAAATGGGTGGATCAATGTGTCGTGCACATTTCCCCCAATCACTGGTGTCTATAACATGGATTTTGATCTAGAAGTTATATCAACTTCCTAATCTAAAATTATAAGTGAGAACCATCATGGCATGCCTGATGCCCCCTATATCTAGATTCTCTGAGCAAAAACTATTTTAAAACAAGCTAAATTTGGACTGTATTAAGTTGACAAACCTATGACTGAATTCACTTTCTTATCTATTTTTGTAAAAATTGATTTTTTTAATATCTATATAAGAGCACCAAAAATAGGACACCCTACTATCTGGTGCTATTGTCCAACTTTGGCACTATTGTCCAAGACCAAATTTGGAAACTGTTCTAGATTCTCTATTGTCTACCTGGTCTATTTTCTTGGTCTGATGTCTGGATTCTATTCTGAGTGTTTTTAAAACTAATTGTTTAACTATTAGGAGATTTGATCATTATGAAAAAACCCTTTTTTGTTCCCCCTCTTTTGAGGATAGGAATGAAGACGTTGTAATGACTACCCTTAGAATAAAGAGCCTTACAAGTGTGTTATGTTGCATAGATATATGATATAGCAATGATAATTGATAAGATATCTTGAGATATATGAAGGTTTATATTGAGAGATTATTAGATCAACAAGGGTATGCCTAGATAGATGTAACAATGTAATAACATGTGCAAAATATTGAACTAGAATTGAAAGTGTTTGTTATTAGCAAAGAGGGACAGAGCATGATGTCCATCATGGCATCCAAGAAAGCAAGGAAATGCGTGATATGGATCATGGCATTATAAATAGGAAAAATAATTAAGTAACAAGCATACAAAGCAAGAAGCATACAAGAGTGTCCAAGGGGCCAAGTAATCAAGGGACAAGGGCACATGTCACTCAAATTTGAAAGTAAGCATACAGGGCATGTTCAAATGGAACATACACATATAATTGAAATAAAGAAAGTGTGCACAAGGGCCACAAGCATATGGAAGAGTAAAAATAAAGGACATTGGTAAATTTCCTAAGGTACATACATGAATAAAAGAAAAGGGCAATGGAAAATGTTCTAAATACATACAAGGCATGGAACAAGAACTGAGAAAATGCAAACACATCAAGGTATACTAATCAAGAAAGGAAATCATGTATATATTGTAAGTTTAATCGCATGTAACTAATCAAAGCAATAAGTGAAAGTATGTAATACATGTTAGTATAAGACTAGGTATATGCTAGGAAATACACAAGTACAAGATACTAGTGAGTGTCAATATGGTAATATATGTAAGCTTAGTAAGTATTGTATGTCAACATGATAACTAGATTGTGTGGTGTAGGAATGGCATAACCTGGATCATGTAGTCATGTAGAATATGCCCCTAATGGGTATTATATCAATGTGTGTCTCAAATGTAGTAGGATGCCCCCTCAATGGGTAGAGTGAAGCAATCAAGGATCTGAATGTCACTGCACACACTCAAATAATATCAAGTGAAGCATGGTCATATAGATAAATTGACAAATAATAGCATAGAGCAACAAATGTAAGTCTATCATAGTAGTATCAATGTAAATCATGGATGATGCATAAAATTATAATGTTTTTTTTTATTTTAGATATATTTGAACTATGTACAATCAATGTAAAAGAAATTATGTACAAGAAATGCTAAAAAGAGACTATGTAAAAAGATGTAAATAAAGAAATATGTACATGATAATATAAAAGACCAGGTTAGATGAGGGAAGGGATCCAAGGATGGAGCCTAGTGGGGATGTATATGGGGGAAAGGATCATGACCATCATCAAATTCCTCAAGATCATCATTATAAGTATCATCATATGTTGTATATGTGTTTATGGTGTCATTATGCTGAAGGAAAACTGAAGGTAACTCTGGTGGTGGAGATGTTGACTCTACTTTAGGGCATTTAGTCCTACTAGTAGAAGACTTCAGTAGAAGTGGTAGAATTGGTGTTGTTGGTGGTGCTATAATCTAAATAATACCTTGATCTTGTAGTTTATCCAATCTCTAATATAAATTTATACATGAGTTTGTATCATAGCCTGTCATCCTATGAAATTTACAAAATGGGTGACCATCCTGATGTGACAATCTACTGATAGATCTATGTCATACTATAGGTAATGTGATCAATCCATGATAAAGTAATATCTATAACATAAATTATGGCTAATGTTGTGTGTTACCTACCTAAATATTAATAATTGGCTCTATATCTATAGAGGTAACCATGTGAATTGTATGTGTCAAATGGTCTAATTGTGGTTATGAGTGGAGTATATCTTGAGAGTGTAGTGTGAGATGTTAAAAGTGTTGTAGGATGTGGTATGAGAGCTCTAAATTCATTATGTTACTCTCATGGGCCAACTGGTGTCAATCTCAATCCACATAAATAATCATTTATGAGTGTGGGTATCGTATCATCATCTGAAGAAACCTATAAATCTATATCAGCATCATATACATATGGTAAGTAAAAATTTCCCACAAGTGGTAACTATGATATAGGGTTACAATCATCTATAGTAGAAGATGGTAATACTATAAAGGTATCTATAAATGGTTAAGTAACTATGGAATCAACTAAAATTATCAATACTATTGTTAGTGATGGTGGATGTGTAATAGGTGTTGGAACTATGACTGATAGAATAGTTAAGATGGTTGAAGATGCTATGACTGGTGGAATATATATATCTAAAGGTTTAACAATAAGTGGAGGAGTGAAATAAGTCCTAGTCTTTCCAACCTAATATGCATGTATCTGATCAAGAGAAATCTTATGAGGTGGTGGCTATATTGTGAGATACAGTAACCCATATGGAGAAATAGTCAAAGATAGCTTTGTAGTTTGATAATATCTAAATGGATGGTTGTCTGCTAGACATGTGTATATATATCCCTCATGGATAAATTTAATACATTGATGGAGAGTATAAATAATTCACCCCATACTATGTACCTAGGGTCATCTGAGTAAAAGATTATAGTCGAAAGGACTTGGCATGAATTGGAACTATGTAGAGAGGGTTTTTGGTCCCACCATGATATCTAAAGTAATAGTGCCCAATGTCTATCAAGATATATCATCAAACCCTTGAGTGTTCTTATATGATTTTTTCATGGATGCCAAATCTACACCCATGGCCTATAAGAATGTGATAGTACATATATTTAGTATAGAACCACTATTAACAAGAACTCTCTTAACTATGTTGGTTTTGACTTGAAATTGTATAAATAGTGGAAAATTATGATCAATAATTGTTTTTAAAGTGTTGACCACTGTTGCAAAATAAGAAGGTTCCAAATCAATAGGCATAAAATTCTAGATGAGTGCCTATAAAGAATGTCTTTAAACACATTAGTTTTTTGGAGTCTTCTAACATGGAAGTATTAGCTACAATATTTCTCAACTGATCAACAATGTCATATGCCTTATGAAAATCAACCTATGTAGGAGGGTTAGGCTTGGAATAGGTAGGAATAGCAAGGTGATAGGGATCCTAGGTAGGTGGAAGAGGCATAAAAATACATCAAGTAATATCTCTAATCGCATTACCTACTATATGTATAGGATTAGTAATAGTTATGAGAGAAGAGCGAAGATAATCAATGGGTTAAGATGGTGAAGGGACAAAAGGTGTCGACTGGGCTCTCTGGTGACAGGTAGTGACCTGGGGAAGAGTGAAATGGACCATACAACATGACTCGATACATGTTAGGGGCTTCGAGTGAGGTAATGAAAGAGATATATTACCATGTTTAAGAATAAATTGGTTAACATCATCCCATATAATGAAAAATAGGCATGTAATGCAAAGAATAAAACTTTGTACTAACATATGATAGACTTCATCATTCATGTACATGATAGGGCCTATTATGGTTTCCTTATTATTTTCAAGAAATGTAAGAAAAGTTTGTAAATAAATGAGAAACATTTTTGAAATTTGAGTATGGATGTAAGGTGATACCTCAAGAAGCAAAGTAGGAGCTAGTACATGCAACTAGGGATTTTTCAAAAATATTTTTGCAAAATACTATGAATTTTTGAAATTGAAATTGAATTTCTAAGTTAAGTATTCAAGAAAAAATTTATAAATTTATGGGAAAGTTTTTGATTTAATGGGACCTAGTATATTTAATTAGGATTTGATAAAAATATTTTTTTTGAAAATTACTATGAATTTTTGAAAATTTGAAGTGATTTTTTGATTTTAATATGCAACTAAAAATTCAGAAAATGATTGGAAAATTACTAGGAGCTAGTTGGTGCAACTAGGGTTTGAAATAAATTTATTTTAAAATTTACTAAAAATTTTAAAATTTGAGAGGAATTTTTGAGTTTGATTTTCAAGAAAAAATTCAAAAATTAATGAGAAAAATCAGCTAGGAATTTACCCCAGGATTTCTAGGGTTTTTATGTAAAATTTGAAATAAGTCAGGGTCACCAAATGATTTATTATTTTTGGGAAATTAGATGTTTAATTCCTAAATAATAAATAGGTCTAAGTAGATAAAATTAGTAAATAATATTTAATAAATAAGCTATTGATTTATGAAATTTGACTATAGTTAGGGCTTTTCTAAAAATAGTAGTGAGAGAGAAAATTAAACTTATCTGATTCTATGTTGTTTTGACTGAGACAGGGTTTAGAAATCTACGTCCAAGCTTGGGAGGCTATCACAAACATGAATCTAAAATTCATTTCTTGATTGGATAGGAGCACTAAAAGTGGTACACCCTAGGTTCTAGTGTTGTAGTCATATATTATCACTATTATCCTCATGATCTAAGTTTTCTAGGTTTTGTGTGCTAGGTCTGTGTGACCCTACCTATGAAATATCAAAGCCTAAAAGTTTTTAAAGCTCATCATGTGCCTGATTTAGTCTTTAATACCCTAGGTCCTCTTTATGCTTAAACTTGAATGTAAAATTTGGAGAAAGGAGAGGAGGGGTTAGTGTGTAAAGGATACATTAGATGCACTTCACACCCCATGTGTGGGCACACTACCTACATACCAATACTTCAAGGAGGGATCAAGTTATATGTATTTCTCCCATTGAAGTGCTTGGTGCAATAGTGTGATGAAAATGCAAGTAAATACAAAACTAGGTGTACTTCGAATGACTAGGAACTGGTGTAAAGGTTTGAATAAGCTTGAAGTACTATTGGATGGTTGTATGTAGATAATAGGGAAAAGTGCTTGAATGGTCTTGCTTGTATTATTACTTATCTCTTGTAAATGAGTGTCAATCCTTCAAAATTGACTTTGAATGACCTTTTATATGGGATTTAATGATCTTGGGTTAAATGAATTTGCATTAGGCCAACATGAATTAGGATAAGGATTCAAAAGAATGTGATCATTAAAAGCCAAAATCACTTGGACAATAGTACTATAAATATGACACATTGGGTTTTAGCACTGTAGTCTAAGTTTGGGTACTATTGTCCATGGTGGACATGACCTAGGGAGATAGATTAAGCATAGATAGAGAAATTTGAGTTTGTAAGGGTTCAATATAGGAGGCTATGAATGACTGAGAATCAATGAAAACATGCCTATGAGGGTCATGAGAGCAAGCAAGATGGACCTATAGATTGGGTGTCATTAGCCACACTTAAATTACCAAATTTTTCATTTTATATGACTAAAGTAGCCAATACCATAAATTTGGTAGTTATTAGAACATAAGAGACTTATGAATGTGTGGCTAGCACATAGTCCTTAATTATAAAATTGGTTGAGTACAAGAGAAAAGTTTTACAAATCTTGGAGGAATTAAAATTGTCTCAAGTAAGGGCCACTTTAAGAAAGTTGATGGCAAAGCTAATTTTGATAAGTTACTCCAAAAAACTACTACAAACTTCAATCAAGGTCTATAAGGATTAAAAATTGAGGAAATTAAGAAAGAATTTGGTTTTGAAAGGAAGAAGGTAATGGAGGTTGAAATTATTAGAGTGAAGTTCAAAGCTTTTAAAGGAGAGCATGGATGCTTACTAGAAAAATTCTCTAGGATGCATAGACCATCCCTTCTCAACATGGACATATTAAAAGATCAATATGATCAAGCATACAAATTTTATCTAAAATTTAAGGCAAAATTCAAATTTTCCTACCACTCCTACTTCATCAACTATTTCAATTTCTACTCCTTCAGTAATGCAAGCTCTAACACTAATTAAACTTTAGCTTCATAAATTAATATTATTTATATTTATTGAATAATAATTAACACATGTAACTAAATATTTCTTCTATTTATGATACATGTAAGTATTAGCTGTGTAGTCTTGTAACATGTACATGTTACATGATTTTGTAAGTATGCATCTTGTTTTAGGAATGTAGTTTTGGCCATTTTAAATTGTACATGAAAAGTTTGCATTAAAATAAAACTATTATTCTAATCATTAACATGTAATTCCCAAAAAATTTATGAATTTTGAGGATGAGGCGGCCCCTCCTCAAGTCTATATATACTTTTAATTTTGCTATTTCAAAGGGATTTGGAATTTTAATCAATATAAGAAGAAATCTTTTAATTATCATGAAACTGTGTTAATGAGTTGTTATCCAAATTTTTGTAATTGATTATGATTACTTTCATGTTCCTAATTCAGTAATCTGAGGTGTGCAAATGCTACTTAGACTTGTTTATTATTATTGGTATTTGATGATATATGATGTACAAAAACTATTTGAAGATTGGATAATATTGATAATTGTAAGAAATAAGGTTGATTAATTCATTTCTTTATCTTTAATGATGTAGCCATTTAAAGTGAGCAACATTTACTTTAAACACCTCCTTGATCCGATTCATAATCCTCTATTATAAGGGTGAGTAACATCTACTTTAAATAAGAGCAAACTTTAGCTAATATCTTGGAGTTTACTATATCCTTTACCCTCAGACTCCCTCACTGTGTTTGTATTCATGTAATCAATAGATATTAGCTACAATCATTAGTTTTAAATACATTTATCCATGTATAAGGCCAACCTAGAATTAATCCTTCTTTTAACCATAAAACTTTATTTGTTTCTCTACCTTCCCTCCTTTTGATTTTATTTTTAGATATGCCTACCTTGGTTTAGATTATCACCCATCCAACTCAAATTGGATTTTGTTTTATTTTAGGTTTCACTCATCCATGCACATCTAGTTAACAACTTGCATGCTCAACCAACTATTCCACCACCTAGTTGTTTTAACCCATACTTGTAATTCATGCCTTAGAGTGGATTTTACCTCTATAGAGATCCTAAAATGATAGAGGCTACCTCATTCATGATTTAGTGTGCATAAAATTTGCATCAATAGGTTTTTTATCCTTATGCAATGTATGAGTGTCAAATGCTCTAAGTAATGAAGGTGTAGTGGGAATAGAGGCTAATAAAGACTCCATAATGCCTTGAAACTATGGAATAGACTCCTTGATATTTGGTGTGCCCTAGTGAATATACCTATTCCATGTATTGTCTAAATTAGACCAGAGGTAAGTTGATCATAAATATCTCCTCAATATCTAGAAGGTGACAAAGAGATGGTGAAGATATGTCCCCATCACTATTATATTCATCTATGCTAGAAGAATATTCATCAATATTAGATGAGTGTTGAGGCTCAATAATGTCATTAAGTTTAGGTAAGTATGAAGAAGAATCATAAGAAGATTTAAGAGAAAATTTTGAGGAGTTGTATACTCAAGTAACATGATCAACCATTCCAATTATTAGTATAATATCATTTTGTAACTCTAAAACATATAATAAATATATATTGAACTCATCTCACATGCTAAGACTAAGGTGAGTGATCTGGTAAACTACTATGAGATTAGTTAAAATTGAGGGAACACTTAAAACATTATTTAATGTACCACCACTTAATTAAACATACCCTCTCTTGAGAACATTTTTAGAAGTGTCATCACCCATTTGTATAGAGGACATGTCACATGGTTCTATAGAACTAAACTTTATCTATGTAGAGGCCATGTGATGTGAAGCACCAAATTCAATGACCCATGTAGGAGTCAAAGGTACAAAAATAACTAGGGCATTTCCATTTTATTTCTCCTTATAATTATCTTTTACCTTTTATTTACCATGGTAATTTTCCTTAGAGTATTCGTGGGTTGATGAAATATGATTGTTAGAATCAGGAAAAATAATATTGTGCTTCTCAAACATCTTATTCAATTGGTTAATCTACTTCTTCAAACATTTTATTTCATCATTATTTCTCAAGTGAAACCCATATTTGATCTTATCTTTATTATGTTTAATACTACAAGAAGAGGTCTCCTTATTTTATTTGTAAGTGGGAAGATTTACATTCTTATCTTTATCCTTTTTGTTATGATTCTTCTCTCTTTTATTTGAAGCCTTATCTTTCTTAGAAAAAAGTGCATCAAATTTTGAAAACTTAACTATGCCCATATTTATCAACTTAACTTTCCATAGAATCAAGTTGAAAATAAAGGTATCTAAATAAATTATCTTCAATGTGGCTTAAAGAACACTTTTTATGGCTTGGAAAGTGGACACAAATATAAAATTCTCTGGACCCAGTTTGGAGAGTATCAATAGAACAAGCTATTCATCTTTCTTATCAATTCAACATTATTTCAATCGCAACCTCATAAATATAGACTTGGTAAAAAATTATTGTAGGGTGACATTGTCATTTAGGCTCAAATTGATGAGCTCATGGCCTCTCATCACATCTTACTTCTTAAAGAGTGTTCCCAGAGTGGTCTAAATTTAAGTAGGTGTTTTGGTAGATTCTATGTGAAAGAGTATATTAGGAGAGATGGAAAGACATAGTATTTCATGGAATTTATCACAATGGTTAAAACATTTGATTTTTTCTTATGTTATTGAAGGTTAAATATGAGTACCCATTATAATTTGATAGTAACCCTTTGATTATAAAATTATTTGTATTTTGTATTTCCATTCATGATGATTAAAAGGTGTGAGAATACTTATTGGACTTGAATCCATAGTGTATAATGAGTTTTTTTTATAAAGTAAATAATAAATGCCTAAAAATAAATTTAAAGAACCACATAGTATCCCCTTATAACGATCAGAGTGACCCCCTAAAGTTGTAAATATAAGCACATTCATATAGACATCGAGCACAAATGAGAATGCATCTTAAAAATTTATGTATAATTATTAAAGAAATAAAGGGACATCAGGATAAAATGATAATGCATCCAAGAGTGTACAATATTTTGTTTGAAGGGATATATAGTGGACCCAAAATGATCACCAATGCATAAAGCATGAAAAAGCACTTTTAAAGAAGATGACACTCAAATTTGAGTCACAAATCAAAATTTATGTGTGTTTTAAAATATAAGCTCAAATAAAAAAATATCCACCCAACATAAATTTAAAAAAAAGTTTGGGTTCTTTAGAGACACCCAAAAAAAAATTTAAATGTATGGGTTGATGGAGAATTGGTTGGGTGCTAAAATTAAGCCCCCCCCCCCATATGAGCACACCATATGAAAAAGAGGCTCAGACCTTTTGTAAGTGATTCCATCCCTCAATTTTGATGTATGTGATTGATTTTGGAGTGATGTCAATCCTAAAATGGCTCCAAATTTTAAATGAATAGTTACACATTTTACTTAGTTAAATTTGACGACCTCTTAGATGTCATACATGCAAAGAGGGTATCAAAATCCATGGATTGTTTTTGCAGTGGTAAAATTATGTGGTATGTGTTATAAAGGGACTCATAGTCCATTATTGGTGCTTACATGGGTGTTTGGGTCTAGTGGTGGTGCCTGTAAGGGTGTCAAAGTCTAAACAGTGTTCGTGCACTCAATGGGATATGATGGTATGTCAAACACATTATCAAGATCTGATGGTGTGTAAGGTGAATTATTAGGATCTGATCATGTGTATATCATATTTTATATATATTTTAATGTGTTGGGAAGTGTGTCAAGTTCTAAATCCTATTTACCTAGGTGTCGAGTTCCATTGACCTTGTGAACAAACACCCAAATGTCTAATACTCTTCAAAAGTCCATAAAAGGTGATTTGTCTACCCTAGTATATATTTATGCCTTAAAATTTATAATTCATATAAAATTCCCATATTATCATATTTTTATGATGCCAAAATTTTAAAAAACTGCCAAAACTACCTACAAGGGTAGGAAACTTTGATGAAACTAAAAAACCCAAAAATATGTAGATTTAGTATGACCACTCCAAAAACTAGCAAAGACCCATTTATTAACTTGAAAAACCTATAAAAATCCTAAAATTATTTACTTATTTGATAATTTCATTGTATGTATATGTGTAAAATGATTTAAAAATCCCTAAATCCCTCCAAAAATGGATAAAAATTATTGTCACAAATCTAGGTAATATTTATAGTTAATTTTTGGGTTTTGATGCCTTTAAAATCTGATGTCACTATCAATTTTTTTATTGGATACTTTAGCTTTATATTTTTCATGTATTTTCATGAAATCCCACCAAACTTATGAAACCACTAAAAATTAATAAAACCAACAAGAATGCTAGTAGGTAAAATCTCACCAAGGATTTTAGAAATGGAAAAATGGATGTCATATTAGAGCTATGATACCATGTCAGATCACTCCAAAGTCTCTAAACATCATAGATTGTACAAAACCCTAATATTAGGTGAGATAAATGGAAATAAAAAATGAGCTTCATAATAATTCATTGGCCAAAAAGTATAAAGGATGTACATTATATAGTGAGATATTAGGTCACCAAAAAGGTAACAACTCAACTCACAATTAGAAAACACATTAAGTGTATTTACCCTAATTAACTTAACAACCCTAATTAAGTTGATTAATATCCATGTAGGTAAAAATAAAAGCCAAAAAAATCTTATAATAACATCATCTCTTTTAAAAATATTTCCTATTATATTGACCAACTCAAGATAATATATTGGTTTTTAGCCTTCTATTCCAACTATATTAGCCAGCTCAATACAACCTTTTAGTTCTCAATCTACTGCATTATATAATTTGAAATATTCATATTCCTATATCTATTTTTTATTCATTAGTTATCTTGATACAATCATATCTTACTACCCTTGATCAAACTATTACATTAGCTAGCTTGATACAATCTATTTTTAGTGCTTTTATGTAATAAATTGGATCATCCAACTAAATGTAGTTTGTTCTACTTGACCTAACTACATGGTCTACACTAACTGTATATAGTTCCTTTCCTAGTTAGTTAAAATCAAATTCAAACCCTCCTTCAATTGACCTACTTCAACATTATTCACCTTTATCTCAATCTTGTCCAACTCTCTTAGGATTTGATGAGTTGGATCCCACTGAATAACCTTCTAAGCTCCCTCCTCAAATCCCTTTCATGAGCTTATGAGGACATCTCCACATCTTCATAACCACAAGATGAAAATATTATTCAAAATGAACATCCATTGACCTATGCATATGGATAAATAGGATAAATTGCCTAGGTATAAGGATAATATACTAAAACATTATGAATAAATATCTATTCAAGTTATTGAGATTATGGGTGTTTTTATCTCACTTAATTTTTCTATTGCTTCCATGATCTCTAATGAAATCCCACTTCATGAGGATGACCCTCCTATCTTCATTAGTTTACAAGTGGGTGACATTCAAGTCAAATGTGATTTTATTGGTGAAGGGTTGATCATTTGTGTCACCTACCTTTACTTCATCAAAACCCTTAGATACTCTATGTGAAACCTTAATTCTACCCAAAGTACATGTAAATAATATGATAAACACCAAATTTATCCTCTTATTTGTGTTTTAATTCCTATCATATCCTCCTATCATGGTTATATTTAATATCATGATATCTAACTCTTTATTTTATTATAACATCTTGGTTGGTTGACCCTACATTCATCACATGAGAACAATCACCTCCTCTACATGCAAGTGTGTCAAATTTACCCATAACAGTGCTATATATAATATTAAAGGTGAAAATAACCCTTGTAATTTTGAATAATTCCAAGAATGAGGCATCTTTAAAATACTGACCCTTAAACCTTTGTCTAACATCCCCTTTCCTCAATCTTAAAGCTCTAAATATCCTGTCAACTCTAACCAATGCTATAGTGGTCACCCTGAGCTTGTGGGTAACATACCACATAACCTCTTAGATTATGATGATGATGAGCTTGTTGATATAAACCTTAAGATCAAAATATCAAACCTCCCTTCTAACATTATAGTTTAGTTACCCCCTTATTTATTAACTCATTCTTGTAAGAATCTGATTGATGAGTTTTCACTTTTGTGAGCATTCTTAAGAATTTGGTTTCCCACTCTTCCTCTAGAGATAGAGTGGTTGATTCCATTCATATAGTTATTCATACAACTAATTAATATGACTATTATGCTTTAGATGACCCATCCTTAGTTTTATTTGATCAATTTAAAGATGCATAAATCCTCTATTATTGATCCTCCCTTTAGCACTCTTATTAGTCTCTTTCATCTTGTTATTTCATTAATTTAGTTGATATCATTTTTTCTCCTTAGCCTTTATCTGATGTTATTCCTCCTTCAATTGATGTCCAAAAGATAAATATGGAGTGTATCCTAGTTTATTTACATGATAACCTATTTACTTATGAGCCTCTTCAAACCTTACTCCTTGATCATTTTATGATGGGACCCTACAAGCTCTCCAGAGTCTTTGATACTCTAATTTTTCTTACTCATGATTTGGCTACATTAATATGGCCCACAGTGAGGCGGTCTCCTAGATAAGTAGTTGTAACACCAATACATGAGCCTACCCTTAGATGATTTGATAGTGATGACCTATTTGATGAGGTTCTCGATAGACCCCAATATGATTCTCCACCTAGACAATGGTAATAAGATATTTATTGTGAGTTTCAATCATCCATTGAGATAAATATTATTGAGCTTATCATATATTTTAAGCATAGTAAAATATGCAAGGCTTATTTCCCATAACAAATAGCAGACCACCATAATCAATTAATTTTAGGTAAAGTTGTTTCCTTAGTATGAACACACATTATTTGACTCACTATTGAAGTATATATTAGTACTTAGATGTGATTCATCCTAAAGTAAACCAATTTCCTAGCAATCTAGATTTTCTACCTTTAAACATATCTCTAGGTTACATCCCCAAACATGGGGAAGTATATTATATTTATTATCAATGAAATACACATCATAATAAAAAATATATATTACTTTAGTATTCCCAGTAGCACTCCTAGGGTTATTATTTGACAAATGGGTAGCCTTATCCTTAACCCAAACTTTTTATTAGATCAAAGGACATCAACCACTAGGTGACACAAATTCATCACATTTATTATAATTCATAGGAGGCACCACGCCATCCCCATTCTTCATGTATTCCTACTTTCTCCATAGATATTGTATGTCATGAAGTCTTTTCTAGTTACAATAAGATTTATCATATGTTATTAATGATGTATGTTGGGGTTTTTATCAAAACAATTTATCACATATATGAGTCATACCAAATTATTCTTTAACATTTTAATTTATAGTATTTTATTTCACATTCATATCACTTTACTTACACCATTATTTCCTTTTTAGTTATTTGGTATTAGTTAATTTGTTTATTTAGTAGGACTTAGGTAACACATTTGGGTTTCATTTTAGCATTCTTGCCTTCACCATTTTTTGATTATTTGGCTTTCATTATATTCCCCCTATTTTGGGATGACCTCTTATTTTCCCTCTCTTTTGGGATGATCACTCACTTTAATTAGTGCTTAAACTAGACCTATTTCAAGTTAGTACATATTCCCTAGTGTGTTAGCAGAGGTTCATGGTTTAACATAACATGTTAAGGATGAGGATAGGTAAGTTATATTAGTCTATGTAGGATAGTGCAGAGAATTCACATTTACCAGAAGCATGATATAAATGAGTGATTGCATGATTGAAAGGAAATAAGATTAACTAGAGTGTTACTTAGGCTTATAGAGAATTTATATTACTTTAAGATAGATTAAACCAAATCATTAAATGTGATAACACATACAAGGAATAAATTAAGAAATATGATAGGTAACAATAACCAAAAAGTCTATATTGATCTCATCAAAGGGTTATCAACTTCTTCATGTAAGCATACATATTTATAATCACTATAGTTACTAACTATTCATATTCTTCTTCGTACATTGGTGCCAAAATGAGGAGACTATTCATATTCTATCCTTTCACAAGTTGAGAGGATAGGACAAAATACATATAGCCGACAATTACATATATAACACATGAATATTCAAAGAATATTCTGATAGATTTTCTTATCCATTTTCCTCATCCCAACACTTTCTTAGACTTAAAGTGTTTTCTCATCCTTAGATAACATTGCAGGTTCATCTGACTATATGTTGAGGGTAGAAGCTACAAATTTGAGTAGACTAGCAAGAGTCGTAGTAATTGCTCAAGGTGTCATTTCTAGTTTTCACCTTTTACGCACTACTTAGCTACCATTTTGGGTTTTTAAATAAGTAGCATACTAACCTACCACCCTTTTAGGTTTTTAATAGGATATAATAACTAGGTGGACACCCTTTATAGATTTTCAACCATCTTGGCCCCACTTGTCTCACTAGTCATCCCAATAAAAATTGTTCAAAATTTTTCAAAATTTTCCAAAATTTGGTACATTACACAATACTCAACTGGAAGGAGGTGGTATTTCTAAGGAATAAGGATGGACAAAAAGATATGTGGCCTCTATCTAAGCATGTGTGCACTATATAAGCTCTTTTTGGAGTTCTGATGGTGGCATGCACATAGTAGCTTTGAGTATCGAGGTTACCTCACTACAAAACAAAGACTAAATAGTCTTAAATGCATCCCAATCAAGAATCACTTCATGGACCATGTAGATCAAGATTAACATTGGTGCATAACACCCAATGAGTTCTTATAGGTCCATGTTATAAGTGGCACTTAGGTCTACTCTTGTATTACTGACCTTCAATTGAATCTCTATGCTCAGCTGCTCTAAATTTTCTATGTGCCTTTATACCTATTCTCTTATAAATGCACTGCATCATATGTCATGTTACCAATTGATAATTTGGTCATACACATTATCCCTAGAATTAAATGATTGATGGAGAGCAAGTTTAGTTTCATCGATAGACGTAGTAGGGGTGTGCATTTTTGTGTAGGATATGGTATCTATAGTGAAGTCTATGTTGGAGCTAGTCAGGGAATTGTCAAGCTGCTAATTCTAATCTAGAAAACTTCATGTGATCTAATGGGCTTGGATGGATGTGATGTCAAGAATAATTTGACACTACTCTATCAAAGTAATCAAAGTCATGGTGTCATTCTTTAAACTATATCCTAAGTTAATAAGTACATGGAGTTACTGCATTATGCACCAATCATTTGTAAGCTCCATAACTAGGGTCATTAACCTATTGTGATCTGACATGACTTATTCTCTTACAACTTGAGAGGCTAAGGTTTTGAAAGTGGCTTTAATTTTCTTCATTGCTTTGTGCATGTAAGACTTAAGTTCCATGTTTTTGGCCTTTGCTTGGTCCTGTTATTGTTTAAGGATGCCACCTTTTATGTGATAAACTCTTGAAATTCTATAGCACCCTCTCATTATTTCTTCAAAGGCATGCTAGAGATGTCTAAAGAGGATTCATTCCTAACTATAAGAGTGGCCAATGTGCTTGTCATTTTTTTAATATCCTATCATGGCATGGTGGCTATAGGGAGGGAAAAGGTGGTGCACCATGAAATGATTGAGGAAACATCCTAGAGCCATACACCTCCTAGTAGAAGTTGTGGTAATTGAGTTTGTACCTACATCTTAGTTGGTTCTTACTACTACACTATGGCCTCTACTGTCAGCTTGTCTTACTACATAGTGTCCTTAGCCATCTTTTATTTGACCTTTTCTTCTTGTATCTTCGTCCTGGCTTCTTCCTCCATCTTACTTTTCTTCTTCTTATTTATTCTTCTTTTTTGCTTCCTATCTTCTCATCTTTTTCCTCTTTCTTGGTCTTCTCTTCCTCTTCCTTCTTATTTTTCTCTTTGGCTTCCTCTCTCTCTTTCTTCATTCTCTCATCTTCTTCTTCTTTCTACTTCTTTTCTTGTTCTTCATTTTTCCTCTCTTGTTCTTCTTATTTCTTATTTTTTTCTTGTTCTTATGCATCTTGGGCCTATACCTGGGCTTGTGATTGTGCTTGTGCTTTATATTTCCATAGGTCTTCATCATGTTCCTCCTTATTCTTGGTAGCTTCCTCCACCTATTGTTGCACCTAGTCTACTACATCTTACTGTCATTTTTCTTCTTTTTTTTTGTTCTCTTTTTCCTCTTGCTCTTGTTGTTGTGCGATGGCTATTTTTTGGGCTTGATGGGCCATCTTATGATCATTTTATATGTTTGCCTATACATATTTGGCCTTTTTGGAGGCCTCTACTTATTCAACTTGTAACATTTCCTACTGGTGTTGTGTTTCTTCTTTTTTTCTTCCTTCTTACACTTACATTCGATTGTGCAAGTAGATTCTTCTACACTGGCTTATTTTTCTTTAGTTGTGATCTATGTTAACACAATTTCTTCAACATCCTATGCTTGAGGTGATTTTAGAGAGTCCTTTAGTTATACTTATGAACTTATAACCTATTGTTTCTTCTTATCGATGGTCACCAATCTACACTATGGTGGTGGTGCAGAACATTCAAGATCTAGTCATGCTTCTTGCATAGTGGTTGACCTACCAAATGTGCATTCCTCTAGGGTAGGGAAACTATGGTCTCCCATCTCATTTTCAGCCTATGCACAATTTTTTCTAGTGGAATCTCCAATAGGGGTATGAAGATGACATTAGGTGCAAATGTTGGAGTAGTCAATGGTTGAAAGATGTCTATTCTGCACTAAAGTTATTCATCCTCTTCTTTGATTGTATCAACAATGATGGAAGGTGGACTAGTGGGGAGGTATACCCATAGTTCAGTTGGAACCTACTTGTGGATTTACATTATACACACCACCTTCTAGAAAAAGAACTCTTTTTCTTTCTCCTTCTCATAATAGTCTCCATCCATGTCTATCAATATGACTTGTTAGGCTCCTTACACATCAATTCTCATCTCCATGAGATTGTAAGAAATAACTATCTGCATCACCTTTAAGTCATTCTTCCATGTTGTTATGTTACATGTTATGTGCTTTAGAGGAAGAGATACTGAATGAGGGCCTACCTTGTGCTTCCCCTTCTACTATTGTGAACTTGATGCTGGCTTTGATGATAGAATAGTAGGAATGTCTATGCTCAATGGTATTGATTGTAAAGGTGTTGCTTTCCTAGATACAAGCTCTTTTTTTCTCACCACCTCAACCTTCACCATATCCATCATGATGAAGAATTGAAATGGTTTGAAAGGTGAGTTTAGAATCTCATGAATTATGATGAAGATACCCTTAGGTATCAATGTGACTATGGCATTTTTTCCCAAATATTAGAGGACATCTTCTGGAACTCTAGGGTGTGTGGTGATGAGGTCTAGACATTACTCTCACCAAGCTTTGAACTTCCCCTCATGTTTAAGATCTCCACATTCCTACATCCATATGATGTTATGGAAATGTTATGCTGACTAGTAGTCTATATTTGGATGCACTTCCCCCTCAGGTGATTTCCACTATGTGAAACAAAGGAGAAGGATTAAGAGATATTATTAAAAGGTCTACCTTAGAGTGGTTTGACACTTGTCAATGTTTATCAATATTTATTAGAATAATTAATTTGGGACAATTGAATTTTTCACCTTAATGGATCATCCTATGAGTGATGTCCATAATGTCCTTAGGGATTTATTTGGTAAACTTGGTTATCTACCAAAATCATCTTGTGATGCATTATATGAGAATATAAATAGGTTCATCTAGAATTTCATCAACTAAGATCCCTTAGTTTTGCCTCATGTATAGTTCCATAACTTCTTGTAAGATAAGAGGCATTTTGGTCTTGTAAGGTAACAGGGAGTCTCCACATGTAGGCATGCACAATGCTTAGGCCATGGATTGTGTATTTATGACCACCATCTCATCTAGTCCTAGAGAGATAACACCATCATTATATCATCTAAGAAATACTTGAATAATATTTCCCATGTTGTGAAAGGTTGGCATTCATAGCAGACATTCAATGTCTATGTTATGGAATCTATGAGGAGCTATGAGGGCAAGTGGTTGTGTAGAATCAATAGGTTCAATCCAAAATATCTTTTATTTGGCTTCATGTAGATATTTAAATGGCTCTTGATCACTGTATTTTATCTAGTTAAGCATCATGTCAACACCCATGGCCTCCTTTTATGCATCTGAGAGGGTTCAGATTAGTGGCATGGTATCCATGGTGGTATGAGAATAAATTTGACTTCTTTTGACTACTATGTACATTGGAAATGGTTTATCTCTAGATAGATGTAGCTCTCAAAAATATGTTAAGGATGAATTATGAACATGGAGTTCAAACTTAGCTTTTATAAATTTTGTGCCTCTTGGCTTCCACATTCAAGCCATGCCTAACTATCCACTCATCTTAGATGTAATGGTGGATGTGGTGAATCAATTTTTGATCTAGCCATTAAAGTAGTTAGTCATTGTCATATGTGTGGAGTTACATCATTATGCCCTTAGGTGTCTATACAAGGGGTAGAAGTTGTTGATGCTGACTAGCCACCGATTTGTTGAAGATTGCATCCATCAACCCTTGGATCTTAAATTTACTTCTGGTGCATGACCATTTTTTGATGGATATATTTTTGATGTGACATTTTGGCATCTTTATCAAACTTAATATTTTTTAGTCATTCATCTCTATCTTTTTTGGCATTACACGTGGATCTTTATGTGCATGTACGGCATACATAATGCTTAGTCTATGTACTTCATAATTATTGTTTTTTAGATCATCTACAAATGAATAAACATAAAAAACTTGCAAAACAAATAAATCCTAATTTACATGGTGTTACTCAGCACCCACTCAGCTTGCAAAATGAGATCAATTGACTTATTAGAGGTAAGGATTAAGCCCAGAACCATTTAATGACCTTAGAAATATGGTTCCCTACATATCCCTTAAAAATATCATTTATTTTTATGTTAAAATCATGTATAATGTAAGGCCCTTTCCATCTTATTTTTAATTTTCTGAGGAATGCTCTAAACTGGCTATCATACAACAAAAGTGGCTGATCTTTATGAAATTCTTTATGGCACAAGTTACTATCATGCCATGGTTTCTAAATTTTCTTATGCACTTCTTGTGTCCATGGTGATATTTATCTTAACTCATCCATCTTATTTAGTTCTAGGATCTAGTTAGTAAGAGATTCATAATCTCCTAAATGTATAACCATAGCAATGCACATGGTGGGTACTAGATACTCCATTGGCATGATTGCTTCTAGACCATACACCAACTAAAATGGTGTAAATCATGTAGCCCTTTTATAATTTGTGTGATATGCCCATAATATTGTAGGAATGTGATATTCTCAGTCATCCCACTTGACATCATATATTTTTATACGTATTTTCCCTAGTACCTTATTTAAAGCTTTATCTTAGCCATTCACTTACAAATGATAGGCAGTTTTTTATGGTGAGAGATCATAAACTCTTTAGTTAAGGCTTTGATGGTATTTTTGAGGAAGTGCATTCCTCTATTGCTGACTAATTTGATTGGACATCCAAACCTAGTCATGATATTCTCATATAAAAACTTCACTACATCTTTCACACTATAGCTAGGTGTGGTAGTAGCTTTAACCCACTTAGTAAAATAATTTTTCATAGTAATGATATATCTATCTTTTATTCACTTGCTTGGTGGGTTGATTTGTCCCATAAAATCAATGCCCCACTGTTTGAATGGTTTCTTTACTAATAGGGGTTGCAATGGCATCTCATCTTTATGGAGTGGTTTTCCCATATGTTGGTAGAGATCATTATGTTATGCAACTCTATTTGCATCCTAAAACAATTTTGGCAGCCATAGTCTACTCTATAGAATATTTCTAGTTGTAGCCTCTCCTATGGAATGTCCTATAATTCCTTAATGAGCTTCCTTCAAGAGTTAAGTGTGTTCATGTTTATTGGCAACCATGTGTAGGACTTCATCCTTTCCCAAGTGATATATCAATCCATTAATGATAGTTTATGGTAGTGCTCTAGTCACAAACTACTTTTTATCCCATTCCTGAATGTACACAAGGAAGATTCCTTGCTCAAGGAAGTTGGTAATGGCTTCAAATTTTTTAGGAATCACAGAGACATGAAAGATGTGTGCATCAAGTGAATATTCTTGTATATTTTATAGAACTTCACCATTTGGGATGTAACAGATGTGATAAGGCCCCACATTCTCTCTGCCTAGTTTTAAATTGATGTGGAATTGAAATTCCTAAAACAACATCAACCAATGAGATATTCATCCTCTTAACATCAGTTTGTTGACTAGATACCATAGAGCTTGATGGTCCATGAAAAATTTGAATGGTGTTGCCAAAAGATAATACCAAATTTTTTGAAGTGCAAACACAATGGCCAATCTTCATGTTCCATGGGTGTACAATTTTTATCTACATTAGATAATTTTTTACTATAAAATTGGATGGGATGATCAAGTTCACCTTCTCTAAGTTGCACAAGTACAACACCAAATGTAATGCCCAAAGCATATACATATACATGAAAAAACTTACTCTAGTCTAGGGAAACAAGTATGGGCATAGTGACTAATCATTGTTCCAACACAATAAAAGATGCTTGGCATTCATATGTCCATATAAACTTAACATTCTTACATAGTAAGGCTTCTAGTGGAGATGAAATCATTATGTAGCTTTTGATAAATTTTTGGTAGTAACCTGTGTACCCGAGAAAGGAGCACACTTAAGTGAAACTAATAGGTGGTGGCATACTCAAAACTACTATGATTTTATCTTGATCCACTAAGATGCCATCATTACAAATAACATGTCTAAGTAAAACACCAAAAGGTGTAAAGAATAAACATTTCTTCAAATTTAAAGCAATGCATAGAGCTTAGCATCTTTCTAACATCAAATACAACTTCGACAAATTCTCTTTGAATATGGAGAAGACTACCCAATCATTTAGGTAAACTTCCAATAAATCACGGATGAAATATTTGAATGCAATAACTACTACACATGAGAATACCCTAGGTACATTCTTCAGGTCAAACAACATGACTTTATATGCAAAAGAACCTCACTCTATTGAAAATGTTGTTTTGGATGAATCCTACTCTATGATAGGAATTTAATGATGTCCCTTGAACCCATCCATGAAAGAGTATACTTCATATTATATGATAGACTCCAAAACTTCATCTATAAATAAGATTGGAAAAGGATTGTTTGTGTAGGCATCATTCAGAATGTGGTAGTCTCCATATACCCAAATTTCTCATATTTTCTTAGGATAAACTACCATTAGGCTTTTCCAATTGGGTTTTTATATTGGATAGATTATCCTTTCATCTTTCATTCTATCCAATTTTACCTTTACCTTTAGCTTCATATTAGGATTGAGTTTGTATGGCCTCTTCTTGATCGAACATGTGCATTCCTTCAATTAAATGTGCACCTCACCAAGATATGGGTTGAATCCTTGAAACTCTACAAATTTGGTGGGAAAGACATCTTGGTAACCCCTTAAAACTTGTAGGGCTTCCAAAACTTTATTTTCCATCCAATAGTCACCAATAAATTTGATGTTAGCAACATGCTTATTGAGAGGATGCTGATAAATATTATGTTTCCATTCATCCACAAATTTCTAGATCTTCCTTTGCCCTTCTTATTCTAGGATTTTGATATTGCACAACTTATCTTCTTTAGTTAGTGTTACACCACTTTCCTTGAGTGGTTTTATAAGCCACTCAGGTTTAAATAAATCATTCAAATCTAAATCAACATCAGAATCAGAATCTTCACTATCTTTTACTTTGTCCAAGATTTGGTGATAAGGTTGAATCAAATCTTGTTCTTCAGTCTTAGAATATTTATACCTTTGAAGTGCCTAATTAATATTATAGGCTGCATTTTTATATGCAGTCAATTTTTTTATGGTGGTCAAATATTTTTTGCACCCATGGCATAATAAGTACTTGAGTTTCTATAGTGTGTTATGAACTAGAGGATTTTCATCTTCAAAGATAAAATTTTGTATGAAATCACTCTATACTTGTACCAGTGCTTATTTTATCTCCTAAATTCTTAGTGTATGTACTATGATATGGGTAGTGGATCTAGTATATAATGAAAAATGTGAACCCAATACCTAGGTACCACACGTTTGACATTCTAAACTTCAACACATTTATGTACTGAATCTTGGGGCACTCCCCTTCTTGAAAAATGGCCAGTTGGTGTGGATGAATTATGGAAGCTAAAATTTATTGATCATAAGTTCATAAGCATCATCCCACTAAAGCTAATTGTCTTAATGATTTCCCCACTAGGTTATAGTAACTCCATTTAAGGCATAGTTCAGTACACTAACCCACTAATTGATAGTCAAAATATGAACTTGTAGGTGTAGAATAAAATCATTGATGTCCTTGGTTGTGTATTATATAGGTAGTTGAAATTCATGTGAAAAGACCATCCTCATGTGTAGAGTAGAGTGTCTTCTCTTATAATTTCTATATAACCCTACATATGATCATCACCTTGATATAGTAAATCAACTTATAAGTGCGTGGGATATTTTGAAGACATAAAAGCATAGTATATAATAACAAAATAATTTACAATTGACTGTGTAGCTAGTATTTTTAGTCACCATTATTTTGTTGTGTTTAACTATTAGGTGAGCAGTGACTGTATTTGAGGTTTGGCCTGTTGGTACATGAATTTACATTGTGATATGCACAGAGCATTTGGATTCTCCTCAATATTGACCTTCATCCAACTAGTTTTTTATGGAACATATAGAGAGTCTGGTTTAACAAAAATTATGTACAAATTATACGCTCTGTTAAGAGGAACGACCACAACCTTATCACTTTGATGTGCTTCAAATTGGTTATGTACTGTATTGATAGTCATCTGACCATCATATGCCCATTTTTTCCTATCAACATAGGGTAGTGCATTAATATATTTTTCATATCTATGACCTCAAAATATCCTCATAGAGACAAGTCTATGACTTTGATCTCAATGTCCTCCAATATGCCAATAGGATCAACTTTTTCATAGTCAGCCAAGCTCAAGATTACTGGGCTATAGATATGAGCTGGTCATCCAATCATTTTCCATCTAAATTTGGGAATCATATTTACTATGCTTCCAAAATCAAAGATAGCATTTGGGATCTTGTATCTAGCAACCTCAATATAAATCCTTGCATCAACATCCCATGGTTTCTTTGTTTTGACATACCAAACCAATTTTTCTATCTTTTGTTGGCCATGATGTGTACATTCTAAAATATTATGTAGTAAATGCATGATGTTCTAAAATATGTCTTAATTGTGTAGAGTGCTCAAAATTTTGAGTAGATCTATGAGCATAGTGACAACTCCATCCTATTATATGAAGTGCACAAATTTTCCATACATTTGTAAGTTGATTACTATAGCATCACCATTAGTAGTTTCCTATTGTTGAATGTTTTTTAGAAACTACACAACTTCATTCATAAGATTCTTTTCTATAGTTGGATCTAGGTATTTGTCTTATCTAACTTTTTTGATACCCTAATCCTAAGGCATATCAAGTGGGGGAAGTCCTTTTTATGCATGTTGTTACTTGTCATAACATTCAAAAATGCATTTTATTTGGGTTTTACACTTACCATGCTTACATTTTAGATAGCTCTATCCTTCCTCTACTTCTCTAGAATAGGACAATCATTTATATCATGCCAATTAGAGCCTCTAAAATATGCACAATATGATTATCTCTATGTATTCATTAGGCAATAGATGACATTATAGAGGAGTCCAATGATAGTTTTTTCCTCTATCACCTTGGTATTTTCCTCTGTAACTACCTCAACCTCTCTATTAAATTGATATCCCCTTCAGTATCCTCCTTGTGGTTGTGCAAAATTCTAATGTTGGTACTGTTGATTATCATCTCCCATACTAAATTGTTATTATGCAGCTGGAGGAGTCTAATTCAACTATTGTGGCTACATTATGGGTAAACTCTAGGGTATAGTATATTGGTATTGAGGGGGAAATGGGTTTCCCACTTAGTAAATAAGGGGTCCATCTAGCTAGACTGTGAGGTTGGTACTGTGGTGAACTCAGAATCTACTATGGACCTATTTGGGTTGCATATTTCTTATCAACCTCTAGGCCTAGGATTGTTTCATTCACTAAGGATATTTTCTACACTATAAAAACAAACACATTTTTGGAGATACCCTCTTTAAGTTCCTATAAATCTTTAAAATTATTCTCACCATGGTTAGTTGATTTGTAAAAATTACAACATAGATTCTAATGATTTTTGATATATTATTATGAAAGATGGAATTGTGTTGTGGCATACCTAACTACTCAAAAAACTTCATACAATTCCATCTTTACTTTATTACAATCATAAGTGGTGTCCTTTTTTGTACTATATACACCACAAGTTCAATTTAGGAATTTCTGCTTCATGTTATTGCTCCATTCTTTTCATGAAATCCTACAACGTGTTTTCAAATTTGGAGTTAGAATCATAACTTCTCCATAATATTTAATCTATTCTACATGTAGTGAAGTATATCTGGCATCTATTTTTGTCTCATATTGAGTTTGCATAGTGGAAAACTAAATTCTACCTTGTATTCCTTTAATGGACCATGCTACTTTGTCTTTATCTATTAAAGTGAATTCTAATTTATTCATTACATTAGAAAATCTATGATCATAGTCACAAACTGATTCTCTAAGCTTTTTCATTATTTCCTTCAGGTCCTATATTATTTGGATAGTGCATTTCTTAATCTTAAATTCTATGATGAGCTAATCCTACACTTTTTTTATGATTTTTCATTACAAATTTCTTTTGTATATGAACTCTAGCACTCTCCTAGCTAGAGATCCTACTAATTCATATTTTTGTAAGTTTTCATTAGTGACACCCTTAACCTAAAAATTTATGTTGCAAGTTAGCAGGTACTATGTAGGGTCTATGGACCAATCATAAATGGCCAAATTTAAAAATTCTCTTAACTGATTCATCATAGTGACTGGTATAGACATAGTCTTCTATGTAGCTATTATTTGTAGTGACTATAACCTAAGTTCTCTTACTTGTGTACTACTCTATACACCATAGAAATTATCATGCACACTCTAATTGTCTACACTTCCTTCTTATTGTTGTTCAACTTAAACTAATCTTATACACTTCAAAAACTTCCTAATTGATTTTGTTTGAATATCCATGCCCTAATGGTTTACGTGCTCTAAAAATGGTTTTTCCCAACTCTTCTCTTCCTACTTAGTTGGTTGAAAAATTCTACTAGGATATATAAGATTGGGATATGGGGATACATACACTTCTGGTGAATAATTCTTTCTAGTGACTTCCTTCTCTATTGTGCTTGAGCCTATAATTAACCTATGACTAAGCTTTTTTTCTCTTTATACTTTTTCTTCTTCTATCAATACCCTTTATTTTAGTTGCACACAACTTCTATCTGTTATCTATTTTACTCAAACTACTCTCATCTTCCTCTTCACATGTCTCTTCTTCTACTCATTCTTCATCTTCTCATTCTATCTACTAGCATCCAAAATCATTCTCTTTCTTCATCCTTCACTCATCATCTCATTCACCACTTCTACACACTCGTTCATCATATACTCTACTACTATTCTTACTTCTATTCACAGCTACTTAGGTATTCATTTGTTCTATTATCATAGTTCCCTTTCTAAATCTAGAGTTTTCTTCTGACTCTTCTTCCCTCATGTATCCATTCTATATTTAGGCTCAATCTCTAGTCACTGATCTATCCATCATTCACTATTATGTGCACACATCACCATATGCCCAAAGTGAATACTCCATATTGGCTGGAGTGGGCACCATTATTTTTTCCACTACCAACATTTTCACTAGGAGAGGTAGTCATTATAAAAAATTTCCTCTAATTCCTCAAATAAAGTGGTCCTATATAGCTTTGTATGCTATATATACTTATACTAAAAACTCGGTAGGGTATCCATCTATAGTGGTGACAACCTAGTAGTCTATCACTCTTGTCTAATCAATTTTTAGTTTCACTAATTGGTCTATCTTTTCTTTGATTTAGGTAATGGTCTCTTCCACTCTAGGATGGAAGCAATAGTACTCAAGTCTTGTTAACCAATTAGTCAGCAATTTGGGTAATTCACACCATAAAATTTCATATATTTTACTATATATATGCTCTTAAATTATTTTATTCATGGTAAGACCCATCTTTTTTTACTTTTCTTCTATGAAGTGCCATATTTTCTAGTCTAACTAGGTTTCAATATCTTCTTTTCCTAGTAACCATATTAGCATAGATTCCTTTGAAAGGAGTGTTTTCATGCTCATCACAATTTTTTTAGGAGATGTTCCTAGTTCAACAAAACATGATAAGGATGAGGATAGATAAGTTTTATTAGTCTACATAGGATAATACATAGAATTCACATTTACTAGAATCATCATAGAAATGAGTGATTATGTGATTAAAAGGAACTAAGATTAACCAGATTGTTCTTTAGGTTTACATAGAAATAATATTAATTTAGATAGATTAAACTAAATCATTAAACATGATAACACATATAATTAATAACATAATAAATACGACAAGTAACCATAACCAAAAAGTCTATATTAATCTCAGCAAAGGGTCATCAACTTCTTCATGCAAGCATACATATTTATAGTCACTATAGTTCCTAACTATTCATATTCTTCTTCATATATTGGTGCCAAAATGAGGAGACTATTCATATTCTATCCTTTCACAATATGAGAGGATAGGATAAAACATATATAGCTGACAATTTCATATATAATACATGAATATTCAAAGAATATTCTGCATAATTTTTCTTATTCATTTTTCTTCTCCCAACATAGTGACATGTATATCACATCATAGCCCCCGTTATCTTAAAATAATTTGTTTCCATCATTGTGATCAAATCCAAGCATATTCATCATTGTATCACCTTTATTACATGGATGGATCTTCTATGATCCCCATATTTCCTTTATGTCTTTCATTTAATGGAGCATGTATGTTAGTTTTGAGATTACACACTTGCATATGGGAAAGTAGAGGAGTATTATATACCATGGTATTTAGGCTATCTTATCTATCCACTAAGTGTAATCTCTCTTATGATATTGATTTTTATCACCCATGTTTGGTTTTTCTAATCTATATGAAGGAGGAATTGAAAAATCCAAAAAAATTAAAAGCCATATCATAAGTAAAGGAAAATGTTTAAGGTAAATACATCATAAAAATTATATCACAACAAGTGACATGATATTTGTTTGTCACATCTCCTATCTTATTTGAAGCTCAAAATCCATATCTGGCCTCATGATAGACCCAAGTTGTATTAGTGTGTGGTAGGCTAGTAGACTGGGGTAGGAGGTATTATTATATTATTACATAATAATATGTTCCTACATTTCAGTGCCATGTATCTTCTCACATAAGTAACCAAAATTCATAATAGATTGATGGATCTGTAAAGGTCCTAAGGAGTGAGGGACATGTTGTGGGAAGGTATGATCCATTTTAATTTCATGCACACTAGCCTTCATGGGATTATCAATGTACATCACTTGTTAGCCAAAGCTTTGTGTTCACTAGTTGGAGTGTCCTAGGTCCTTGATGTTGATAGTCCTCAATTTTAACCACTTGTTTAGTGTGTCTCATTCCCAATAAATATTTACACATCATCCATGTGGCACCTTGTATTACTTATTTACATCATATTTTCTATGATATTCCTCTTTATGGGTATCAATTTTAACTGATCACATCCTTGATAACAATTACCTTCCTTATGCCTCTTTTGATCACTTTTTGAATTACATTACAAGACCTCAAATAGGACCAGGCCTTCCTCATAAACACCTATATTATCACATCTTACTTATGCCTCTTAACTTTCAATTTATGAGTTCCATTGTAAGACCTCAGATAGGACCATGTCTTCCTCATAAATAATCCTTCATATATGTTTACCACACCATTTAATGGTCATACTAGTCATGTCATTAGATAGTGTTGCTTTCATACTTCATGTTTTATCACAAGCATTAAGTTTGAGTACTCATTATTTAGAAATTTTGATTTTCATTTATTCATCATGTTCATTTTTTATTTTTGTGGATTTCACTTATCTTACATAAGACTTTTTTCATACTTAAATGTTTTTCTTTATGTTTTCCTTGACATGTTTATATTACATTTTGATTTAAATTTAAATTTTCAGTCTTTCTTGTCTTAGTCATGTTTGATTTAACATTCTTATTTTACATGAGATTATTTTCATTTTATTACACATCTTTTTTTACATTTGTAATTCATTGATATTTCATTTTCTTTCATATCTTTGTTTGTGTTTATCATTCATTATTATTCCATTTTATTATATGTCTTTATTTTCATTTTTCAATCACTAATATTTCATTACATGTCTTTGGTTGTGTTTTTCATTCATCGATATTTAATTTACTTAAATTTTTTTACATATCTCATTGTTTGTGTTTTGTTTTACATTCATTTTATTATTTTTCACATCATTTATTTGTTGATTTACTACCTAATTGAGAATTTTCATTTGTGATTTAATTCTTTTTTACCATTCATTTACTCACTTTTGTTATAAAATAATAAAACATACCATCTACATCATCACATTTTCCCATAGATTAAAGAAACATCCTGCGCTAAAAATAAAATGCACCCTCATATTACACCAATGAGTCATGAAACAACATATCTCTATATATAATGGATAAAAATATATACGTCTTGATACATAATGATGCAAAATCAAACCTAAGGTCATGTTCCACCCTATCAATTGGGAGGGCATGCCACACTCTCTATAGATACCTATCTAAACATCTTACCATACAAACTCCATTGAAGAGTATATGTCCACAACTATAGCCCTAGGACCTCTCCCTCTAAAATTTCCATCTCCATCCATAATTAATACATGCACCCTATGTGTAACCTCTCCTTAGATAATGCCTACCATGCCTACACTTTTCTTGTCTAACCTCTGGTTGTAATACACCCTAAGCCCCACCCTATGCTTGTATACTCAAACCCTAGGTGGTCTGTTTGACCAATATAAACTAGATAATGTTTGATCCAACTTTAATTTCTAAGGGATATGACATCCCTATGGTATCATGTTGAGAAATCATGGGGTCCAAAATCCCATGGTGGGCAATATCCACCAGATTTCTCCATTGTGCTGTATCTATTAAGATATATACAAAGCAAAAATTAGGCTTTCATCTTAAAAATATGAAATAAATACTTAAAATGATTACAAAAAGATGAATTAATTTTTTTTATCACTTTATATTGTATCATCCATGCACCAAACTCTATAGGTCATAGTTTATTTTCTACTGTGTCATCCACGTTGTTGCATCGACCACACACTACCGTATTGGCCACAATTAATTTACCTTCCTACACATTTGATCACTTTCAAAATTGTATCAATTAGGTTTATTTTCAAGTGCCATCAGCCAATCTAGTTTCTTTCCTTCTATATTGACCATGCTAGATGCCATTGGCTAGTTCACTATTCTACTATATTGACCATGCATAATGCCATTGGTTAGTTCACTATTCTACTACATTGGCAATACATAGTGCATAGGATAATTTTTTTGACCAACTACATTGGCCTACCCATTCAAAATTATCCAAGTAAAACTTTCCCTCTTCAAAATTAAATCAGCCTAGCTGATGCAGTTTAGATAAGGTGGAAATTTTTACATTGGACATAATAAATGACTTAAACATAGTTTTTGAATTTTCATCAAAAGCCATTTCCCATCCTATTTGTAGAAATTTTTCTATGATTTTTAGGGTAAATTATGTTACATGTATTTGTCTTGGCACCTATATTTCCTATGCTAGTTTATTTTATTCAAAAATCTTAGAAATGGATAATTGATGCATTACATACTTGTATGACTACAATCGCAACAATGATGTGCCCCCTAGTATGGTTGTCTTCTTAAATGCAAGCCATGATCTCTTGAAGTGGTAAATTTGGAGATACATAACTCTAGTTTCCAAAAATGCACAAATGAATAGTTTTTCACCTTTTTATATTAATTTTTTTAGCCTTTAGTTATTTACCAACAAATTTTGTTTTAGGCCTATATAGTTATTTTCGTAGGTCCTTTTCATGAACTTAAAGAAGACTTAGAATCCCAGTGAGATAGATAATTCTTAGGTGGTAACTTAACATTTTTACAAACATTTAGAATATTCTCTTATTTTTTATCTCAACCTCATATTATACACACCGATTGCCTTCAAATATTTATTACACATATCATATTCTTCTACAAGGTAAGTGAATGTACATATTTACATTTATTTCTCATTTAATTTTAGTTATTAATGCAATTTAGTTAACTCATGTATTGTTTTGTTATATTCTTTCCCAAAGCACCATCCCATGTTACACTATTATGACACATGATGAGATTTGGATGGGGCATATGTATATACATAATATTTTTCATTTTATCAATTACTAATGATTTATCTTGAAAAAACTTGTTGAGCTTAAATCTCCTTGAGTGTACACCTTAAAGGATGCACTAAGAAAGGGGTGGGTAGGCCTTTATTGATTTTTAAGAGATGTTTCTATCTATGTTATGATCATATCATTTTTATCTGTAGTTCAAATTCCCCATGTTTTGCATTCTATCTACCTTCTTAAATCTTACCTCCCTTAACCATGTTAGTTCCCTCATTTCTAAGAGTATTAGCTAGGTTGATATCATATATTTAGAACATGTTCCCTTTTGTAATATATTAGCTTGGATGATGTAGTTATAAGTTTATATTTCTAACATTTTCATTGCTTCATCCTAGTTGACATAATCTAGTGCTAGTCAACTCCTTTAAACTCCATCAAGTTGAATGATACCCTCAGCTTAGTCTGAGTATGGTTATTTGAACACTATATATAGTCATATCTATTTCCTAATCACATATAGTCACATTTAATTCTTAATCATATACACACATCATCTCACACTTATGTGTTCTGCTTGCACTCTCACATATACCCTAATTCCATTTAGAGGAGCTATAGGTATAGTTTTGCCTTGAAGGAAGCTTGCCTTGTGGAAGTCTTGGAAATTTTTTAGGAGGTCCTTAGTTGACTTAGATCCTATTTTTCATCCTTTGAGGTCTCTAGCACAAAAATATCTTACAAAGCACCATTGGCTAAGGGGGAGATTAAGGCTCGATCGGTCTCCATCAATGTAAGTATCTATAACCTTATGTTATTTCCTTTATTTCATTTAGTAGATAAATGTTGCTTGTTGATTACTAAATAAAAAATGTGTGTGTATCCTTCTTTATAATCTCTCTATAGTTATACTTAGTGTGGATATAAGATTTTTAAGACTTACCGTTTATCCATTATTAGGTAGCTTAGGCCCCCATTTGCCTACAATGGATCCTTACCCATTTTGATATTTTCTAACCCTTCCTCTTAGTTTAATTTAATTTTTATGCACAAATACTTAAATTTAATTTATAAATACCTCTCTTTTACCATTAGAGATCTATTCCCTTATGTCACAGGCCTAAAGGCTTTGGAACACTTTCCTCTAACATTATTGAGTAGGTAACCCCATTTTTAGGTATACAAATCCACACTTGTTCATAACATGAACACTATGTATTATGAGCTCTTTGATTAAACTTATCTGAGTCTAGATATTTATAGATGGGATAGGTGTAGGATAATACTAACTTTCACATATAAATTACCATTTACTAGATTTAAATCTATTAGTCATTGTCACTGTCTTTACATGTATATAGGCTCTAGTTTGATCTCAAGTTTATATCATAGTCTATATATGGAGAGAGGATTGGTATATTGGTCATATTAGCCTACATAAATTATGGGAAACCCAATGTGAATCATATCCCACTTTTTATTAGATTGTATTCACATTCTTGAGCTTTACAATTTTTCCATCATAATTTATCTTCTTAGGATGTTTATAACAAGCTTAAACTCATTCAGATTTTATATGGTTTTCTATTTCATTAATTCCATGCCCACCATTGATATGAACTCCTCATGGTGTATTTTTCTCAATCTCAACCCAGGTCCACCGAATGTAATATGGTTCAAATTAATCCAAAGCTAGACCTAAGATATATCAATCAATTTATCAATAAAATTGATAATAAAACCATTTATACCCCTAAACAAGAATGGGACACTTGATATCATCAATCCCTCTACTATGTCAACAATGGATACTAAAATGATCTTCCTCTTATAACTAATGTTGTGAATCCTCCCCATAGTATTCCTCCTCTCAAAAACCCACTAAATTATCATAAATATCCTCTAAATAGTTCTTAATTCCTTGCACAAGTGGTTAAACAAATAATACTTATCAAATCTTCCAAAAATAATCAATTGATCCTAATGGAAAACTACATTTTACAAATGGTCAGTCAATATCCTTAAGTCATCATCAACAAATTTATTCAAAATTACATTCCACCTCCTCTTAGATATGATCACATAAACATTATCCCCAACCTCTAACTCAAAATAAGATGCTTCAAAATCTTTAAAATGAACCTCTAGCTCCCTACATTATATCCATGGATATTGGAATTATTTATCCAACCATTACACATTATGGGATTACTAATCATACACTACACCTTAAATCATTTGATAACCCCTATAAGGAGTGGATCTGAGCCAACACCTATGCAACTACCAAACTTCTAGCCAAAACCTTAGTTGGAGATTTGCTATAATGGTATAATAAACTTCTAACTCACTCAATTAAATAACTATAAGATTTAGTATAAACTCTATTTAATGAATTCCAACATAAAGAGATATCCAGAAATAGCCTTATAAAATTAATTGATGCTTATCAATTACCTAAGGATTTTGTCTATGATTTCATAAGTTGATGGAAATCCTTAGCACATAAATCAGATCATAAAATGAGTCATGAAAATTTATTAAACATCTATTTTATTGCTTTAAAACCCCTCTTCAATACAAAGTTAGAATCTTCTACCCTAATACTTTATAATCCTAGAAAAAAAATTGGTTCCATATAAATGTTGGTAATTCACATGAGACATGTTATAAACTCTATCAACTTGCTTATAATCTCTTATTAGGAGAAAAAATCAACATTGAAGTTATCTCCAAAGAGGGATATAAATAATATAAAAAATATTGTAAAACTCAAACCAACCAATCCAATAAATATAATCTATCTCATCTACCTAACCAATTTGAACATCAATACCAAAATTAGAAATCTCAAAATAATTTCCCTTAAATGTCAAATCTCAATAAAAAACATTCTAACAAATTAACATATGCTATTGATGCCAATTATGACCATTGCCATATTAACTCTTAATATGTGAAAGTTACCAAGGTTAAATATCATTTTAATCCCACTGATAAAGGTCCCATTATTAAAATAAAGAATCAATCTCCCCAATGAAATTCTTCTTAAGGATACTACAACTTCTATATATTTCCTACATAGAGATGAGTCCACTCCACCACCAAAGTCTCAACCTAGTTCTCAAAATACTTATAATATATATTCTAAATTTAATCATTCCAATCCACCTAAATATTGTTATGCTTCTTACCAATAATCAACCCAATGGAACTTCCTAGATGATCTCAACACTATGCCTTACAAGATTCCTTTAATGGACCTCAAGATAACATCACCATATAAATGAGAATTTATCATGAAAATTTATAAGACACAAAGTAATCACCATCAAAAACTTAAACTAAACCATCTATTCAAACTTTTGAAGGTCCACCACCTATCAAAGTGTATACCATTAATACCATGCCTCATCATCCACCTTATAATTAATTATACAAAGAGTTTCTCAAGGATGACATGATCAATAATGAGGTCCTTTTTTGAACCAATAAACCACCTCTCTTTATTTATATCATGATCAATGATGTTTAAATAATGAATTTATTGGTGGATAAAGGTTCAATAATAAATGTCACTTCCCTTTAGATAATTTAACAACTAGGTTTTACAAAGATGATCTTAAGAAAACAAGGCTTACTTATCATGGATTTTATAAGAATAAATAAAATCATATTTAATGCATATTTATCTATCTTACCATCAGACCCAAAACATTATACACCAATCTTATGATCTTATATCATCCACTTTCTTAAAATCTCATTTTAGGTCATCCTTAGACTCATTGCATGAGAGTTGTCACCTCTTTCAATAAACAATGCATAATTTAAATCATGATGGTAAGGATTATAATAATTAAGTACATAGCAACCCATGGGATATCAAATTATTGAACCCTAAGTCCAAATATTGTATTCCTACTATTTAACCCACAATAAGTCCCTCATCTTCTTGAATTTGTCAACATGCATCCTGATATGCACGTTACTCTTATTGACTCCAATGAAAACAAACCAAATAAACTTCCAACTATTTTTAATACCACTATGTTACCACCTTATATAATGGAATGGATAATTCTATCTCTTTTACCATGAGATATGAGCCTTCAATTGCTTGAAGATGATAGTGATAGCCCACCACCTTGTAATGCTAATGAAGCTTCCTATATGAAAAATGATTTTGAATGCAATTGACTTAGGGTGGCTAAGATTTTACAATATAACCTATCACTTTCTATAAAATCTTATATTCATCTTGATGTCTCTAATAAGGATACTTCCAAGGATAACTCTCAACAACTTAAACACACATGTAATATTTCCTATTTTTTTATGTCGATTATTTCATTTCTCAAGCCCAACATGGAACTTGGAGGTACTTAATTATCAAAATAATAGTTATAAAATACATGATTTTAACTATAATTTTCACGTAGTCCATGATTCCCCTCACTTTGATTCAAGTGATGAAGAGGAGGAGGTGGAACCCAAACTATATGTCCCTCTAGTTAATCCACCATTTGAATACTCTTAGTGGTTTCTTCAAAATATCTTTATTTTTTCCTAAAAACACAAGAAAATAACTTTTTATAAATCATTTCTACACATTAAAATATTTATAACTATATTAAAACTACCAATATAATCAAAAAGTGCTTATATGTGTCTAAATGTATCTATTAGACATATATCATTTAGTCAAAACAGCCCAACTATATCTAATAGAATACATAAACTTATACGATCTTAAAATTGCTTCCAAAAACTTCTAACTATATCAAATATATTCTAGATGATGTCGATACAGTGTTAAAACTTCCTAAAAATTTGATTGAATAGGTCTGAACTCTAAAAGTGTCAATACAATGCTAAAATATTCCTCTAATCATAATTATATCAGTCAATATTCTATATCATATCAAACTATATTGGCCATGGATATATATTCGACATCATTCCAAAAATGATACACTATATTGAAAACTATGATACTTTTAAACCCAAATCTATCAAAATAAATTCAATCAACATGGTCGATATGATACCAAAAAAAATATTGAATAGATCTCAAAGATCCATAATTTACCTTAAATACCAATATTACTGATGTGAGATAAATAATTTGACAATAAAGGTAATAAGTTACCTTATATTAAGGTATACATTGGCTATTGTGGTTTATTACCTACTTTACCTAGTAATGAAGCTATATTATAACTCCATGCATAAAATCCTCTAGTTCCTTGAAAACATCATAAGCTTGGTCATTATTAGGATATCCCTCCCTACATTCACAACTTTATCACTAGCGTAGATCCTAAAATATATCCCAATTCCAAACTTCCCCCTGTAATATATAATTTCTAAGAAATAAATGTTGTGTTATTTGAGTAAATTAGGGAAGTCAACTTAGGAATATGTGATGATCCCCAAGTTTTCCTTATCCCTAAGGAAATTTACCTAGAATAAAAAGATAGAGTTATTTTTGTCCTTCATATATGCAAGTGAGATTTTTCTTGGTCTTATGAGGACATTCCCAACATGGACCCTAGCATCTTTGTCAATAAAATTGTTACATATCCTGATGTCAAACCCATTTTCCTAAAGAAACATATGTTTACCAAATAATTTTATATAAACTTTGATAAGTAAATCATTAATATCCTTGATGATAAATTCATCAAAACCATATACTACTCCAAGTGGGTCTCTAACATAATACTCATTTGTAATAAATTCATAATAGTCATTCACATGCATCGATTTTTTTAATCTCAACTTATCATGTCCTAAGCACAATTTTCCATTACATTCAATATATGCCATTGTTAATTCTATAGTTGGATATGAGATGCTTTCCACCATGGATGTTTTTTGTAGTACAATAAGATACACATAGCCATTAAATATCAACATATAACCACCTTTGCTATATAGTGGGGCACATATTTCTATGTTAAGATGCCTTTTGGTAGTTAAAAATTTAGGGAAACTCATCGACATACATTGACCCATATATTTCATGATCCTTAGATTATCAAGTCTTATGTTGATGATCTCTTATCTAAATATAAGTGTCATGAATATCATACTTATGACTTAGATATCATCCTTGAATACCTAATATAATACAATGTCATATGTAATCCTAAAGTGTGTGTTTGGTGTTACCTCCACACATATTATAGTATTTATAACCTCTATATGATGGATTGATATGAATCCTTATAGGATCAAATTTATCATTGACATGCCTCAACCTCATTTCACCCCCATATTCACACCTACCTTAGGAAGCTAGGGGTAATTAAAATATTTGTTTCTCATTTAACTTACCAAATTCAATTGATAATATCTATTCTCAATAAAGGTGTTAAACTTGAGTGTATTGATGCTTCTAAAAATTTATTTGATAAAATTAATAAACCCCTAATTTGACCTCCTAACTTACTACCACCTTATACTGATAGTCTTATCATCTTGTACACATCTTTTATCCTCATATTTTTTGGGGAAATACTTGTATGATAAGATAAGTATGATAAAAAATCATATTATATATTACATTATATGTGTTTTTATTTATTATACGACATACTAAACTAAAGTTGAGCATGAATGTCTCATTGTCTACTTTACCACCAAAAATATTCAACACTATATAATTTACCATGTTACCTATGTTATAGTTTATTAAAACCCTCTCTTTCATTTATTCTCTAAATCTTTCTTGGTCAGAGATCAGATTGGAAAATGGACAACCCTCTTAATGGAAGTTGACCTTAGGACTATTACATAAAAATAAATCAATTGGAGAGTGATCACCAATAAAATTTATGACACACCTCTACCAGCTCAATGACACATCTAAAATACCCTTCTAGATGAATATGTCATATTAATTTAAGGCATATACCAATCCATCTTACTGAAATACTATGTTAGCAATTTTATGGTTGACCTCAAGGCTCAATCCCTTGAAGAAATTGAAATTGAGGTCTCTATCCTATTTTTATGGAGCCAAGTTCCTTTAAGGATCTAAGGTAGGATGTGTCCTTTCTAACCTTTTAACAATATTTTACCTCTATATTTTCAAATAAAATTCAATATTACCAATAACATGGCTAAATATGAAACCCTCATTTTTGGGATGAAAGAATCCATTGATTTAGGCATATCCTACCTCCATGTTTTAGGTGAATCAGTCATGTCACCAAAATAATGGTGACTATTAATGTAGAAGAGATAACCTTATTTCATATCATGATCTTGCTACAACTCTTGCTAAAGAGTTTGAATATTTCAATATTGAGGCCATCCCATGAGATCAATATGTTATCTTGAAGTCTCTTGGCTCTATAGCTTCCATTTTTCACCCACATCAACCACTACATGATAAATAATTCCTCATCCATAGGAGTACATTTTAAGTACCTTAGTCTAAGGATGATTCTATTATTTTCCACATATAAGTTGATATGAATTTATAAATATCATGGTATAAATACAACATATAATTCAATGAAAACTAAAAAATTACCCCTAAAGATGACTCTCATGAAAATATTAGACTCCATAGGTAAGCCTTCGAGGATGCCATTAAACATAATAATATCTACTACTGAACACTGAAGTTATCATGTTCCATTATGTTAGTCAAGAATAAGATCACTCTCTTATTGAGAAAGCACATGGTGGAATTTATATAGGTCATTTTAGTGGACATATTAGAGTTAATAAATGCTTATGTATTTGTTATTATTGGTTTACTTTTGAAAAATATGAAATCAATTTTTATAACAAGTTTAATAACTTTTAGTTTCATGATCATCTTATTCATTCTCTCCTCATTGAGTTTACAACCTTGAATATTCCTATTTTTATTTATGTGGGGATTAAAATCTGATTTAAAAGTTTTGTCAATTCACAAGATGGCCATGTTTTCATTATTACCACCATTAAGTGCTTTACCAAGTGGGTAGAAGTAATGCCCCTTGCTAATGTTACCTGCATCACTATATCTAAATTCACCCTCGATCGAATCATTTTCTTATTTTGGGATTCCTCATGCCATCATATCTAATAATAATGGGAATTTTAGAAATAAATACATGAAGAAAATTTGTTCTAAATTCAAAATTACACACAAGTTTTCAACACATTCTTAACCCCGGTGTAATAGTCAAGTTACATCAACCATCAAAATCTTTAATAAGATCTTACAAAATACTATTAAGTATTATTATTTGGATTAGCATCTCAAGATTTATCCTACACTTCGGGCCTATCAAATTAACATTTTCAGTACCATTGGGGAAACTCTATGTTCTCTAGTCTACAACTCTAAAAGTGTCCTCCCACTAGAAGTGGAGTTACCCTCATTGATAATTTATCTCCATATAATTATTCTAGTGAAGATCTCCATGAAGCCCTTATTAATTACCTATAAATTATTGATAAAAAATATACAAGTGATCTCCAACACAATTATCAATATCAAAATTTAATCACTAAGCAACACAATAATAAATTCAAATTTCATACATTTAATGTCAGAGATTTAGTGTTAAAATTGGATTACACCTATGAAAGATAATGTAAATATGACCAAAGGTGGTGGGAGACTTACCTTATTAAAAACATCATTAGACCTATCACTTAGATATTGAAAACTAATGAATTACATATCCTTAAATAACTGACCAATGCTCAATTATTGAAGAATTATTTTGCTTGACATATTATCTTCTTATCTTTATTTTTATCCATGCTTTCCATTTTCTGTACCTATCACTTGCTTATTTATAGTTAGCTTATTTTATATTGAGCTAACATTTCTTTAATTTTATTTTTTAACTCTCTTATGATGTATTTCAACTTCATTCACTACACTGTTGGGTCTCTTATCACTAGACTTATCACCTTCCCTTATGGTTCTTTTGTAACTTTTTTATAATTGCTCCCTTTATGTTTTATTTGGACATTATTTCTTTTGTGGTATTTTTATATCTTTTATCATAATTGCATCCTTTTGGGTTTGATATATTTTATATTCATCATGGATTTAACCTACTTTTTTTTTTGTTCTTAGCTTTTCAATTTGTGAACTACATGGTAAGACTTGGTGAATTCAACCAATCCCTCTTCACAAGCACCCAGCCTATTGTTACCCTTTTCTCTTGCTTCTAATCTAAACCTTAGCTATGTATATTTTTATAAAAATAAGGAAATGGTCAAGAGTGGTGTTTGTCCCTTTGCATTAGTCATATTCTATTATAGCAAAACATTTACAATCTAGATATATGTTTTTCATCCACATTTTACACTCTCTTATGATATAGTTTTAAACATTCATGTCATTATTTCATCATCCTTTATACCATTTTTTTTTAATTTAGGCAAACCATTTTTTTATGATCATCTCTATATTTATTAATTTTAACTCCTTTAGGACTCACCAAAGTCTATTACAATATTACATTCCTTTATAAGAAGCAAATCTAGGATTATCTAGGCGTATTGGTCTCTATGTCCTCCTCTTTAGTATCCAATCTAATCTCTCTTGTGTTATTCATATTTATCACCCATTGTTGTAATTTTGAATCCATATGGATGAGGAAAATATAAAAATATAAAAGTGTCAAAATCCATAATATCAAAAATTAAAAGGAAATGAAATCAATTATCAAAAATCAAATCACACCAAAAGGTATAATCTTTTCATTGACACACCCCCTATCTTAGTCAAAACTAAAACTCCATAGTTGGCTTCATGATAGAGATAAAGTAAATTGGGGTGTATTAGGATAATAAACTAAGGTGTGAGGTCTTAGTAATATGTCTCATCTAATTTCTCATAAAATCACCCTATCCTTATAGTGTAACAATAACTCTATCAAGGATCCTAAGGAATGAAGAACACATTATGGGAAGGTAGTTTTTTGATGTGTCATTTGGCATGACTCACCAATGCAAGGATCTCAAGGTGGTAAATCTAATAAATATACTCTTGAAAGGAGTCTCATGATGTGGGTCTCCCCAAGGTCTTCATCTAATAGGTCATAGTGTATTGATCTTCACTCAGTTAGTCATCATTGACTATTCCAGTCAAGGGGAATGATAGTGTGGGAATATTTCAAACTTGATTTCATTATTCTAGTCCTTATTTTGTTTAGAGTCAAATTCAAGTTTAGGTGTTTCATTCATGCGGGTTTACAATTTTTTTTACAAATCAAAAATAAACTTGCATTTTTAGGGTTTGCTCATGTGTTAAAATCATCATTCATATGTTTTATTAAAATTTGAGTGCAACTAATTTATATTCCTATTCATTCCATTATCTAAAAATTAAACAATTAATTTATGGAAATGGAAATAATCTTCAAATAAAGATAAACATTAATATCATATTTCATTCAAACCCTAATCTAAACCTAACTAACAAACTGATAAAAATGAGTAAAAGAAGAAGGGAAAAGAGAAATAAAGATAGAGAAGATGTATCTAAGTCTATATTCATCCAATTTAATGCAACCAATGAACTGATACCCATTTGGCCAACATTCACACAACCACAATGAGAACTAGTGCCAAAATTTGAGGAATGGAGAGTGAGAAGGAAAGAAACACACCACTACCATATTACACATGCAAATGAATGTAAAACAATCTTACACAACTCATATATTGAATAAAATGTTACTTGATAGAAAAATAGAGTTTACAATCAATTGTTTGAGAATAAAATTGGGTTCCATAACCCAAAAGAAATAAGATAAGGAAATAGAAAAATTAATTCAAAGTGGTTATCTCAATGTGTTTTGGAGAAACAAAGAGTTGAAACTTTTGAAATGAAAATCAACCAATATATAGAGGATACAACTTCCAAGGGAAGGATTTTCCATCCAAAATGCCCCCATAAATGCACTCACCTACCTTCATTCTCCTCCAAATCCTACCACTTTCATTATTTATGGGGTGTAAAATATTAAAAACAAGTTGAATGTTTATAATTAAAATATTGAATAGTAAAACATGTTATAAAATCATGAACATGTTTTCAAGTAGGAAAAATTGAAGGTATCATTGTGTTCGAGATGGATGCAAATGTTATGGTAAAAAAAAGATTTGTTCAAAAATGGCCCTGGTAGACTTATCTATGTTTTTGGGGATGAATAATTAGTTTTAAAAAAACTCTTTTTAAAATTATAACACCTAGTGCTAATATATATTTGAATACCTAATTAGTAATGAGAGTTTTCTTGACTGGTAGAATAAACCCATTTGAGATTTTATTTCCTAGATTACATTATGCATTTGAAGATAAATTTGAGTTTTGGGGGATATACCTAACTAAGGTCTAAACCCTTGATTATAAATATGGTCATTATATTTGTAGGCTCGTATTCTAATTAGATAAAAATATCTTCCTAGCATTATGTTTGCTATCTTGACGAGCCCATAGACCTATCAAGATATATTTATTTAGTTACAAGTGTGAAGACACACCTAAAGACCCAATAATGATCATGAACCTTGATTACCACTATGACCATCCCCTGACTACCTATGACCTAATTAGGAATGAAATCCCAAATTAAAACTAACACGTGCCCTGACCTATTTAAAGGATAATCTCTGACTACCACTATGTTAGCCTAGATTTGACCCCCTAGACCTAATCATATATTTTATTATGGATATAACTATGAGATTTAAATGAGCCCAAACTAGACCTAACCATGGGAATTTATTTGTTTATCAAAGGATTTCAAGAAAACAACTACCCTAGACCTAATAGGGCTTTAAAAGATCAGTTAAGTGTATGGTCCTAGACCAATTTCAAACAAGACAAAAATAGCTAATGAAATACCCAATTAGATAAGGCAAATGAAGAATAGGTCTACCTAGAAATAATAAAAAATTGAAATCCTAATTATTTTTTGGTACTGAGATAAATTTTATCATGCACAACCATACTTAACTAATAAAAAGATGAGTTTTCCATTGATCTTGAAAGTGAAATAAATGACTTGAAAACTTGTCAAATGACCAAGTATAAAATATGAAAATGCATCACATGAGCTTGGATAATGAGCCATGATAGATTACAAAGGACATAAGGGTACAAAAATCAAATCTTCCCCCCAAAGCACCTAAAGAGAGTTAATAGAGTGAGAGAGTTAGGTTCATCTAGCACAAGGAAGTGAAACAAGATTCCACTTTTGGGCCAAGTGTTATATATGAAAGTTTACCTTTCATTATGGTAATCACAATGTGATAGGTTTGGGTAGATATAATGGCATAGAAATAAAAATGGCCTCTTTGAGTAAGCTAGGAGGGTAAGGTAAGCTATATTTTAAATGTAGATTGTGTTAGGTTATGGAGCTAAAAGCTTCACTGATGCAAGCAGGGAAGGAGGTTGCAAAGAGTTGCGGAGTGTCACAGACACCGGCATTGGTTAGGCCAACTGATGTTGGTAGGATCAGACAAGAAGGCAACTGACATCAGTCAGAAGTCGGCCAGCATCGGCACCCCCCAGGTAGATAGGGACCGACGTCAGTCACCTGTGTGGTTTGGACTGCGAATGTTACGGGCAGTTAGCTAACAAACCAAGTGTTTGCATGTCAAGAGCCAATTTTAGACTAGAAACTGTGGATCTAATTATTGTAATTAGGTGTCTAATTATTGTTTGCATGAGATCTATTTAAGAGACTCATTGGTTGTATTGTAAACTAGTGCTAGAGAGTAAGAGAGCAATAATATAAGCTCCTTCTATGTGTGAGGTGAGCATGGTGTGTTCCTCTTAGTGCCACAGTACCAAGTGTGGGTGCTGGATTGGAGAATCAATAGGGTTCTTTATGTATGTATGATCTTGGTCATCAGGTGAGCATGGCTACTTTAGGAGATCTACATGGGTAAGTAAGATCATTGATTTATAGGTGTATGTGTGTGCAAGGTCAAGGTTCATAGGTGTGCAGAGCCAGATTGATTTGTAGGTGTGCAAGATCAGATAGGACAGCAACACAATAGGGAGCAAAATTAGGCAGGATCTACTTAGAGTACAGTGTGTACTCATATAGAGAGCAAAGAGGAAGGCAAGGAAGATCCTTCCATAAGTAAGGTCTGTTGAGGTGCAGGTTGTTACAGGTTTAGGGGAGATCTACTTGGAGTATGTTTGTGTACTTTTGGAGTGCGTGGAGCACTTGTGGAGTGCGTGGAGCACATGTGTAAGGTGAACACCAACTCTGTGTTTGAGTTGTGTGTTGGGACCTAAGAGAGAGAGCTTTGAGGGAAGATTTACTGTTTATGCCCTAGAGGTGTGGGAGCCCTAGAGGTGTGCAAGGAAGAACTGTGGCAGCCTTCTTTGTTGTATTTCCTTCTGAAAGAGTTTTAATAAAAGTTGTGTATTGTCTCTCATATCATGTGTTATTTTTGAATTCTAGTTACTTGTGTATTCTAGTTAATTTCTGCATGTTAAGTTGCTTGGTAATCAATTGTGTGCTTCTGGCTATTTATCCCAATAGATTGGGAGGTCAAAACTCCACTTTGATGTTAAGTACCTTATATAAAGTTTTCTTGCATGGACATGGTATTCCCAATAGTGATGGCTATGGGGCATGGTTTGATATGTAAACTAAGACATGCTACCAAGAAAAATTTAGATTTTTATGACCAACAAGGCATGAGGGAAAGTGGGAATAACTACAAAATCAAAAAGAGGTTCCATGATTATAGAAGAATTAGGGCATGTTGACAAGAAATAAAAAATGGTGACTCTATTGTAAAATACTCATGAGTATTTTGGAATGAGAGAAACATGTCTACAAACCCAAATTATCAAAAAATATACATGGAATGTAAATGGATTCGATAGAGGAGAATATGAGTATAGTTAAAAGACCAAATCATATATTCTCATTGACCCTATGTGTGAAAATGAGTTAATTATCATTCCTTAGAGCCTACAAGGACTAACTACTATAGATCCAATCATCAAGATAGTGAATCCTCCCTTGAGAATGCTTGCCTAGACATTAATCCACTTCCATCCAAGTATCCATAAACCTGAAGGAGTTGTCTATGATCCCACTCAAGGCCTTACTCTACTATTGGTCATGCATTCATAACCCCAATAGAGGTTTCTTGAATTGCCTAGACTAATTTTTTTTATAAATTTACTTTTCTTTTCTTTTTTCTCTTTCTTTTTTAGCATCTCAATTTTAGGTTGGGAACCACTAGGGCAAGTGAAAGACATAATTATATATTTTTCACCCTAGATATTCACCACATAAAATTCATCCAAGAAGCCCCAAAAACCATTAAGATGTGATTTTTGTGTTTGGTTTCAAGAGAATATATTCATTGACTAAATAGTTTACCCAAACTTAATCCATATTTAATAAATTTATAACACACACAATAGCCTAAGGATTCAAAAACAAAATCTAAAACTATAAACTACTCAAAATAATTACGCACCAAAATGTCATTTATGCTACCTATGTACATGCATTTTGTTCTTCATTATTTGGCCAAAAAGGGAACCTATAAGGTAAAAAAAATGGGCTAAGAAAAAAAGAGGAAATCAATGAGGCCGAACTGATAAGTAAAAGTAGGAAAAGTAGAAAAAGAAAACCTAAGCTAATAACAAAGCAAAAAAGAAAGTAAGAAATAAATTAGGAAACAGAAAGAGAAAATATTTCCAAGAGCTTGCTAGGATAATGCTTGTTTAGAAGCAATAATCTTGAGGTAATACCCATGGATGAGCTAAAGGACATCCTCACCAATTAGACACCTGATACAGAATGTATTCATGTTCAATATTTTGAGAATATTGGTAGAGATCCTATTAAGGGAAAATAAGTATTTATGTTTATGTTGATCTCTACATTAATGAACACTATCCCATAAAGTTTTATCTACATTGTTTCCATGTAAATTAATGAAAATTTTAGAATCAAATGTATCAATGTAATTAAATATAATTTTTAGAAATCACTTGAAATAGGGTTTTAGAAATATCTTTGGCCATATATTGGATTATGGTGGGGGATAGGCCTAGGTATCAACACATACTATAGTGACCGACATACCTAACTTGGTATAGATGAGTCCTTTATGGTAGTTGGATGATGAATATGTTTTTTGTTGATCCTTAACTAAAATTAATGTTGTTATAGCATCCTCCTTATCATCTTCATCATCCAGAAGGTGTATGTTTGGTTCTTCCAATATTAGCAATCTTATGGATTTACAATTAGTGGTGTACATTGCAAAGAGCTACATTAAATTAGTGCATCTTCATATCTAGCTCTCACAAGTCTAATGTGATCATGATTTTTAATTTCTACTTTAACTACTAATACTACTATGAATATCACCAAAATGTTGTTACAATCACATTCCCTAACATTTTATAAAGGATTTAAACCTTCAAATGTGAGGATAACAACCTAGTTTTCTTTTTCTTTCCACCTATCGTTGGTAATGTACATGTGTCACTATTTAATGGAAACAATTATCATGACTACACCATTCAAATTCACACCAATAAAATCAAATATAAGGTTGTTTTTAGGTGATATATCTTCTATTTTAAGCTCATTTAGTCCACCTAATTCAAATTTAAGACCTATTACAACATTGATTTCTTGTATTTCATTTGTCTCCAATAACAATATGGAAGTCAAATTGTTACAACTGAGTCATATATCATCTTGAATCAACTTGATAAATGTAGGGATAAAAACATATGGAAAAAATGTATTAGATACATAAAATGCATCTTCTTTATATAACTACTCCAATTCTTTTAATTCATCTTTTGGTTGATTGTAAGAAATTTTGTATTCTTCTTCTTACTTGGGTAGCTCACTATAATTATAATCTCTATCCATTAGGTCATCTAAAACAAATGATACCAATTCATCATCAGACTCATGTTCATTACTACTCTTAAAGACCAATTATTTCTTATAGAATGGTACAATATTAGTCAATAGTACCATAATGACATTCATATCACTTATATATCTGTAGATACCAAATTGTGAACCTTAAAATGCAATCTCATACACTGATTCAAGGATCACTTATTGATAATATCCTATAATGAATGGAACTTGATTTTCAAAATCACTAAAATATGTTTGATCACTAGAGTAAGGTGAAAGAACCTACTGATTAAATGTTGAATCAACTAATTACATGCGTTAAATATAGTGACAATTTTATAATTCATCATAGGGAGGTTTGATTGGTTATAAGCTTTAGGCAATGCCTCATTATAATGTATAGATTGTCCCATGGGCTGACTTATAGGTAGGTTAATCAAAGGATTTTACATGTAAACACCTCTTTTTCCTAGAAAATAAAATGGGTCTACATAATAACCATAAAACATTGATTATTGTTCAATTGTGAAAGCATCTTGATAAGTCAACGTTAGACATATGAGAGTAGATGGAGTCCTATGAATAAATATAAGAGTCAATGGATACAAAAGTTTAAGGTAAACTTCAATCTCAAATGCTTCTATTTTTAATAATGGGTCTTTCAACCTTTGGTATAAATTATGAAATCAAACATTAAATGCACTAATGGATTCATTAGGATTCTTATGGGCTATATAAAATTGGTAGTGTATGGAAATAAGGTCGATTGACACACTAAAGTGGTTAATCAAAAAGTTTTAAAATATATCCCTTGAATAATGCACCCATCTAGTAATCCAAGGTACCATTTGTATGCATCCCTATCTATAGAGAAGGGAAATAGTTAGCAAGCAACATCTTTGTGCTAGATTTGAGTCCTGATTATCGAATTTTTAAATTCCTAAATGTATTATTCTATCATCTAAGTCCCACAATGTGGGTATTTTAAATAGAATTCATCAAAATATTTGGGCAAAGCATGAGTGGGCCCTAGAATGTTCACATGGAAACCACCTCTACCTAACTAGGCAAAATTCATAGGTGGGTCTAAAATTTATTTTTCAAATCTTATGACTTGGAAGATTACCATGGGTAAAGCCTCTAAATTCAAATCTTAAAATTTTTATTTTAATTTTCAATTCAATACCTCCTAATTCCAGCCTATTGTCGTGTATTTAAGTAATGCAATGGGTTGGGACAAACATAAAGGAGGAAACAAGTTTAAAATTAATTATCAATATGAAATATTATGCTCAATCCCTCCTAGAACAAGAACTATTGATGTGTCATTTGGCACAACTCACCAATATTAGGATCTTAGGGTGGTAAATCATGTCAATCCTCTCCTAAAAATATTCCCATGAGGTGGGTCTCTACAAGTTCTTTATCTACTAGGTCATGGCACACTAATCTTTTCTTAGTTAGTCATAATGGACTGTTCTAGTTAAGGGGTCTGTTGGTGTGGTAACATTTTAAACTTGATTTCTTTGTTTTTCTCCTTATGTCATTTAGAGGTAAATGTGAGTTTAGTTATTTCATTCATGTGGGTTTATAATGAGTTTAAATAAGTGAAAACAAACTTGTATATTCAGGGTTTGACCATATGTTAAAATCAACATTTATGCATTTTATTCAAATGTGAGTGCAACTGATTTATATGCATGTTCATTCCATTATCTAAACATTCAATAATGAATTTACGTAAATGTAATTAATATTTAAATTAAGATAAACATTAATATTATATTGCATTCAAAACCTAATCTAGCCCTAATTTAAAAAAAGATCAAAAGAAGTTATAATATAAATAAAGACTAAAGAAGATGAAACCAAGTCTAAATTCATCCAATCGAATACAACCCACAAAGTGATCCCCATCTAGCCAAAATTCACATAACCAAGATGGGAAAAAGTTATAGAATATGAGGAATGGAGAGTGAGGAGGAAAAAACACACCACTATTATATTTCACATGCATATAAATTTAAAACAATCTTCCACAATTCATATATTAAATAAAATGTTTCTTGATAGGATAATAAATTTTACAATCAATTGTCTGAGTAAAAATTTGGGTAGCATAACCATATGGAAATAAGATAAGGAGAGAGAAAAATAAATTCAAAGTGGGTAACTCAATGTGTTTTAGAGAAAAAAGAGACAACCCTTTGGCAATGAAAATCAACCAATATATAGAGGATGCAGCTTCCAAGGGAAGGAGTTTCCCTTCAAAATTCCAAATGACTTCCAATTATATAGATCACTCAAAAGTAAAGCCTAAAATAAACATATGGTAGTCAATATTCATAAATTTATTTTAAATATAAACATGAAATTGGAAAATTAAAGAGCAAGTAAGGAATACACGTGTGATGGTGAAAACCATGTTTCCATTTAAACTTGTTGGAGGTGATACTTCCTTATTGAAGCATTGGAGAAAAGTGATTTCCATTGAATCACTTGGAGAATAGTTTTTTTTTTTTTACCATGGACAAATTTAGGATGATCAAACCCAAAAATTATGTAACTATGAAATCACTTAGGTTTGGAAGACAACATTCCCAAACCTCATATATGTGGGGAAAAGTATGCTATGTACAAACCTAAATAGCTACTCATATTTTATAAAGATGGGAAGCACATGATTGTTTCACTATAAGTAATTACATGGTCATTGAGGGTCATTGAATCTAAACATAAATCAACTTTTTTAGATGGATTTATAGATTCAAGATTTCTCACTGCTCAGTGTAAAATGAAAAAGTGCTTACAAATAAACAATTATAATAGTGCTTAATATGAAATGTTTAATTTTTCATGAATCAATATCATACCCATTTATAATTGTGCTAATTTTAAACTATCATAGCATCTATGTGCATGAATTGATATCATGTGTCATGAATCTAAAAGTATATATGTATTTATTAACCACTATCATGCCCTATGAATCTGTACCAACTGATATAGAATGTTATGCATATATATGTTGAATATAAGAACCTATATCTCAAATGTATGCATATGTGAACACATTTTATTCATGTTCTTATATATTATGTACATATTCCCATGTATATACTCAATTCTCTATAAATTAATTGAATATGCATGGCATACACCCACATAATATGTACTAATGTGTAGAATATAATTCATGTATACAAACTCATCTAATATATTAATCATTTTGAATCTCTAGAATATGTAATTTAATTTTGAAATCTGATTTTATGTTCAGGGAGGCTTATGTCTTCATGACAATCCCACAACAATTTGCTATTGTGAGATGAGTTATGTGTCTTGTAAGTTCCTCATCTCAAAATAAAAGTGAAATGTATCATGTCATGTAGAAATATAACATCTTGTATTATCATGTGAACATGTAGAGAGTATGCCATCACCATAATGTACATGCCAATAAATTCATATACATAACATATGTAATTTAAAGTGTATAAGTGTCATGTCTTGGTAGATATATCAGTGAATCATGTAGTATATAAGTGTCATGTCTTGGTAGATATGTCATGTCTTGGTAGATATATCAGTGAATCATGTAGCATTAAAGGTGCATGATATGCATCATGGCACCACTCAATCTTAACAAGCACAATAAGTTCAAAAATATCAATATTTAGTGTCACACATAAGGCCAAGATCTAATACAAGGGGAACAAATACATCACAATAAACATCTGCAAGGGCCACACACAAGGGACATAAATCTATTGAAAATAAGGGATATAATGATATAGGGCCACATTTAATGGACATAAATATGTCTTAGATAAGGTACATAATGATTATGCATCAAACAAGGCTAAAAACCATACTTAGGGGACATAAAGATGTCATAAACAAGGCCAAAGGACCACACACCATATACAATCACTAACTAGCCTATCATGAAAGAGAGTAACAATATCAATAAAGCATATATAAAGTAAATACTAGTCTACACTATCCATATGTATCAATGTCACTTCATAATTTAATAACATAACCATGTATCATTGTGTAATATATGAGTAACTAGGAAAATGTGTAACCAATCTAGATAGCTCAATATGGTATAAGGCTATAAAAAGATATAACCTGTGATAGTGAAACCTATGGAATAATATGCCCCTAGTATTGAAATGACTACTAGGTACAAGAGAGTCCAACATCTATATGTCTATGTGTAACTTGTATTCCCTACATCATAATCACCTATCATGAAATCTATGTGTGTATGGAAATATTATGTCATCTAATAAACATGTGATAAATAAAATATGTAAATATTATAATTAGTAATCAAGTCATGTTAGATCCTCATTTTTATTTTTTAAATATTTTGAATGGTTTTTTATTTTTTAATTTAAATAAATAGTCAACTATAGCCATGTGGAAACGGTATATAAAAATAAAATAATGAGAGCGATATGAATAATCCACAACATGTGAAGGAATAACATGCACTAGATTTTATAGAATGGAATTATGAAGGAAGTGAAAGAAAGTAATATGTGTCTACCATATATGTGAATCATAAAAATGTGGCTCAATAACATATGTGGATGTACCCCCAATCGACAAAAATAATTTTTTCTCATGTAACATGTAGATATAAATGTACATGATCATGTAAGCTCAATTGAAGCCATATCGTGTATAAGCATTCAATATGTAGGAGTGAGAAAGTAGAGTACCACCAAGAATGTGAACTAGAATCATTATAGGATAAATGTCATGTATGTTTGAATCAAGATAAAAATAAAGAGGCAAATGCCAAGGAAAAAAATATACAAGGTCTATAATAATTATGTATGAAAGCGCATGTACACATGTATGTAAAATAAGTAATCATTCCAACATTAAGAGGCCATGTACAAGAATTAATGTTGCTACCAAAAAAATAATTCATCAATGGGATGCTTATATGTATGACATGTATCACCAAGTGTAGTTCCATGTATATAATTTTTTGAGTCCTCTACCACATCATCATTCAAATTATGAGGCTCTTCATGTATATCACTAACTTGATCATCTGCATTTTCAATGTATTAGTCATTATTTTACCAATCCTCAAGATCATCATAATCAAATTATCTGTGTAGTCATCATCCTAAGAGAGAACTAATTTCTTAGGTTTATACTGTTATTCAATATTTCCATTATTATAAATCTCTTGAATCAAAGGATTTGTATACAAGGAATGTTGTGTAGATTCTCATTTGGAAATCATGTTTGTGACATTAATCTTGTTAGGCACATCTTTATTTTAATCTTATTTTTCATAAAAATATTATTTATTGGTTTATTTATTAATAATTACACTCTCTTGATTATCATGCACTTATTTTTTGTATTCGTTCCTTTTGTAAGTGTTATTATTTTACTTTTTCCAATTGTTACTTATGTAACTTTTCTTGTTCTTTTTGTAATTGTGCCTTTTGTAACTTTCTTATTCCATTTTTTATTTTGTTAATCTCTATTGTTCCATTTGTTATTTTTTTAATCTCTCTTTTTCCATTTTTTCATTTTATAACTTTTCTTGTTCCATTTTTTCTTTTTTTAATCTCTTTTGTTCCATTTGTTCCTTTGAATATGTATCCTTAATTGTATTAGGTTACTTACTTATAGAAGGTGTATTTGAATATGGTGGTGTTTGAATGGATGTATCTAATTAAAAATCACCACTATCCATTAGTTTTTGCATGACATGATTCAAATCCAAACATTATTTTGTATGATGTCTCACAAGTCTATGATAAGTATAATAATGTTTTGATTGCCTTAAAGGTACATAGGAGGCCAAGTTTCTTGAATATTTTTTCTTCAAGTCTTATTAAGCTTGGGTAAACATGTTGACACATTTATCACAAATTGATTTCATTTCTTATTCCATACTTGAGATGAATTATTTTAAGCCAAAAAAAAAATTTATGAGGAAGAAAAGGTGCAGTTAACATTATCATGATTGGGATTGTGGATATGTGCAATCTTATATTCAAGTGATGTAATATTTAGACATAATTTATTTAGAGATCCTCTATGGACTTTCTCATAGTAACCATATAATTTATAATTGTTTCAAAATCACAAACCCTTGGTACTTAAAATTAAATGTCCACATGATAACCCTCAAGAAGATGTGTGGGAGGTAGAGGGGTTTGAGAAAGAACATGTTGACTACCTTGAATTTTTATTATAGGATGGGTTGCCTTATTTATTGAAATAGTGATGACATGTTTCATAGAATAAAATATAGGTTTTTGACCCATAATAATGGTGAGATGATAGCTATCACAACCTTGACATTAAAATATGAAACCCTATAAATATGGAACCTTAAGGGAACCTAGGGTTTGACATGATTCAATCAATGTACGTTTCACCAATATGATTTACCCCAATTTGGTTTTAAAAATAATAATAGGATAAAAACTAGTAAGTGAATTCATATTACTAAATATTACATTTAAGCATGAATATGAATGTAAAATCTTGAAACAAATTGTAATGATCTAACAAGTGGCATATGCTAAATATAATAAGTATAAAAAATGGATAATTACTTAGCTTTTTCGATTGAGTTTTTGACTATAACTAACTTTTGATAGTATAAAATAGACTATATTAGGTCTATGATTCATCCAATTATAAAATTGTGTGTCTATTGGCACAACATCAATTTTATCAATTTTGGCTCAATATCAACTATCAATACTAACTTATAGTGGTCAATAGTGACTTAAGAAAAAAATATGATATGTAACTGTAGATTTACCTTTTCATGTCTCTAAAATCACTGTATATGTGATGTTTAACCCTGATGATGTGTAAAAATTTATGAATTAAACTCATTCACCTTGAAACGCTAGGTATGCTTGTGAGGGATAAAAATATAAAAAATTTAATAAAGTTTAATGGGTTGAGTTGAACCCAAACACCATAATTGATGATTGGCTTTTACATACATATCTGATACTCCAAGGAGGGAAAGTAATCCACACATAGTTATCCTACTTATCATCATTTTTAAATTTTTCCCTTTCATTATATGAATGAAACTAATTATGTATATCTAATTCTTGATAGTTTTTTTTTTGACTTGGATTTGGTATGATTTAGACTTAGTTGTAGGTTATTCCTAGTGATTGATTTATAAATTGGGAGGAATAGGATTTTTTTTCTCAATGTATAGTAATAGTGTATAGATGTTTATTAGATAAATGCTAATTCCCCTATCAATGAGGCCATTATTTTTTTATTTGTGTGTGTATGTGCACGTATGCATGAACGTGTGTGTGTGTGTGTGTGTGTGTGTGTGTGTGTGTGTGTGTGTGTGTGTGTGTGTGTGTGTGTGTGTGTGTGTGCGTGCATGCGTGCGTGTGCGCATCTATGTATGAGTCCAATTGGGTAATTTATAATTCCATTGAAACACTAGGCATATGGGCTTACCTTAAAGAAAGATTTTATTTTAAAAATTATCTAATTTGGGAGAGGTTTGGTAACTTTAGGCTTAGGTCAATATTAACTAGTGATACTAACTGATTATAGCGTTAGTGATCCACACATATAAGGACTAAACTAAAGTTCTAAGAATGTTTGTCTGAGTAATAAGTTGGTTTGACATAAATTCTAAGGTTTATGTAGGTGTTTAATAACAAACATATAAGATCAAAATAATAAGGTAACATGGATGTATGAGAGAATGATAGGTTAGGACTGTATTTTTTCTTGCAATTCATGTATGTTAAATGCAATTCAAACTTGTCATTATCAAGTACTTAATACCATATTATAGTATCTATTTTATTAATCTTTGCCCAAAAATCTTACTCAAAAGGCACTCATGAGGTTGCGTGTTTTCAAATAGAAGAGTGGGAAAAATGATGGACTTTCATCTTTTGTTTTAGGACTAATGTGAGATCAGCCCAAGGCATGGTTGCAGGTATTTGGCTTCTTTATTGAGCCTACATGGAATAGTCTCTAAGAAATTTGGTGCCACTACCATAGATTCAATGCCTATTTTTTGAGATATGAGTTAATTTGTTTGGTTCTATTTCCAATGTTAATGTGTTTCACTTTTCCATTTTCTAAAATTATAGGAATGTAATTTAGGTTCCAAAATAAACATAAAAGGGAAGGGAGGGTTAGGTATGAAAGAGTATTTCTAGGTCAAAATTAATTTAATGCTTTAACAACTAATCCAATTACATCTACCATAGTTATACTACTATGTGTTGAGTTTCACCGTAAGTTTTAACCCAATACTAAACAATAGAAAGAATCTAAGGAAATAGGGATGAATGCTTAATTTATAAACCCCTTACTAAGTATCCATCTTTAAAACCAAATAATCATAACACATGGACCTCTGATATAAACTGTATAATTAACACACAAATTATAAATATTACAAGGAAAATAAAAAGGGTTCATAAAGAGGTTATGGTAAAAGAGCAAGTTGTGACCATTGCATTCATTAAGTGACAAATCTTTGTTTGAATTTATTAACACTAGTATTCACTCAAAACTAGAGATGATAGATACTTTGGCATACAAAGCATGAATTTTTCAAAAAGTTAAATATTGCATTCATTAAAAAATAAGTTTCATTTACAAAATATCGATCATGGCCAACTATTGACAATATGAAGGGGTGAAGGATAAATATGGTGAAATCCTATCTTAATCATAACAAAACTTTGGAACTAAAAATTACTGACCTTAAAAATGCAATATAGTTATATATTTATATATGAGGATGGGGATCACCTCCGAGTAGCATGATATTCCCACCTTGGGTCACTCCTAGTTGGTACAACTACATAATTCAAAAAAAGAGAATATCCTCTTTGCTCTCTTCAAAAATATATTTTGGGGACCACTTAACCAACACATGGAGGAAGGATAGACTGGCTAGCTTCCAACTACTTGGAATTTTCTTTTGTAGCTTCTATACTACTGCCATGAGGTTAAATTGCTAATCTAGTTTGGTGAGGTTTACTAGAGGCTCTCTGAATATCATCTCTAACTAGGTCACTAAACTCTAGTAAACTTATAAGGGGCCCCCCATAAAATCCTTGGCTTTGAACACATAACTAATGCTCACCATAGACTAGGTTGAGAGATCGATCACTCCCTAAACTCCATATTATTTTTCCTTGGCCACCTTCTTATGAATAACCTAGTAAAAGTGACCCAGATGGACCCCAAATTCAACCTTGTCCAACAAAGTTCCATCTAGGTGAAATAACACCAAGATTTTGACCTCCTTAAAGTAGGACAATATCTTCTTCTTGCCATCTTGTAGGGGGCCCATAATAATTTTGGCTAAATTTAGCCAGTCCTCTATTATAGTTTTTGTACTCCTAATGTACATCTAGTATAATATCAATTCTGAAGTGGGCATCAATTTCAACTTTGGGAACATGACCTTGTGTAAAATAACTTCTAGTCACATGTATTTTCTCTTAACTAGAACAATTCTCTCCAAATAGGCCTAGTTTCATTGGATGAGCACCCAATTATCTACTAGAGTCTCTACCACCTCTACCAAAGCTATAAAAAGATGTATGAGGGCATCCTTGATATGTCTAATTAGCTAAGTAGGGAAGTAACTCTTCCCCTATGCTTATAGGGTTTAAACCTAATTCTACATGTCTTCTAAGAGTTTTTCTTACATGTTATGGGTAGCTTTGAGAACTAAGATCAAATCCTCAACCAATTTCTCCTCCTCTATGGAAGGCCTCATCTTGGTGAAAGAAAAATATCTTTTTGGGTCTGCCAAACCACAGGGTCCCCTTATTACATAAAATTTTGTGTGAGTGTCCTCTACATGCTCTTCATGGTGTGATTAGAATTTTACTCATCCAAGTCACTTTTTATTATTATCTCTAGCACCTATGACACTATAATCATTCCTTGGGTTTGGGGAGGGGTTGGTGGGGTGGTGGAGATGGTAGTGACAAGTAGAAGATGAGGTGGATGGGGTATGGAGGAGGTGAAATGGGTGAATGAAGAAAGTTGTGGAGGAGGAGGAGGCATGGGGGCATATAAAGGAAAGATAAATGTGGAATCCCAAGGAAACATCTACACTTGCCAATTATTTTGGATCATGTAAACCTAAAGGGCAATGACTCTAGGGAGAGAAGTGTTTATTAAAATGGAAGAGATTGTTTGATCAAAGGTGAATCCCTCAGTACCTAGAGTGAGGGAAAAGGGAGGTTAGGAAGAAATATTAGGATATAATAGGGCTGGCACTAAAGGGGAATTAGAAACCTATGAAGAGGGATGAGCTAAATCAATAAGTTACTATATCGAAGGCTGAGCATGAGCCACCTTTTTCTTCTTCCTTGGTATTTTACCTAGATCTACTCCATATGCAATAATGGAGGGAGTGGAGGTAGAATATTCTAAGGAGGTTGATTGAGGAAGTTGTTGAGCCGCATAAGGATTTAATAATATGTTTTGGGTTGATTGAGATGTACACATGAGTATACTTACCACTAGATTTATTGTAATAATTGGTGAAATTAGGGTGATTACAGGCAATTCAACCTGAGGAATGACTAGTGAGGGCACGAAGAAGTCCTAGGTTGGGGAATGGATGAGGAAAATGGAAACAAAAAATTAAGGACATGATGCATGGTCAAGGCTATAGGAACTTAAGTGAATGGTGGAGGGGGTGAAATAGGGAAGAGAGGAGATACCACCTAAGTTGAGTATTTAGGTAATGGGACAATAGGTGATGCCATTAGAGGTTGCTAGAGGGTGAACAAAGTGGGAGACAGAACTTGTACTAATGATGGTTATTGGTCATTCCATGGGTTCATCTCTAGGCCACCATTGCCATCAAACCTCAAAGCTTGTGTAATATGTGTAGTGTTGGATTATAAAGAGGATTAGTTCAAGCATTAGTCATTAAAAACACAAAATAATGCATAAGAGATAACAATCTAGGCCAACCTATTTTAATAAGGTTTTTAAATGATAATAAAAATCAATTGAAAGAAATCACATATACATATTACCTTCGCAAGTGATTCTACCATCCAAAAGTGGCTCCAAACATGTTTTTCCCCTTGATTTGGTGTTTTTGTTTTTGTCAACAATGGATGCCAAGCTCCTCCATCATCACAAGATCACCATGCATAATCTAGGCTCATGATATAAAATCACTAATATGGCTATCAATTGAAGCTATCGTATTGCATATAAAGCACAATCAAACCACACAAATGGCTTATAGAGATAATCTTGTATTATAAATTTACACAAATTAAGCTTAAAAATGATGTTCTATACATTTATATTTATAAGATTTTGGATTTGATCAAGATCAACCATGATCATCCATCTCAATATGAATATGTGTGGCCATGAATTAATCTAATATTGCATTATTAATCCACAAATATTTAGGAAGAAAAGGCATTAATGATGCATGGGTGCCCATACACCTTATATTTGTTGCATTTATGGCTTAAGGATGCCACACCATTGATCATGTCATTTGATGATGCAGATAATAGGAATCAATTTACAATAAAGAAATATTCAATTTAATCCATGGAATTTTTACTTAATCTCATAATTTGGTTAAATTTTCCTACGTAATATTAATCAATTTTAGTGTAATTCATTGGAAATTGGTGCACAATTAATCAAAATGGTAAGAAAGTCATATTACTAGGTCATGATTTGACTTGAGAATAATTAGAAGGTGATGTTAGATGTGTATGGATTGTTATTTCATTTAGGATGTTGTCGATACAAAATAACAAAAGCACATAATGTGTGATTACAAATTAGAAGAAAAGAGTGATCTAGAGCACTATAATGTGAAATCATCATTTTGACTTGAAATGTTTTAATAAAAGCTAGGAATTACATAAAATTCATTGCCCCATTTAGGGATACATTAGCCTAAATAAGAACTTGTATACGATAAGCTTGAACCATTTAGTACATTTAAGTTATTTTGGACTAAACTAGGCATTTGAGTGCAATTCGAGTAAGATTAATAATTTCAACATAAATGGTGTTAGGAATTAGATGTATCAATTTTTCCCCTAATTTAGAAGGCATGGTGAGACATTCAAGTGAATCAACATCTTTTCAAAGAAAATAGTTGTCAAGAAGAAAATGGAAACACCCTATGATTGCTCCCTCAACAGGACATATAAGGATGAAAGAGAAGGATGGAATCTTGAAAAGAAAGAGAAAGTGATATTAACCCATGAAATAGATTAAATATATATGAGATAATGCTTGCATGTGTTGGTTCTATCAATGCTCAAAATATAATTAGAGGTATAATGGGCCCCAAATATGGAGGGAAATGTAAAGATTAAATCCAAAAATAGAAGCAACACACTTTGAACACACCTAATTTGAGGGTGAAAGCTACACAATTTGAAATTTCTTAATCTTGAGATAAATTTCACAGTAAAACATTTCCATCATGGGCAAAACTATAGAGAACTTGTAATTAGAAAAAAAGGATAACGTTGTCTCCAAACATAGAATAAATAATAATGTGTTCCTTTAGAGAAAATATGATCATGTAATAAATAGTTTGCCCTAGTAGGGATGATTTTTATCATTGATAAAGAATGGTTTTCGCCTATAGGGATGATTTGATTCTTATGTTATGTTCAAATTTTGCTCCCCAGCATGGGAAAATTGGCAAGTAATAGCTTAAGGACATAATATAAAACATATATTAAATATGATCAAGTATAAACAAAGATATGATGGTGTAATGGCCACAAGAGCCATAAAACTATGCATACGAGAATGTATAAAGTGATGAAAGAGATGAAAATAAAAATGAAGATGGTCAAGCTAATCTGAGATGTGTCTAGTATCCAAGTTCTACCTACATAGTCCAAATGGACCTCAAGACATGTAGTTCACCCAGAAATGGGAGAGAATGGAGTGAGGGATGATGAAAACTGACCAATTTTTTTATTAGAATCATGATGTATGGAAAGATATGCACTTCTGAGAATATATTTAGGTTTTAAACCTATTGATCCTAATTTATGCATGGTGATCTTGAGATCTATTCATCAAAGCTATATTGACGTGTAGACTTGAAACTAAAGCACAAAGTGCTTTCTATAGAAAAATAAATTAGACATCATAAGTATGAGTAACTCATAATGAAATTTCATTCCAAATACATGAATCCAATTCAAATGAGAATACCTATAACTAAGGATAATGGTAAAAAATGACCAAAACTAGAGTTACAACTATTTACATTTAAACAAAAAATAAAGACAAAATAAAAAGGCAAAACATAAAGGAACCTAACTTAAAATAAAGATATGAAAAATCAATATTTAATCAAGAACATGAATGTTTAAAAAAAAAATAAGAAAAAATTAACAACATGAGATCAAGATATAAATAATCAAGATCTATGTGGACTATCAAGATGTTTTTTTAAAATAAAATAAAGAAGCAAGACTAAATAGGAAAACAAGATACCAAGAAGAAAAGAAGAATAAATAACCAAAGGAAAGAAAATAAAATGAAGAGACAATAAAACATAAGAAAACACCAAGAAAAATCAAATAAACACACACAAATAAAAACCAAGTGCGATTTAAACACAATTATTCAAGTATGTATAGTAGAGGTGTTACTTTCTACAACAACGTAACAAGTATAAGGACACACATTTTTCTCCAAAATTATAGGTAAACAACTCAAAATAAATGAGGGAAGATTAAAAAAAGGAATGGGTTATACGAGCTAACTCTAGATGTAAAAGACAAGTGGATGTTTCCTACATAGTTCCATGGATGCATGGCCCAACATGAACTTCAGGCCAAATTTAGTTTTTCCAAGAAGTGAGATAGAAGGAAATGGTGATGAAAAAAACATATGATTAATTTTTTATAATAAAAGGGAAGATGGAAAAAATGATAATGGTCTTGCAAAACATCAAGTTGGCAGGACAAGATTAATGGTCTTGTAAAATAACAAGCCAGTGAGTCAAATTTATTACAAAATGGAAAGAGCACGAGATGAGAATGTACAAAAGCATAAGATAATTTTTTTTAATTTTTATCATTTTTATAATTTTTTTGTTTTTTTTGGGATAAAATATGTACAAGGGGGACCAACTAGTCAAGGAGATGTTCGTCTAAGAGTAGAAATTCCAATAATAGCTAAGTCAGTTGCTACAGCCTATGCTCATAAATTGGAGAGAGTGAGGATGTTGATAAGACAATAATGTATACCAATGAGACCCAAACAATGATAAAATAGTGTGTAGCATGATATAAAATTTGAAGAACCATGAAACAAGTAACAACCATATGTTGTGGAATCCATGTTCACTTATCTGTAAAAAGAAGATGCAAAATACTAACCATGTTGATTTGCTTTATAGAATTAGCATAAAATGCATTACTAATGCTAATGAGACATAATCAGGATCATAACTGGTCAAGGGATAAAAGTTTCTAATTTATAACAAGCCCAAGACATCTATAAAAATATGGTTCTCAAAGAGAATGGTCTAGAAAGAATAGGGTCTAAAAGAGGATGGTCCAAAGAATGTGGTTCTCGAGGAGAATGGTCTAGAAAGAATATGATCCAAAAGAGGATGGTCTAAAGTAGGATTAAAAAAATTCAAAGTACCAATGGTCCAAAATCAGTCATAGTCCAGAGTCATGAAAGTAATAAGGTTCTCATAAGAGCAGTTCATAGTAGATAAGATACTTCAGCACAAGTTACCCCCAAATAAGGGGTCTTATAGATAATGGTTCAAATATATTCATGCATATAACCTATTAAGGTGCATGATGCTCATGGGCTCTGGAAGTTCTTCCCCATTCAGAGTAGCCAGTCGATATGCCCCTAATCCATAATTCACCATGATAACATATGGTCCCAACTAATTAGGTTGGCTAGGGCAACCAAACACTTACCATCAAGAAGTTTTAGTTCTTGTAACCTTGAGACTATATATTCCTCATCATCTTCAATATGCTCCAAAGATACATGTAATGATGATAGTTCAATCTCAATCAAGATAATATATTATGTACCATAGACAAGGGAATATGGAGTGCCTCATGTGGGTGTTTGATTACTGGTTCAATAGGCCCAAAGGACAAGAAAGATTTGCAAGTGCCAATTATGGCCAAAATTATTGATAATCTTATTTAAAATGGATACAATGGTCTTTTTCTATGTCTCAACTTATCCATTGCCTTGTAAGTTATATGGTGTGGATTTCTTCTACTTGATTTTGAATTTTTCACAAAGGTATTTTACATATCTATTTACAAAGGATCTACCATTATCAGATATAATGTGAGCTAAGATGTCATATCGATAGATGATATGGTAATTAATGAATTTGGATATCTACTTCCTAATAACATAAGTGAGAGGAATTTCCTCAATCCACTTAGTAAAGGACTTGATAGTATTCAAAATGTGTTTATGGCCATCTAAAGATGTAGGATTTATTTTCTTGATAAGATCGAGGCCCCAAGTTGAGAATAGCCATGGTGTTATGATCGATTGCAGTGGTAAAGAAGGTGAATGTATCAAGTTTCCATGTTTTTGACACATGATGCACTTATTCACATAATTTAAAGCATTATCCTCCATTTTTTTCCAATAATAGAATTTTCAAAGGATCTTCTTTGATAAGACTACACTATTAGTGTAGGCCCCACACATTCCTTCATGAACCTCCCTCAGCATTAGTTTGGATTCTATCAAAGATTAAAAAATGAAGAAGAATTCATATCCTTTGTGATAAATCATGTTTCCAAAGAGGTTATATCATGATAAATGATGAAGGAAGATTTTTTTTATATGATTGGATAGGTTGGTTGGGAGGACATGATCATGGAAGTAGTTATAAAAATTATGGAACCATGAAAGTTCAAGTGGGGGATTGGGACCAACAATGACACATACCCTTTCTAAATATGGTATAATATGTACAAGTTGAAGAATATTTTAATCAAGAACTGATACTCTTTAGCACTATCATCAATATGTATCATGGATCTGATCTTTACCATTACATCATTTAACCTATTGTTGGCCCTTGATACTTGTTCAAATTGTATATATTTAAAATGAACTTTGAGCTTATCCATGATTTTCTTGTAAGGAATAATTTTTTCATCTCTAGTTTGATATTGATCAGTGATCTATTTGATGATCAATTAGGAATTACCATAGACTTGTAAATGTTGAGTATCCCACTATATGGTAAAATAAAGTCCTATAATTAGTGCCTCATACTCGACCATATTTTTGGTATAATTGAAATTGATGTGTAATGCTTTGGGAATTATATCCCCTTATGGTATAATCAACAATATTATAGCTCCAAATCAATCAGATGTAAAGGATCCATCAAAATATATCTTCCATTGTTCAAGTTCCCTCAATCCTTATTCTATTGCCATAACAAAATCATCTAGGAAGTCAAATATGAGAGGTTGAGTATCTTTAACCAGAGCTTCTACAAGTTGATCAGTAATAACCTACCCTTTGATATCCTTTTGATTCTATTACTCAATGCCAAAGTCATTTATTTGCATTACCCACTTATCCATGCATCCTTGAAGGGCTGATTTAGATAATAAGAATTTGAGAGGATCCACCTTGGTGATGACAATAGTTTTATTGTTTAGCATATAATGTCACAATTTTTGGGTGACAAACACCATAGATAAACATGCCTTCTCAATAGGTTTATAATTGAGTTCATAATCCACTAGTGTTCAACATAGATAATATACTACATTTTCTTTACCTTGATCATCATGTTGGGCCAAGAGTGCCCCTAGAGCATGCTTAGATGTTGATATGTAAAGAAGTAATGGTCTTCCAGGTGTTGGTAGTCTCAATACTGATAGATTGGACAAATACATCTTGAGCTTTGTAAATACTATTTGATAATCTTCATCCCATTGAAACGTGATCCCTTTCTTCAAGATATGTGTAAATGGGTGGCACTTATCTGCCAATTGAGAAATGAACCTATGTATAGATTGGATCTTTCCTAGTAGTTTTTGCATCTATTTAAGATTTGAAGGTGGAGGCATTTTGACAATGGCCTTGAACATGTTAGGGTCGACTTTGAACCCTCTTTGTGATTCAATGAAACCTAGAAAATTTATTGAAGTGACTCCAAAGATGCACTTCTTAGGATTCAAGCAGATTTTATATTCAAAAAGACTTTCAAATATTATTCATAGAAAGTTAAGATGTCCAACATGTGTTCTTTATTTTGTTAATATGTCATCAACATAGTCCTCAACATTATCATGCATCATGTCAATGAAAATGATAGTCATAACATGTTGATATGTGGAACCAACATTCTTCAAGAAAAATGGCATGGCTTGGCAACATAATGTTCCCCACAAAGTGGTGAATACAGTCTTATGTTAATATTATTGAGATATTTTGATTTTATTGTATCTATAAAATCCATCCATTAAGGACAACACGTCATACATGATTTTTTAATTGATGATCATGTTGATGTTTGATAGAGGAAAATCATCTTTGGGGAATGCTTTGTTGATGTCTCTAAATTTAGTACAAAGATGTATACCCTATTTCTTCTTACTCACTGTAACTATATTCAAAATCCATTCAAAATAGTCCAATGGTATAATATAACCCATTCCAAGTAACTTCTCTAGCTCTAAATTAACTAATATGGTGATGTGTGGATGCATCTTCCTCAATTTTTGTTTGGCCAGCTTAACATCAAGATGGACAACAAGGCGATGAACAACCAAGTCTAGGTCTAATCCTAGTATGTTGGAGTACTCCCATGAAAATATATCAATATAATCCTTTACTATGGATATAATATGTTCCCAATTTCACTTAAACTATGTTATTTACAAATAGGGAAGATCCAAGATAAATAATTTTGGGATCATCATATGTTCATAGGTTCACTTCAACTGTGTTCACCACAAGGAGTGTGGATCCATCTTCTATAATTTTAGGAAAGGTGTGATCATGATCATTTTTTTCTACTACAGATTCTTTTTATTCCTCCCAAAGCTCTAGATAATGCGATGAATCAGGATCCTCCATCTTAGGTAGTGCCAAGTAGTAAAGACCTCTAGGAAATCAAGAATAAGATGCTCAAAAAAAAATTAAGAGATACTTGTACTGGCTAAAGAGCTAGGACTTTATCAGCCTTTGATGTCCTAAGGGGATGAGAAAACTTTCCCACCTAAGAGTGCTTGAAATAGGTTTTCAATCAAAGGCTTGTCTTTTTCTTTACTTTTTCCTTAATTGACGAGAACCTCAAAGAGGTTTTCACCCAAAGATCTTGATGTTTTATCTTTATTGTGACCAAGAAAGTTTACCTGCACTCCAAACTAGGTAGAAGGATCCATTTAAAAATAAAAACCTTATTTGTGATCACTAATGGGAAATTCATCTCTTATGCCCATATATTTTTTAATTAATTCTTCATTCTAAAACTCATTAAGGCATATGACCAAATTTTACTAGTCCCAATCAATGAGTTTGGGATGGCAATGGCATAGGGAACAATGAGGTTCTACTTTAGTAAGGAAAGCTTGAATAAGACCATGAAGTCTTGATTTAGTAGGGGAAGATCTAGTAAAATGGGGTTCTGATTCAAGGTGGGAAGCTCCAATATTAAAACTGGATCTTGCTTTAGGATGTGAAGTTCCAATAGGGTAAATGGGTGTTATGGTCATGATGGTGTTTTGGTCAAATAAATATGAGTAAATAATCTGTCTAAAATGCTATGATGGGATACTACTACCAATTGTTTCATTGTTATTCAATTCAAAGGAATCACTATCAAATTCATGATGTCACCCCCAAGTGATATAAATTTGAGACCATGATTTAGATTTGGTACACTAGCTAAAAAAGGTTCCAGGATTCCTTAGGCTCATGGGCCAAGGATGTTTCCTATTTAATCAAGATGATCCATGATATGATTAGGGATAAGATACTTTGGATTTTGAAAACAATCAATAATGCCATCAAAATATACCTAGTCTCCTTTGGTAAAAGCCTCTCGATCCTATTTTGGTGCAATAGTGGGTACAAATACCATAGGTGGTTTCTATTGATGTTTCTTCCATTACAAAATCAAGGTGGGTCTGTTAGGATTATTTGAAGGTTTGGGCTTACCAAACATTTTAGGATACTTTGGTAACTTTAAACCATGGAAGGTGTATTTAATATGGTACGTGGAAATGCTCACATCTTCTATCACAAACTACTTTGTAAGAGCTACAAGAAATGGATTAGCCAAAGTAGAAGTGATATCATTAAGTTTGATATAATTATATGGAGGTGGATGTGAAAATATGGACTTATTCTTCTTCACAATGAATTTTGAACCTAGATGATAGTTATAATTTTATAACTCAACCTAAATATGTTTACAATACTGATAAGGTTGTTGATCAGTAGGAATAGTAACCTCAATCCTGTTATAGGGAAACTTGAGGCACTAGTTCAAGGTGGATAGAATGGCCTATAATTCATGAAATAAGGAAGACCAATAAGTATGTTATAAGCCAAATTAATGTCCATAATATGAAGTAATTTGTGGTTGGAAATAGACTCAATAATGATTGGCAACCAAATAGTACCATCATACTCCCTCTTAGCATTATCATAAGCCTTTATGGTGATCATATTTGGTTGAATTTTCTTTATAGTGTAGCCAAATATTTGTACTAGCTTAAGAAATATGATGTTCATCCCTAAATCATTGTCTATAAGAGCTTGCTTGATCTTATGGTTTTCAATGACTTCCTTAATATACAATGGGTTTTTATTACTCACCCTAAGTGTGGACATGTCTTTTTAGTTGAACGTTACTTGATGAAATGAAGACAAATGTCCCACAAAATTTTGGAATTGTTTAGGATTTATATCATTGGGAATAGTATATTATTTCAAAAGGTTATTTTGGATAGTTATATGGGCTTCAAATGTCTACAAGAGACCTAAAATGGATATATGTGTAGGTGTTTTTCTTAATTGGTTTGATAGACTATAAGGCTTCTCAACATTGGGATGAGTCGACTTAAATTTGAATGGCATAGTATTCATATTTGGGTTCATTGGCATAATTTTCACATTGGGATCTATGGAATAAGAGGGCAAAGGGTCCTAAAGAGTAACTCATAAGTGTTTGGTTGTGACTGTGTAACCTAGAGTTGGAAAAGATCTAGTATAATTAGAAGATGAAGGTAAAGGGTTTTGGAGGGTAACTCATGGGTGTCTAGTTGAATTACTATAATTTTGAGTCAGTAAGGAGTTATCATAAGTAAAGGAAGGGCCTTTTCTAGAATAGTAACCCATACCAATGGAATTATAATAGAACTACATGAACTTGACATGGTATTACTAGAGGGAGAGGGTGTTGTCCCTATAATAATGGGTCTCATACTTCAAGGAGTATGAGGTGGTTCACATGGTTTAATAGTAATAGTGGTCATGTGGGTTGTATAAATTCATCCAACAGTGTTGTTATAGTGGTATGACATGTTATTGTAACCCAAATTATTATTATGGGTGTTATGATCATGATTATGCTCATGTTGATTATGATTTTGACCTTGATTTTGGTTTTGATTCATCCTATGGATCTACCCTTAGTTTTGGTTTTTGAGAGTTGTTAATGATGTCTCCAAGGTGGCCAAAGGTGTTGATGAGGTTTCATGTGTGTTATAATGACAATGAAAAAGTGTGCTTCAATGTGCTTTAGTGTTCTTGCATGGTTATTCAATATGTGCTTGGATAGGTAGGTTGATGGATGTTATTTATGGTATGGTCATGTTATAGAGAACCTATGGGGTGTTATGAGTGCTTATATCTATTGTGGAAGTGAAATGAATTCATCAGAGTAGTCATATGAATATCTAGGTTCTCTTAATCATCTTGGAAAATTAGGTTGAATGAGTAGATTGATGACATCAACATTCACACATGTGGTAATGTTAGAAGGAGTTGGTCAAATTGGTCTGATAAATTTTGTGCCAAGATCTAATGGTCTAATTTTTAGGTCATGATATGGTGAGAAAAAGTTATGGTAGTGTAAAGTTAGTCTCCCAAGAAGATTTCACTAGTTTCCATACTTGCCAAAATAGCAATATCAAGTGACCATTAGAGAGGGTTTTCAAGTGTTGAAACCTCACTCAATCAGATCAAGGATCAATGGTGAATCTAGGGCTTCCAAGTATTGAAACCTCACTTGATCAGATAAAAGATATAACAACAAGTTTTTAATCATGCAAATGGAGATCTAACGATGAGCATTCAATCATGCAGATGGAGATCTAATGGTGAGCATGAAGTCAATATGTCAAAGGATACTAAGATTGAACATAATGGTGACATGTGTCACAATCATATTGAATTGGCATTGGATCTACATGATGCATTTGATCATGTAGATCAAAGATCAATGACATACATTCAACTATTCAGATGGAGATCAATGATGTAAATCAATTCATTAAGTTAATAAGCTTAGATTGTATGTGGGACTACCAAGTGGCATAAAAATTTTAACTGAATGGAGACTGACATCAGGGTACATAGAAGGTATGCAAGCCTACCAAGTTGAGTAAGATCATTAACTGAATGGAGACTGATAGTAGAGTACATAAAAGGCACATGGGGCTACCAAGCATCACAATCTTAGAAGCTCAGATCAAAGATCAAGGACCAACATTGAAATTCAAGGCCAATAGACTCTCAAGGAGATCAATAGAGCAAATTTTATCAAGTTTACATGGGGCATGATATGAAGACACATGTTCAAAACTTTTTCATTCAATAGTGACTGTTGGAATTCAAAAATTCAAATTAACAAGGGAAAACCATTTTGTATTGTTTGATTCATATCTTGAGCATATGGTAGAATTTATTAATAGTGTAAAAAGAAAAGCTGTAAAAGACTCAAAGGGTCATCTAGAAAAATTGATTATAAAGTTTTAATATCAAATGAATTTAATGAGCTTCAAAGTTGATTGTGGGTTTGACCATCTTCTACAAGGACCGAAAAGGATGATTGAGTTTGTTTTGATGGTGTTTGGATGTTTCATGATGAATTAACTATTAGAGAGTGTTTTAAACTCCATCAAGACCATATATATGGATTTTGGGGGTTTTATCAATCCATCTTTAGTATGAAAAAATGCTTAGAAGTTGACTATTTATTTTTTCATGGTGTTCTTGTGTACAAGGCTAATGGTTGAGTAGGTTTTGCATATGCAGAAGAGTGTAGTGATGGATGTAATCACTTGAAGATGTATTAGGGTTCATGTGGAGTGGAAATGAATTTTGAAGTGGTCTTGTGTTCTTTATTTTCTATGTGAAGTGATAAAAGGGTGAATAGGTCTCCATGAGACCTATAGGGGCTACTAAGTCCTATTTGAAAGGTGTAATTGCTTAAGGGTGACCCATGGATGCTATGATTGACCTATGAGGGTGGTATTGAGCTATGTATTAATTTTTATAGAATCCTTAAGGGTTAATTCATGTCTAATGACCGACCAAGAAGATGATATTCATGAAGACTCTATAAAAAGTGAAATCATAGGTGATGATTTTTGGAGTTGAGTGGAAGAAAGAGAAGTGTGAGTGTGCCTAATGGATGGATTAAATAGAAGAGTAGGTTAAATATTATGTGTATGACCTATATGTCATAATTATGATGTCATAATAGTGATCATTCAAGTTTAAAGAGTTGATAAGTGAACTATAGAGAGTGTGTAGAGTGAGCGAAGAAAAGGTGAAGATTGTGTGAGATTGGTGGATGAATTTAGGATCAAAAGAGTGTGAGGTATGTGTGTATGAAAATTTGTTCATGTTATTGATGTTGTGATAATTTTTTATAGGTTTATTGATTGAATATGTATGAATAAGTATAGAGTGATCCAAAAGGTGGTTTTGGATGCATTAAGAGGGTGTGAAGGCTAGAGAGAATGTGTAGGGTTGAAGATAGTTGATATTAATTGTATGTCCATAAGATTGGTAGTCAACTAGAGATCAAGAGATGTTAATTTCATAAGTTTCATTGTGGGTGCTCAACATCTAGGGCAAGAGGTACTTGTCCATCCTTAGGGGTTGGTGCTCCTTGTGAAGTGAGTGCTTCACTGAAGTCTCATGTTTTTAATCAACTTATAGGACATGTAGTCCATGTGTTTGTAGGATTGAGAGTGGGTTTTATCCCCTAAGAGGGTTTCAAATGTATAACTTGTGTTATGTGTGTGATCTTGCTTATCTTTCTTGTTCATGGCTATAAATGATATGTATGCTTCATGAATGCTAATGTTATTTGGTTAAGGGTTTAAAAATATTGGAATTGAAGTTTGGATTATCTTTCATCACTGATTCACCCCACTCTCAGTTATTTTACCTCTAACATTTGGTTTTTCCTTGGTGTTTGTTGTTGATTATGTCAAGGAAAGAGGTCTTTATAGATTCCCATATCCTGATTAGTGTCCTATGGGGCTAGTTTAATCTCAACTTCACCACTCTCAATGAGATCTTCAATAATGTGTTACAATTGAATGCAATGATAAGCACCATAACCAACAACATGATGGAAGGTTCACCTTTCATTTTCCTTGTATCAATCTAGTTTTGTTTGATCTATAGGAAATGGCCTTGGTATTAGCCATACAATCAAGTTAGCTGCTACGATATTTTAAAACACTATCTCAATTGGTTCCTCCAATTTGTTAAAGATTATGAAGTTATTATGGAATATCTTTCATGGATGTTGTCTTTGTAAATTGGGTGGTGGATTAGGGGAATATAATCATACATTTGGGGGTAGAAAATCCTGCACCATTTATATGTGTCTTGTTTCAATCACCCCATTTCAACCATGTTTTTATTCTTGATGAAACTATTAGGTTTATATTATGTAACCATTGGACTAGAGGATTGGGTCATATTTGAAATTTGACCCTACATGAAAATATTAACAAGGCCCTTGTAAATAATTTCCTTCTCAATCTGCACCCCTTTGTCTATGATCTCCTCAAATTAGTTAGCACAAATAAGTCAAAGATTGTGTGCAAGCTCAGGATGTAAGTTTTTTATAAATATGTCTACCAACTATTTGTTTGGCAAATTATGTTGAAAGCAACCCGCTAATGCTCCACACCTCTATAGATATATAGGGAATCTTTCTCTATCATGTTTTTTAGCTTTGCACAAGTCAACAATATTCAATTCATGTTCAATGTTGTATGAGAAATTGTTAATGAAATTTTTAGATAAGTCATTGCAATCCAAAACTGATCCTTGGGTAACTTAAGTATAAAATCTAAAGCTCATCCCACTAAACTTCATAAAAACAATCAAAGTACATGTTATTGTAAGCAACCTCTTGGCATAAGATGAAAAATGCCTGAATGTGTTCACATGGGTCCCCTTTTCCTTTGTATTTATCAAACTTTGGTGCCTCAAAATGAGACAGAAAATGGAATTGTAAAATGATCAAATCAAATGGATATGGACATATCTCATTAAATTTATAATTTTTAACTCTAGAATTCATCTCCAATCATATCATAATTTATTTTATGGAGTTTTAATCTTGCATGTTTGGTGCATTCATGGGTGAAACATAATGGTGTTGGGGTGGGATGTGCCCCTATTGTTGTTTTTAGGGTGGAATGTACCCCTATTGTTGTTGTTGTTGTTGTGGAATGTGCCCTTGTTATTACTATTGGGGTGGAATGTGCCCCTGTTGTTGCATAGATTTTCAAGGGATATACACCTATGATGCATGACTTGGTTTTGATTTGCTCCTAGAGTTGATTAAATAGGTTGTTTATTCTTTAGAATATATTGCCTTCAACTATATGTGCTCTATTGATTTTGGGGAGTACTTGGTCTATTCACCAATATATGTGTTGGTTGAGATGAACTATCCAAATTGTTTTGAGGGATCTCCTCAATACAAATTGAATATTTTGGTTTCTACATCTATAAAGTGATAAGAGGTTTTGATGATTTAAAAAGGTATGTTCCATGTCTGGTGATAAATTTTGCACAACCACTTATGTTTTATTATGTTCATTTGAGACACCTTGATCTATAGTTGTGTTCTCAACTAGTGTTTGTTTCATGGTTCAACCGCATTTCCTTGTTCTTTAGAAGCATCATTATGGATTGAAGTAGAAACTAGAGAGTCTATTAAGTTTGTGATAATTTGGTCTGCATATCATTGACTTATTTTTTTAATCTTTATGACAAGATCTTGATCATTTGGTTTTGACTCTTTAAGTATTTCATTGCCTTTGTTATTATAAGAAGGTATATTTGATTGTGTAATGCTTACAAAATATTTTTATTTCTTTTGTTCTTCTTCTCTAACTAAGGTATGTAATTTATCCATAGGAAATTCCAAGGGTATTCTAGAACTAGATTTGATCAACCTTAGGAGGGCTTCATCTTTGTCATCTTGGGATTGATACTCAAGGTAATCTTCCATAGATCTTAAAGTCATAGGAATGTCCTCAAATACAATGTAATCATCTTGACCATAGTAAAAATGCTCATCATCATAGCTAGGGTTGTAAGAGACCCCACTACGATTGAACCTTTGAGTCATGTCTAGAAAGGGTTGTTCTACACTTTTGACTAGATTTGGAGCAATGTTGTGCAAATGTTTAAATAAGGTATGTGATTTGATCTTTTTCTAAATAAGTGGTAAAAAATATGAAAGAGACATTAAAAGGAAGGTGGCATAGTACCACACATAATTAGAAGAATGTGTTCATGAATTTACTCAACCTTGGGTAGATTGAAATCATATAAATTAGAAGAGAGTATGATAACTCAAAAACCTAAAGTCTAACTAGTACACTAAAATGTAGATTTTTTAAGATACATCAATATCATAAAATCTAGTTCAACTTCGATGAGTTTATAATAGGAAACTAGAAGAAATCCCTTTAGATTAGGAAGGAGATAATATGAACTGAGAAATTCAAGATGTGGAAACATGAAAGAATTCCTAAGTATAAAACTAGAACCATAAGGGCAACACAATGTCAACACATGGTAATAAGAATGGTAGTATAAAATATGTTCTAGAACTTATAGTGAAATCAATGCACAAGATGACCTATGTTCACTAATGATGAAAATAAATGATGAGTCTATAAATGACCTTCAATCCAAATAGGAAATTGAACCCAAGTTCTCTCAAGTCAAGTAAAAATGGTAAACCCAATTAACACATCAGCCTTATGAACTTAGAAAAGTACAATTTTGAATTTAGGCTATCAATGAAGGACTTAAAGATTTTTGGGTAAGTTTTTTAGAGTCAAATGGGCATCATAACTACACTAATTTAGTTATGGCAAATACAATGTTTAAGATGACAAATTTGAACAAAGAAAGGATGACTTTTACTTAGACAACGTAATGCCTCCTTATTCAAGAAATGGTGGACAATGTGTTTTGGTTATTATGTTTATTTACAATCAAGTTTTGAATAAAATCAATGATTAGGTAAGCTAAGACCAAAAGACAAATGCAACTAGGTAATCATCCTAAGCCCTAAACTAACAAGGATTGTTTTGTATTATTGAAATTCATCTATATACATACACTTAGAAGGAATTTTAAGTTTTCATATAAAATAAAAGTGTATTAATTTTAGGTTATTTTAAACCCCCCTTCTTCCAAGTAAGATAATATGGCAACATGGACCTTTAGGCACACCCTAAATCAAAAAACTCTGCATCAAGTGGGGATTTCTAAAAATTAAAGTTTCCAACCGTCTAGATGGTCCCAAGTGTGATTAACACAAGATATGTAACACATCAATCAAGTTCATACCAATCATCTTATCATGTACAGGTCTATGCCTTTTCATGATAATTCCATTTATGAACTACTAAGTGGAATCCCCTATTAACTAGACCTGACTCAAGATTTCATTATGAAAGGAGAGGTTAGCCACTCAAGCCCCTGGCCCTCATAGTATGTGTACCCAAATTTGTATACCCTACTATGGAGTTGGGTTGAAGCATTGTTAGGAGATGAAGCCCTAGGTCAATGCTTCCCTAGAGAACCCATGAGAGGTAATGACATCCGCTTTATAAGCCAAATTGCATGAAATAAAATCTAAGTAAATTATTTAAGGTTGTTTTTATATCACCCAAACTATATGGGTTTTGGGGAAATCCTACACAACTTCCTTTTTACACTTTATACAAAGGCATAATTGCAATGAAAAGGCACTTTTGATCACCTACGTTCCTATAGGGGATAGGGGTACCATAAATATGTAATTCCTCTTATTTAAATAATATAACAATCAAGTGATAGATGAATTACATAAAACAACTTCAATAAATTTTAAAAATCTTAAGTGAAAGTTGAGTTTTATAACACCAAATTGAAATTTGAAGTGAAGTTCTTGGCCCATTGGCCTTAGTTTTCAAACACTTTGAAAAACATCCATAGAAAATTCAAACAAACTATCCAATTTTCATTTTAAACACCAAAAGGAAGGTTCTTAATTCCTTTCAAACACCAAACGGAAGGTTAAAAGATCTAATAATGCTCAAATAAACACTTTTCCTCACAGGTCCTACAAGAAAAACTAGAGAGTCTTATTTAGCTTTGAAGCACAATTGAGTTTGAGATGAGCACTTTTGAAAAACATTCTCTCAGGTCTATATTTTTTCAAAAACATAGAAATTGATGTTGGTCACTAGTGACCAATGTCAATTTATTCAAGACTGATGCCAGTTGTATCTTAACTATTCTTAGTCAAAACCAACCACTAATGGTCACCTGTGAACCTGAAGGCAAAAAATATTTGGATAAAAAAACACTTGTTAGACTTGTAAGGATAAAATTTCCAAAAGAAAATCTTTTGGAACAGGAAATATGTCCATACTAGAGACTTAGAAACTCAAATTAAGCAATATAACTATGATAAAAGCTCTAAAATGCAAATTATAAATCCATGTTTTTCTTGCAACACAACTGATGTCAGTTGGCCTTGACCAATACTAGTCACTCATAACTAATGGTGATCAGTATGTAACCTATGTATGCACAAAAAATGTTAGAAACATAGGAAAATGAGCATAAGAATTGTTATTAAAGGACTTTTTAATGAATTTAATGGAAATCTATGATTTCCAAAATGTCTTCCTTAATTTAATGGATGTTATGGTTCCACCAGGTATGCTAAAATGTATTGTTATATTACAAAGAGGATTAATTCAAAAATTAATCATGAAAAACACAAAATAATGAAATAAGAACTAACATCTAGGCCAACCTATTCGAACTATGTTTGAAAATGATAATAAGAAGCAATTGAAAGAAAGGACATATACTAATTAACTTCTCATGTGATTCCACAATCCAAAAGTGGCTCCAAGCATGTTTTTCCCCTTTGAATTGGTGTTCTTATCTTTGTCAACAATGGATGTCAAGCTCCTCCATCATCTCAAGATCACTATGAATAATCTAGGCTCATGACATGAAATCACTAATATGCCAATCAATAAAAGCTATCCTATTGCATATAAAGCATAATCAAATTACACAAATGGCTTGTGGAGAGAATCCTGCATTATAAGTTTGCATAAATTAAACTTAAAAATGATGTTCTATGCCCTTTTATTTATAGGATTTTGGATTTGATCATGATTAACCATGATCATCCATCTAGAGATGAAGATGTGTGGCCATGAATTAATCTAATATTATATTATTAATCCATAAATATTATCATAAATATTTGGGAAGGAGAGGCATTAATGAGGCATGGGTGCCCATAAATGTGATATTTATTATATTTATGGCTTAAGGATGCCACCCCATTGATCATGTCATTTGATGATGTAGGTAATAGGAATCAATTTCCAATAAATAAATATTCAGTTTTCTCCATGGAATTCTTACTTTAGCTAATAATTTGGTTTAATTTTCCTAAGTAAGATTAATCAATTTTAGTGCAATTCTTTGGAAATTGGTGTACAATTAATCAAAATAGTTAAAAATTCATATTACTAGGTCATAATTTGAATAAAAAGAGTTAGAAGGAAATGTTAGATGAGTATAGACCGTTATCCCATTTATTATTTTGTCGATACAAAATAACAAAGGCACATGACGTGTGCTTACGAATTAGAAGAAAATAGTGCTCTAGAGCACCAAAATGCAAAATTGTCATTTTGACTCAAAATGTTTTAAGAAAATTTAGGAATCACATAAAATGCATTCAACCATTTAGAGATACATTAGCCTAAATTGGTACTTGTATATGACAATATTGAACCATTTAGCACGTTTAAGTGATTTTAGCCTAAATTAGGCACTTGAGTAAGATTGAGAATTTCAACACAAATCTTGTTAGGAGTTGGATGTCTATAGTATGGGGTTGATCTACCTGAGCTTGATCCTCCATTTTTTGACCCAATTGGGTTTAAATTGGCTGGGGCATAGTTTTTTGAGTCACTAGAGGTGGAGGAGGTAGAGTCATGGGATAATAAATAGAAGCTCTAGGGGGAGAAGGTACTAAGATCCCCTATAGAATTATCTTAGGAAGATAGGGAGGAGTTACATTAACATCTTCTATCAACTGATTTGATGTAGAGGGGGTCATATGAAGTCTAGGATAAACCTTCTTAACCTTCTTATTTATATGGGATTTAATTAAAGTGAGTACTTCTTATTCATCTATCATGTTCAAGTATAGCTCATCATCCTCCTGAGGCTAATAGCCATAATTAATATTGAGGCAAGTTGAGTATCTCTCCAATTACACCTTGATCATGCCCCATGAGTCCTAATCTCATGTCTTGACTCTCCCCAAGGCCAAAGAGTCTTGCTTGACTACCATCTTCTATAGATGAGGGAAGGACCAATATAAATGGTGTCAAATGGTAATTGGTAGAGGTGGGTAGGCATTCTAATGGTGACCAATATAGTACTTGAAGATACCCTCTACCAATTAGTATGTGATCTCTTACTCTGCAAGGTAGTCTAGGACATGGTAGGGCAAGTGAAAAAGCTCTTTGAGAATTCTCACAACTCAAATTATAGTATCCTCTTAGTGATAAAATTAGTCTCCAATGGTCATAAGGGAATATCTGATTTCATCTGATAAATGAGGCATAGGGGCCTCATTGATTTCATTATACACCACTGGGTATAAATATTGATAAATACCCTAGGATACAATTCATATATTGATAGCCATATAACTTTTAAAATACCACATGGACCACTGAGCCTCTAAGAATTCACACAAGAATTTAGATGGCTTAAAGGTGAACATCTTTTAAATTGTGTCTATGAGGTAACTCATCATGTATAAATATTTGCCTATTCAGGCATATGATATTACTTTAACCATGTTTAAATTAACCACCCCTCCCATGTTAAGGACTTAGGAGCCATGCAGAATAATGTGGAGTAGGGGATCCCATAATAGGTTGATGTGTATGTAATCTAAGGCTCTAAACAATTAGTTTAGTAAAATCATACCAACATGGATTTCCTCCTTTAAGGTGTGGACCATGTTTTTGTTTATGTCCTCCTTATTTATCCACTTAGCATCTAGGTTCTCATCCTTAACCTTCAAGATGCCTTGGATTCATAAAGTGTCAGTCTAGGTCTTCACCATGACTAGGTCATATGAAAAGGTGTACTCTGGTGGATTGTAATACGCCTTTAATGAGACCCCCAAGATGTATATAATTTTATTCCTAAAAGTGGCTAATTAGATCATGTCATGAATGTTGTTTATCACCCACCTAGCTATGAGAAGCAACTTACCAAATAAGTTAGTGAAAGGGAACACTTCCATCTTGGTCGTAGCCTTATACAACCCACTCTTTTCATAAGCCCATAGGGTATCTTCAAATTCTACTTCTTATTTAGTATCACTTCCAAATTCCTTGGGTGCTTAGTTAATAGCCATAAGTATCTCATTGTAGTTTTTGAACTTAGTCAATCCATTTGGGAAAAGAGTGTCTCGATATTCTAGCTCAGCCTTGGAATTTGAGGATAATGGGATATTACAACATGATGGAATTATACAAAAAATAATTGAGTGTATGGGAAGGTACAAAGGGTATTTAATTAGATCATAAATCAAGGAATTAATTTTGGGAGTCTGGGAATGATAATAATTATTTTTTTCCACAAGATACTTATAAGAAATCACATTCATCCCCCTACTTTAACAACATTTGGTGGCTCATTCGTTATAGATTCAAATTTGATTTAGTGGCTCAATCATCCCCTCTATTTCATTAACTATAATTAAATTCACAGATCATGGTCATGCACTACGTACTAGTTTTGATGATGGTGATGTGTTGTTTTAAACTCTCGAATTAGGGCCTAGTTTCACATTTTATTAATGCTTAGAGTGTGTTAGGCACATCACCACATCATATCTAAACCTTCTCAATAAGTTCATAATTTTTGTCATGTCTCCTCTACTTATCTCCTATAATTCCACCTATACTTCATTATGAACCTCCTAGGGCCTTTAGGGCCCCACCTGCTAGTATACATAGATCTACCACATGGAATGATGTGATACATAGAACTCTCCCAAGATCTAACACCTCTATCATCTTAGGGAGATTGAAAACTCTATAATGAGACACATGGCTTTCCCTTGTTGCATTGGCCTCTATTGGATATTGGCATCTATGTTAAGGCTAAGAGACTGATGCATCTAACATAAGGGTGAGATCTATCACCAATAATGTTTAGGACATGTGGCATATTTACATTTAATTGGGCTCTCCTCGACTCTAAAATTTCTATTAGATCAAGGAGACTAACCATGTTGTCCTTATTTGATGTGGAATCTCCTCTTTGTGATAGGCTCTCTATGGCTCTAACATCTTTATTAGGACTAAGATATTGGACTTTCTAACTTTAGTTCAAGTTGATTGGCTAGGGTCATAACATTTTCTGACATATGGGCCATGTGGCATCCTTAAATTGTGTCAATATCTCCTAGGTTATTACATCTCTATCAAGGTTGGGATACTGACACATATGCCAATGGGACTCAAGGTGATTCTTGATTGGCCATGTTCTAACATCTATGACATCATTAAAAACTATTTATGTGATTTCCCTTCATTCTAATTCTTTCCTCTAAAAAAACCATAAAAATGACTAAGTGAAAAGAAAATAAGCATGACCAATTAAATGTTCACCTAGATACTAGCTAAACTCTCAAGCTGTCATGTAGGACTTTGGATCTTGATACTCTAAGAAGAGACTAAGACTAGGAATTTCCAAGTGAGGATAATCCTGTAATAGTTAGTGTGTTAAATCCCCCAAGTAAGATAGAGTCTAGCTTATTTTCATAGTATCATATGGAATCAGTGCAGTTATTTTTATAAGTCTTTAAGGTTCCCAATTCAGATTAATTAGCTATTATAAATACACCACATGTTTGGCAGAACATAGTCAAAAGGGGATTTTAAAGATTCACCTTAGATGGAGCTAGCCAGAGTGAGATAAAAGGTTTGGGAACTCTGAACCATACCAATTTTAAAGATGGGTCCCCCATTTTTATGAAAAAGGAGTATGTAGCCCATGAAAAATGGTGGATTTCGTGGGGAAAGTGGTTTCAAACAATTATAACCCATGTTATTTATCCTTTATTTATACATGAAAAATAGACTGCAAGAGAAACCTTTAAACATACTAGAAAAATAAGGCTCTAAAGTCATGTACTAAAAGTGACATAGATTTTATCCCATATAATACCATCAGTGTGTGAGAAGTGATTTTCAATGGATTTATCTGATTCTGGATTTCAATCAAGTAATCAAGGTCAAGTTGGGAATTAGATTTATTGAGACATTAATGGTTTCATGGCTTGGAGGGAAATGGCACAGACATTGTTATGCTACCATTCAGGAATCTATAGCCCTAACAGAGATGCCTTTGCTCCCTTTTAAGTCCTTGCTCCATTACCATCTAGGCTAGAAAGCCTATGATGGATATTTCTTGAATAACCCTTTTGAGTAAGACTCAGAATATAAATCTTGCATGTTTTTCTAGTCTTCTTTCAATGTTTCTTGTGAAGAGATTTATCAGTCTTGTCCATTGAGGGCTTGGGACCAATCCAAGGGTGATAGTATGTTGAGGAAACTCTGAATACCCAATCAATCTCAAATTATCTTGGTGATATCACTTTTTTATTAAGATATTATTAAGTACAGTTTGATGGCTTCTATTAGAACTTGAGCTATTATAAAATCCACTTATTTCATAAAAATCATTAGCCTTCAAGATATGAAATGTAAAGACCCACTTACCATCTCTGATTTGATTGAAATAAAGGCTCAACCTTGTTACTCTATAATTCAACAATACCTTTCAGGATTTGGTTATCATTTGGAGTGGATAGTACCTTTGAGTTCTCTAGAGGATCCTTTTAAGTGAGTTTCACTTAACCATTTTTAGCCTAAGACTAGATATGGGGCAAGGTTAGCTGTAGGGATTGACACCACATAAACAAAACAAAAAATCAAAACAAAATGAAAGTAACAAACATAAACATAGAGTGAGAAAAGCAAACACAAAAATAAAGAAATATAGCCTAATATATACATTTTCACCCTTACCGAGGTTATTCTAAAATTATGTTAGAAGGGGAAGCCAAGAAGTGGTGTTTCAAAAATTGTTGATTTAATGACAGTGGTGGGCTATTACCTTATAGGTTATTAAGATGAAATGTATTCTAACCAAAACTATTACCTATCTGACATGGACCAATCCAAAGGGGATTAAAATTGGAGTGTTGGCCCTTATTTTCATGAGTCTTGTCCCACATCAATACCAGATCAGAGATTCTAAATTTTTTGACCTTATACCTTTTATCAAACCATTTTTTGATAGTACCCTAATATTTTCCAAATCTCAGTAGGGCTTCATCCCAAGCTTCCTCTAAATTAACGATATCTAAGAGCTTGGAGTTTATTTTATCATCTAGTTCCATAAATTACTACATGAACTTATAATTTGGTAGCTTGAATATGACTCACATGATTGACTCCAATCCATTAATGGAGATCTCTTAAGTTTTTATTTATACATAGTGTGGTTAGCCCTTAAAGTGAAATTTAGAAATGAATTCCATTCGTGGGGTTTCTCTCCTATGAAATTCTTGATGGCATCTATTATATTCTTATTGTTTGATTCCACCAATTCATTTCTTTTTATATATTGATTAGATCATAACCTCAATGTTATTCCATTATTGTAAGCCCATTATGTAAAAATTTTAGAATGAAAGATAGAACCGTTATCACATACCAAGGATATTGGGACCCCAACCTAGGTGTTTATGTTATCCTCCATGAAATTTATGACTTCACCATGACTTATTTTATGTGTTATGACCACCTCCATCCATCTTATGAAATATTCAATGGCCATGAGAATGAACTTATGGCCAACCAATGAATTTGGGTTAATGACCTCAATGAAATATAGCCCTAATTAGGTAAATCATGTTATTTCCACCATGCAATGAAATGATATTGTTGCATGAGTTTATATTTTAGTTAAGGTCTGACATTGATGGAAAAATTGAATATGAGCATGAATGTCTTTAAATAGGGTAGGCTAATAGTATCCTGTTTGGAGGATTTTGTGCATCATGGCAATTATTGTAGGGTGACCAACTCCCAATATTTCATGAAAACTCCCATCACTACCCTAGCCTCATCTTATCATAAGCATCTAAGGTAGACACCTTCATGATTCTTTCTAAAGATAATTCCCTTATTTAGCATGTACTATGCAACCTTCAACTAGAGGATTGTTTTATATAATTGGTTGAGTTCATAAGGTGCAATTCCATACATTAGGTAATAAATGATTTGGGTATATCATTCTATTTGTAGAATTATCTCTTGGTATATTGGTGTAAAATTATCCTTAGGTCTATTTTAGTTATTATTTGGGTAAGACCCTATAGCTAAACTAACTTGGCAAGTTTAATCTCTAATTCATACTCTTGTAACTTTGTCATCCATCAGCCTCTAGATTTGCCTAATTCATTTTACCCTAACATTTTCTTCATGGCCAATTCTAGGATAATGGCATGCACCTTATTCCTAATAATGTAGTACCTTAACATATTCACAACTTTGACCAGGGCATAGGCATGTTTATCCAAAGTAGAATATCTCAACTCTACATATTTGAGGTTGGTGATCATGAAATCAACATGATGTTCCTCTCCATCATGATGGTGTACTTGGAAGTAAATTTGTAAATGTAGAAATATTGTGTGTACTCTGGACTGATAATCACTGGGACTTACATGATGGCATCTTTTATATCCTAAAAATATCTCTTTGATTCTACATGTCATTTCACTTTTGCATATGATTTCAACATAACATTTAGGAGTTTTAGAATTTTGGCAAATCTAAAAATGAATTTAAGGACAAAGTGGATTTTACCAAAGAAGTAATTTAATTCCTTCTTGTTATTAGGTAAAGTTAATCTATAAATCACATCAACTCTCTATGGATCAATAGTAATACCTTCTTGTGTGATGATATGATTGAGAATATTACCTTAAATGACACCAAACACACTCTTTTTTGGATTTATGGAAATTCCATACCTCATGCATCTTTTGAATACTTTCTCCAAGTGGTGTGTGTGATCCAACCTATATTTTGAAAACATCATCAACTCATCCATTTAAATTATTATACACTTACCAATTAGTCCCTTAAAATCAAAATCCATCACCCTTTGAAAGGTTTATCTAACATCGATCAACCCAAAGGGTATTTATTTATAGGTGAATGTGCCCCATTTGGTGATTAATGTGGTTTAAACTTGGTATTTCAAATTAACCAAGAACTATTTATATCCCAAAAAATTATCCAGGAAGGACATCATCTAGGATTAACTCACCATTTGGATTACTTTTTCAAGGGAGGGTAATGGGTAGTTGTATTTATCTGAGGCTTAATTAAAGTTACATAAGTCTACACATAGATGGATCTTTCCATTCTTCTTCTACATGGGTATTAGGTTGGCCACCCAAGTGGAGTGATAAATTGGGAAGATTATCCCAATAAAGAGTAACTAATGAACCTCTTTGTGTATTAAGTGTTCCATGATTGGGTTTATTATTCTTTGTCTCTACCTAAATGGTTTTTGACCTGGTTTGAGTGGGATAGTGTGGGTGATCACTCTTGGGGTCAAAGACTTTGAGGTCTCTATAGGCCCAAGTAATTACATCTTTGTATTTTAGCAATAATTTTTTTAGCTACTCCATTTCAAATTCTATCCAGTCAAGACCTACGTTGACAATCTAAGGGTTTTCCATAGGACTAAGGTTGATGATTAAACATTTTTGATTCTCAAACTTGCATTTTTTTATTTGGAATGTGGGGTCTAAAGTATTGAATACCAGTTAAAATAAAATCATCCTATTTTGGATTTGATTACCACAAAAATTAAGGATATCATCCTTGTCTAACCTAGATATGGGGTTGTCCTTGTCTACCTTATCAATTATCTAGGTTTCAAATACACCATGATGTTAATAAATTGGATAATAGATTGGTCATATTCAAAGACATGGAAATTTGTCACATTATCTCAGATAGAGGGAAAAGGGACTAGTTCCATAGAGAATTGTTGTAATGTTGTGTCATCTAAGAAGTTAAACTTTGATACTACAAAAACTAATGAGTCAACAACTTGGTTTTATTCCCTAGGAATAGGTATGATGTTGAATGCACTAAATATTTCAATCAAGTCCCAGGCTCTATGTTTATAACATCTAAAATATGACAATTTGCATTGAAATTTAATCTTGACCTGATTGACTACTAGTTTAGAATAATTAAATACTCTTATTTCATTTGCCTTACATTTTAATGCAAATTTTAATCCTATGATTAGTGCTTTGTATTCTATTAGATTATTTGTATAGGGGAAATACATCTTATATGGCGTTAGATGTTTCCCCCCTTTGGTATATATTAGCCTAATAATAACCCCACTACCTTATTTGGAATGATCCCTATCTACATAAAGGGACCATAGGCTTGGAGAGTCTGTTAGATTATCAACTTTGTCTTTGGTAGACTTTGTGATTATCATATAGATTCCTAAGTTTGAAGATGTTAGGTTCACTCTCTCACTAATTTCATTGTATTTAGTTATCATGTGTTTCATGCAGGGCTCCATATCCACCCTAATTTTATTATCTAAACCTCTCCAAGGTAGCCACATGTGAATAAAATATATGACCATACACCCATTTATGGATTTAGACTAGTCTCTTTTAAGGAACATGTCATAGGCCTCAAAAATCTCCACCACCTAGATGTCTATGAAATTTTGAATCCTAGGCTCATATTCTAACTACATGTGGACATTCATAAATGCACTCACCACATTAAATTCAGATTTATCTCATTGAACCACCACCTTATCTAACTTGATAAGTATTAACCCTAAGTTTAAATATATTCTTACTAGCATTATGTTGGTTGAGGCCCCCAAATCTAATAGGTAGTTATGTAAGTTTTTCCTAAGTAATATAATTTTCAAGAAGAAGGGAGACACTTCAGTCTTATTCTTGTGAATGAACACATTGGTATGAGCTAGATTTAGCTTTGTGTGGGTTATCTAAGTCAACTTATCAATTAGGGACTTTATAAAAAGATCATGTTGCTTAGTAATCTGAGTAAGTTCAAGAAGAAAGATGTTCTATTTTATATACTTTATGTCCTCTACTATATTATATCCTCCTTTGCTCTGGACTAGTGGGGATTCTATACGAGCTCTTGGTTCTTGAGGTCTTTGGGGTGGGGGGATCATTCCTAGTATTATGGTTAGGTGGGGTGGCACCATTATTTTAAAAAGTCAAAGTAGTGAGGGTTTATTATGGTTTTCAATTATTTAGGGTGTATTACTCCTTTGGAACTATTGAAACACATACACCTTAGTTTTACTTTCCTCCATTTCTTTCTCTTCTTGGCTAGGAAATTCCATGGTGTCTAACACCATGGCCATGCTAAGGAGTCTACCTAAGTTGGATGGTTCTATATGATTTGGGACCACCTCATACTCCTCCATTTCCCTTTGTAAAATCTCAAAATCACTATAGAACTTGGTATAGTCAAGATCCTATGGGAAGTCATTTGATGCACTCAACACCAGTTAGGTAGGGATATTTCATAAATGTTAACCTTGGGTAACCTATTGGGTGAGGTTTATGGCTAATTATAGGGGTAGTTATAGTTCCTATTCTATATTTGATATGTAAATTTATCATTGGAACTCTCCACATTGGATATATTCATCTACCTTTTCAATCTAATCAAGTCCTTAATAAGTTTTTATACTATCCACTAGATGGAATCCAACTCAATATTTATGGACTCTTAGGGTATAGTCTAGGTGTCATTACCTACTTTTAATGTCATTTGGTATTTCAAATAGGGATCTATCTCATGGTTCATTAGGTTAAATAAACCCAAATGTTGATTTGGTGTAGCATGACTCATAGGGAGTTGATTTATTATGGGAAGTGGTTGAATCATTGGGATATTTTGATTAACATTGGGAAAGAAGTTCAACCTAGGCATCTATGGTGATGTATTAGGAATAGGAACCATCATCTAACCTTGAGGATTTAATTTCATATCTACCTTTATGGATTTTACATAAGCTATGGGTAAGTCCACTATTGTTGGGTCTCACCTCAGAAACATAGCCATCCAAGGGTCCAAGGCATTTTTATACATTTATATCCTAGTTGGGGGTTATGTTGGTAAATCATGGTGACCCAAATATACATATTCTTAAATATAGAATTAAATTTCATGACAGGATCATTGGGTTTCTATTTAATATAGGTGAACTATTGGTAGAGGACACTATGGTCTATAACTTGTCCAAGTTGGGCCAGGAAGGTTTTACTAGATAGGTTCAAACTTGTGACTAAATTCTCTGAAAGGTTAAGGAATTAGTAATAAGTTGAGTCCATTAACATGAATGGGAAATACCTACATGACACATCCTCATGTTCCACATTTATAAGCCTCGGGGTAGTCTAATTAGAGGTCACATGTTCTTTGGCAGTTCATCCTACACTAGGAGTGAAATGGGGGAGATATTTTTCTAGGATTATGGGTAAGACATGGACAACTCTAGGAACATTAATGGTTGAACTAACCTATCAGGGTATTGGTAAATTTATTACGTGTGGTCTATTCAAGGGAGACTAAGAGGATGATCTAGTGAGAACTAATATAGGTATGGGTCTAGGTTTACCAAGTCTAAGTCTCTTGTGTGACTTTAAGGGTGAAACCACTAGTCAGCTATGATAGGACCTAGTTCTGGTGATAGGTGTAGTAAACTCTAGGATGCTTCATATAAAATCAATAGTTAGTATGTCACCATTAACTAACATAACCTTAAATAAGTAAACATTCAATATGTAAACACTTGATAGGCCCTCCTTCTAGAGCCAATTATTGTTCACCCTAAAATCCTATTTAAAATGCATTCATGAGGTCGAGTGTTTAAAAAGATAGGATTGGGAATAATGATGGAATTTATTCCTAAATTTTAGGATTTTTGTGAGATCATCCAAGGGTATAATTTTAGGTATTTGTCTTCTTTATAGAGCCAATGTGTAATAGTCTCTAAGAGATGTGGTGCGACCACAAAATATATAATGTTGATTATTTGAGATATGAGTTAATTTCTTCAGTTCTATTTCCAATGTTAATGCATTTCACTTTTCCTCTTTAAAAATGAGGGGAAGGTAATTTAGGCTTTAAAATAAACATAAAAGGGAATGGGAGGGTAAGGTATACAAGATTATTTCCAAGTTTAAATGAGGTTAATGCTTCAACAACCAAGCCAAGTGCATCTACCATAATTATGCCATCGTGTGTTGAATTTCACCAAAGGTTTTAACGCAATACTACACAACCAAAAAAAATTTGAATAAATAGGGAAGAATGCTTAATTTTTGAACCCATTACTAAGTATCCTTCAAAATCCTACAATATATAACATGGACTTTCAATACAACCTATAGACTTAACACATAAAGTATAAAAATTATGAGGAGAACTAAAAGGGTTCATGAATACATTATAGTAGATGGGAATGATATGACCATTGTATTCATTAAGTGATAAATATTTTTTTCAACTTTATTAAAACTATTGCTCATTAAAAATTGGATATGATAGATAATTTGACATATAGAGCATGCATTTTATAGAAAGATGAAGACTAAATTCATTAGAAAAATTTCATGTATAAAATATCAATCATGGCCAACTATTCATAATCTAAAAAGGTGAAGGAAAAAGTAGGTGAAATCCTAATTTAATTATTATATCACTTTGTAGCTAAGAATTTACAACCTTAAAAACATGATATAGTTACATATTTATAGATGAGGATAAATATCACCTCTAAGTAGCATGAGATTCCTATCTTGGGCCATGATGGCCAATCTTGGTTGTTACAACTACATGATTCAAAAAAATGAGAATATCCTCTCTATTTCTTTAAAAAGATATATAGGGATCTAGTTAACCAATATGTGGAGGAAAGATAGACTAAATGGTTCCCAACTGCTTAGACTTTACTTCCTTAGCTTCTAATATTAATGTCATGAGGTTGAATTCTTAATCCACTTTGGTGAGGTTCATTAGAGGATCTCTAAACATCATCTCTAACTGAGCCATTAGCCTTTGGTGAACTTGGAAGGGATCCTTCATATCCACCTTGACTTTAGACACCTAGATGATGCTCATCATGGATTGGGTTGAGAACTCAATCACTACATGGGCTCCAACTTTATTTTCCTTAGACACCTTTTTATGCATAACCTAGTCAAAGTGACCTAGGTGGATGCCAAATTCACCCCTATCCAACAAAGTTCCATCCAATTGAAATAACATCTGATATTTTGACTTCCTTGAATTAGGCCAATATCTTATTCTTAACATCTTCTCAGGTGTCTATCACACTTTGGACCAAACCTAGACATTCCTCCATTATGAATCTCATACTCCTAACATGCATCTAGTATAAGCCTAATTTTAAAGTGGGTATTAACATTAACTCTAGGAACATGCCCTTGTGTAAGATAACTACCAATATCCTACATGTTCTATCAATTAAATAAATTCTCTCCAAATAGGCATGGGTCCATTGGATGAGCACTCGATTATCTGCTAGAGTCTCCATCACCTCTCTTAAAGCTATAAAAATTAGTACAAGGGAAACCTTGACATGTCCAATTAGCTTAGTAGGGAAGGTTATCTTCACCTACATTTATAGGGTTCAAACCTGCTTCTGCATGTATTCTAAGAGTTTTTATGACATCTTGTGGGTAGATTGAATAATTGAGATCAGATCCTTAGCCACTTTATCCTTCCCTATGGAATTCCTCACCCTAATGAGGGAAAAAATACCCTGTTGGGTCTGTCAGACCATAAGGTCCCCCTTATGCATTAATTTCTACATGAGGATCCTTTGTATACTCCTTGTGGTGAAATCAAAATACCACTACACATCTAGGTCACCATATATTGTCATATCTACCACCTATGACATTGTAACCATTCCCCAAGTTTGGGGAGGGGTTAGTGGGGTGGTGGATATGGTAGTGATAGATGTAAGAGGAGGTGGATGGGGTATGAAGGAATCAAAAGGGGTAAACAATGAAAGTGGTGAAGAAAAAGGAGGCATGGGGGCATATGGAGGAAAAATGAATAAAGAATACCAAAGCAACATTTGTGTTTGCCATTGATTTTGGGTCATGCCATCCTAAAGAGAAATAACTCCATGGAGAGAGGTGTTTTATAGAAGGGAAGAGATTGGTTGATTAAAGATAAATCCATAGGTGCCTAGGATGAGTGAAAAGGGATATTGGGAGGCAATACAAGGAACCACTAGGGTTGGCACATGATGGAAGTAGAAACCTATAGAGGGGTCCAAGATGGAGAAATAGGTAGATGTACCAAAGGTCGAGCAGGATCTACCATCTACTTTTAACTTGGCATTTTACCCAGATCCACTTTAGATGTAACAATGGAGGGAATAGAGGTATAAGAGGCTAGGGAGGTTGATTGAGGAAGTTTTTAAGCCATAAAAGGAGTCATATTGATGGTATGGGTTGATTTAGATGTGCACATGGGTGAACTTACCATTGGATCTATTGTATTATTTGGAAAAAGTGGGGTGCTTTTAAGTACTCAAACCTGAGGAATAACCATCAGGGGCACTAGGGAAGTCCCAATTTTTGGAATAGATGATTTATATTGAAATAAATAACTAAGGAAACTATGCATGGCTGAAGCTAGATAGTGAATAGTGGAGGGGTGACCTTGGGAAGAAAAGAGGTATCACTTGAGTGGACTATTGAGGGGACATGAATCTGGGTGGTACCATAAGAGGTTGTTAGAGGGTGGGAGTAGTGGGAGAATATAATTATACTAGTGTCATTTATTAGTCATGCCTCAATTTTATCTTTAGGTTACCAATACCATTAAACCTCAAAGATTATGTAGTCTGGGATTGAGTTTCCTAACCTTGAGCTACTTGTTATTGAGTCACTCAAGTTTGAATTGGTCAGGGCCTAGCTACCTAAATAATCAGATGTAGAAGAGGTGGATCTATGGGATGAATAATAAGATCTCAAGGTAGAGAAGGTACCAAGATCCCCTACATAATTCTCATAAAAATATGGGGAGGAGTCACCTCAACATCTTTTCCTAATTGAGTTGAAGTAGAGGGGGCCAAAGGGGTCCCAAGCTGAACCTTTTTAGCCTTCTTATCTCTATAAGCTTTAGGTCAAGTGATCACTTCTTGTTCAACCATTGTGTTCAAGTATATCTCATCATTATCCTTAGGCTAGTATCCATAATTAATATTGAGGTGAGTTGAGTATCTCTCCAAGTGGGCCTTTATCATGCATTGTGAGTTTTAATCTCATGGCTTAGTTCTCCCCAAGGCCAAATAGTCTCACCTAACCCCCATCTTTTGTAGGGGAGGGAAGGATTGATACATATGGTATTAAATGGTAATTAGGAGAGGTAGGTAGGCCTTCTGATGGTAACCAATATAGTACTGAAAGACACCCTTCAATTGTTAGTATGTAATCTCCTACTTTATAAGGTAATTTAGGATGTGTTAGGGAAAATAGAGAGGCTCTTTGAGAATGCCTATGACTCAAACTATAATATCCTCATGGTAATAATTTTAGTTACCAAGGTTATAAAGGAAACCTTTAATTTATTTTGATATATGAGGCATAAGGGCCTCGTTGATTGTAATTTACACCACTGGGTATAAAGATTCATATATATCATAGATATTATTCTTATATTGGTGGCCATATATCTTATAAAATACCACATTGACTACTGAGCCTCTAATAATCCATGTAGGGAAATCATATGGATTAAAGGTGAGCATTTGTAAACTACATCTATGGGGAAACTCATCATGTATAAATAATTGTATGCTCGGGCATCTACTATTGTTTTAATCATGATGAAATTAACCACCCCTCCTAGGTTAAGGACTTGGGATCCATGCAAAATCATGCAGACTAGGGGAAACCATTGGATGGTGACATGTATATAATCTTAATATATGAAAAAATGGTTTAATAAAATCATAACAACATGGATCCCTCATTGAAGGTGTCGACTATGTATGCATTAGTGTCCTCTTTATTTACCCACTTGGCATCTAGTTTATTGGCCTAGTCCTTCAAGATTCCATGGATTGGGAAGGTTTCAGTTCAGATCTAAAAGGTGTACTTAGGGAGATAGTAACAGGCTTTGAATGCATACCCTAAGATGTCTACAATTTGATTCTTAGAATTGGTTGAGTAGACCAAGTCATGAATGTCATTTTACACCTACCTAGTTATGAGAAGCATCTTAATAAATAAGTTAGTGAAGGGGAACACTTACGTCTTGGGATTTAAGTATGAGGTGACCATTATAGTGGAATGGAATTATATGAAATAGTATTGAGTGTAGGGTAAGGTACATAGGGTATTTGACTAGAGCATAAAATAAGTTGTTTTTAGGAGTCTGGTAATGATAATAGTTAATTCATTTTCCCCAAGATACTTGTATAAAATCACATTCATCCTCCTTATTTAATGACATTTGATAGCTACTTGTTATGGATTTAAATTTGAGTTGGTGGCTCAATTTTCCCCTTTATTTATCAATCTAGATTTAAATTTAGAGCTCACAATAATGTGCCACCTACTAGTGTAGAGAGGATTACAAAACAAGCTAGTCAAGCATTAGTCCATAAATAATGAAATATGCATAAAGAAATAACTAACCAAGCCTATATATTCTTATGGGAATTACAAAGGATAGTAAGAAATAAATGAAAGAAAGCAATACCATATTACCTTCCCAAAAGGATTCACCATACCCATGTGGGTCAAAAACATGTTCTCCCTTGATCAATCATCCTTGTCTTTGTCAACAATGGTGATAATCTCCTACAATTCCTCAAAAACACTCAACAAAACCTAGGCTCATGATTCCAAATCACTAAACTAGCCTATCAATGAAGCTTGCAAACAAAAACTATGATCAAATACAAAGCCTTGTGGAAACAATTTAGCATTATAACTTTGCAATATTCAAGCTTTAAATATATTTGAGCATAATAAACTTTCACCAAAATACCTTATAAATTATGTTCATGGCCTCTCTATTTATATATTTTTGAGATTGGTCAAGATCAACCATGACCATCCATCTCAAGATTGAGATGTGTGGTCATGGATAATCCTAATATTTGGAATTAAATCCATAATTATATTCATCATGACCTTGGAAGAAGGGGAATTGAAGAGGAATAGGAGGCATTAACTAAGCATGGGTGACCCATAATCCTGATATTTATGGCATTTATGGCCTAGGGATGTCTTCCCAAGAAATGATGTCACCTGATGATGCAGTTAATGGGAATCAATTTTCAAAAATAAATATTCAACAACTCTCATGGAAAATCCACTTAAGCTCTTGATTTAGATTAATTAGCATTAAAAAAGGTTAATCAACATTTGTACAATTATTTAAAAATTGGCCCTCAATTAATCAAAATGGTCATAAAGTCATAGTACTAGGTTATGATTTGACTGGAGAGGAACTGGAAGGTGATGTTAGATGTGTTGGAGTTGTATTCCCATGTAGGATGTTGCCAACACTCGATAACAAAGGTAAATGATGTGTACTAATGAATAATAATAAAAAAATTATCTAGGGCACTAAATGGAAAAATAGTCATTTTGACTCAAAATGATCTGATCAAAATTAGTTGGCCCATAAAATGCATTGCCCTGTTTAGGGAAATTTTGACCTAAACTGGCACTTGTAAGTGACAATTTCAAACTATTTAGGATATTTTATATATTTTAACCTCAAATGTGCATTTGAGTGCAATTCAAGTAAGATTGATAATTTCAACACAAATGGTGATAGGAATTGAATGTCTACATTTTTCCCCTGTTTGAGGTGTAACAAGACATTCAAGTGAAAAGATGCCTTTTCAAAGAAAAGAGTTGTAAATAATAAATTGGAATAGACCTATGATGCCCCCTCGAGAGGAGATATTAGGATGAAAGATAAGGATGGACTCTCAAAAAGAGAGAGAAAGTGAGAGATTAACCCATGGAATAGATTAGATGCAGATGAGCTACTGATTTCACATGTGATTACCATTAATGATCAAAATATAATTAGAAGTATAATAAGCCCAAAATATAGGGGGAATGGGAAAGATATAGTCCATAAATGTAAGGGACACACTGTAAATGTACCCAATTTGAGAGTACAAGTTATATGTTTACGGCATTGATCAATCCCGAGACAAGTTGCACACTAAAATATTGCCATCATGGGATTTAATATGGAGAGCTTAGAATTAGAGGAAAAGAGAGAACGTTATAATTTAGGAAGGGAAGCACCACTAAAATGGAGTCTCTAAATAGAATATAATAAGAAGTACTCTAGTAGAGTAGATTTGATCATGATAAAATAGTTTCGCCCCAATAGGGTGAATCTTGATCATTGATAAAGAATAAATAATGATTTGCCCCTATAGAGCTGATTTGATTCAGACATTGTTTAGATGTTGTGCCCTAGTATGGGAAATTGGCAAAAAAAATAGCTCAATGATACAAATGAATAGATAGGTTAAAGCAAGCAGGTGCAAATGTACATGTGATGGTGTAATGGCTTAGAAAGCCATATAAAACCAAGCATATGAGAATGCACAAAGTGATGATAGAGATGAAAATAAGAATGGAGATAGCTAAGCTCACCTCAATTTAAATTGAGCACTACCTACATAGTTCCATAGACTCATGTTCCAACATGAACTTCAGGCCAATGTAGTTCACCCAAGTTTGGGAGAGAATAAAATGATGAAAAATGACCAAGAATTGATTAGACTCACAATGTATGTGAAGAGATGCATGTCTAAGCATAGATAAAGAAGCTTGAAATGCATGCTACCTAGAATCCTAATTCTATATCATGATCCTAGGTTTTGCAAAGTGTTTTTGAGAATCATTCATCAGAGGTGATGTTGACGTTTAAGACTTTGAGACCTGAGCACAAAGTGATTGCTATAGAAAAATAAATTAGGCATCATAAGTATGAATAACTTAGAATGACATAAGATTCCAATTTCACTGAGCTAGTTCAAATGTGAATATATATAACTAAGGATAATGGTAAAATAATGACTAAAACCAGAGTTACAGTGATTTACATTTAAACAAAAGAGTAAAAACAAAGAAAAAGATAAACATAAATGAACCTTACTTGAAGTCAAGATATGATCTATCAAGACTGAAGTAGGAACAAAAAATGTTTAAAAAATAAAAGGCAAGAACATCTTAAGGACATGATACCAAGATATGAATAATCAAGATCCATGTGGACCATCAAAACATTCTTTGAACACAAAAGAGAAAAGCAAAATTAAATATAAAAACAAGACACCAACAACAATCAAATAAAAAAAATGGTCTAAGAACAATGTAATAACATAGTATCAAGATATAAACAATCAAGATCCATGTGAATCATCAAGATGTTTCGAAACACAAAAGAGAAAAGCAAAAACAAACAAGGAAAAACAAGACCAAAAAAGGAGACAAGAAGTAATAAAAAAGAGAAAAGGAGAAAAAATAAAAGTAGAGGTGTGAAATCACAACAAAACACAAATAAAACACAACAAAATACTAAGAAAACTCAAATAAACACACATAAACAAAAACCAAGTTAATGCGATTTAAAGACAAATGTTCATGCATGTGCGGTAGAGGCGTTACTTTCCACCACATCATAACAAATAACAATGACAATTGTTCCCTAATTAAAGAGGAACAATGATAAAAGAAATGGGGGAAGAGAATAAAAGGAATGGGTTGGTTAAGCTAACTCCAGATATATAAGACAAGTGGATGTTACCTACATAGTTCCATGGATGCATGTGCCAACATGAACTTCAGGCCAAATGTAGTTCTCCCAAGAAATGGGATAGAAGAAAAATGATGATCAGACCAACATGATTAATTTTATAGAGGAAATGGAAGATATGACAAAAAAATGTGAATGATCTATCAAATAAGAAGTTGATGAAATGATTAACAATGACCTTGAAAAATGGCAAGTGTATGGGATAAGATGAACTAGTGTTTTTATGCTAGCAAATGATAAGAGAATTCAAACTTAATAGTTTCTCATAAAATGATGAGAGCATAGGATGGTGGAATGGGAATGTACAGATGTATAGAAGCATGAAACAATGTTTTTATTCTTTTGTGGATTATGCTCTAATGTTTTTTGTATTTTCAAAGTATTTCTAATGTTTTTGGTGTTTTTGGGATAAAATATGCACAAGGTGAGACCATCTAGTCAAGTAGATGCACGTCATTAGAGGAGAGGTTCTAATAAGATAGATAAGCTAGCTACAATAGCCCATGATCACAAATCAATGAGAGTGAGGTTCTTGATAAAACAAAAAAGTAGCAAATACTTGTATTGAGATGTAGTTGTTTACCTATTTGAAGCTGTACAAGACTGTACTAGTCAAAGTACTTTGTAGAACTATAGCTGAAGATGGTCATAATGTTCATGAGACATGATTGAGATCATAATTAGTCAAGGGACAAAAAGTGTTCAAGATTATAAAAATCCTTAGACATAACAAATAATATTCATCTTGAAGAGATCAATCCATAATGGGATGAATAATGTGTTCAGAGTGCCAAGGGTTCAAAGCCTTTACTGTCAGGATTCATGAAAAGTGGACCAAGGTAGTATAAAATGGGTTCAAGGTAAGATATAAGGGTGGGATAAAATTATGATAGAAAAAATTTCCCCCAAGTCAAGGGTCTTATTGATAATGGTTCAAAGTTGTTTATGCATAGAACCTCTTAAGGTGTATAATGTTAATGGCCTCTAAAAGTTTTTCACCATTAGGTTTATCCAGTTGGTATGCTCCTGATCCATAGTTCATTGTGATAAATTACGGTCCAAACCAATTAGGTAGAAACCTACCTTTATTTTTGGTTTTAGCAATTCATGTTCTTCTAGTTCTCTTTCAAAACTAAGTCACCAATCTCAAATTATTAAGGGAGAATGTGTTTGTTGTAGTTTCTTTGTAATCTATTATGATAGGCTTGCAAGTTTTCTAGGGCAGTCAAATGCTTACTATCAAGGAGTTCTAGTTCTTGCAGTTGTGAGGATCTATAGTCATTACCATCTTCAATGTGCTCTAGTGATATTCTTAATGTTGTGATCTCAATCTCAACCAAGATGACAGCTTCAGTGCCAAAAATAAGGGAGTATGGAGTAGCTCCAGTTGGGGTGCGATGATTAGTTCTATAAGCCTAGAGGGTAGGAAAAAGTTGTAAGTGCCAATTGTGGCTAGCATCATTGATAATATTTTTTAAGATGGTTAGAATGGTTTTATTTGATGCCTCAGCTTGTCCATTGCCTTTTGGGTTATATGGAGTGGATTTCTTGTGCTTGATCTTGAATTTTTCACAAAGAGATTTGACATCTTGGTTCACAAAGGATCTACCATTATTGGATATAATACAAGCTGGGATGCCATATCGATAGATGATATGGTAATGAATGAATTTGGATATTTATTTCATGGTAATACAAGTGAGAGGAATGGCCTAAATCTACTTGGTAAAGTACTCAATTGTAGTCAAAATGTGCTTATGGCTGTCTAAATATGTTGGGTTAATTTTCCCAATGAGATCAAGACCCCATGTTGAGAACAACCATGGTGTTGTAATCAGCTGCAATGGTAAGGAAGGTGCATGTATGAAGTTACCATGTTGTTGATAAGGAACACACTTTTTTACATAATTACAAGCATTTGTCTCCATTTTGGGCCAATAATAGCCTGTTCTGAGAAGTTTCTTTGTTAGGACCTCCTTCTTCATTAGTATGGGCCCCACACATTCCTTTATGAACCTCCTTTAGTTCCAGCTTGCATTTTCCCAAAGATAACCAATGAAGAAGCATTCCATAATAGCCTTTATGGTAAATCATGTTTCCAATGAGGATTATAATGTGTTAAGTGATGAAGGAATAGTTTTTATTGGTTGTTGGAAAGGTTGGTAGGAAATACATGGCTATGGAAATAGTTATAAAAATATTGGTACCATGGTAACTTAGGTGAGAGATTAAGATCAGTAATAATGCATATCGTCTCTAAATCTAATAGAATATGTGCTGGTTGAAGAATATTTTCAATCAAGAACTGATACTCTTTAACACTATCATGCATTTGAATCATGGAACCAATTTTTTCCATGGTATCGGTAGATCTGTTATTGACTCGTAAAACTTGCTCAAACTACAAAGATTTAAAATGTGTTTTAAGGTTATCGACAATTTGCTTGTAAAGAAAAAGCTTATCATATCTTGTTTGATATTGATCAATTGTCTGATTTATGATTAGCTACGAATCTCCATATAACTTTAAGCTTTAAATGTCTCAGTGTATGACAAGATGAATCCCTACAGCCAATGCCTCATATTCAACCATATTATTTGTACACTAAAATTGTAAATGGAATGTTTTGGGGATCAAATCCCCCTATGGCGTGATTAACAATATGCCAGCTCCAAATCCTTGGGATGTGAAGGATCTATCAAAATAGAGTGTCCACTATTTAAGTTTTTGTGATGCTTGTTCTATCATCATGATAGAATCATCTGAAAGTTCAAAGTTGAGGGGTTGAATAGCCGTAATAGGAGCTTCTACAAGTTGGTCAACAAGGACTTGGCCTTTGATTGCCTTCTAATTCTAGTACTCAATATCAAACTCAGTAAGAAAAATAATCCATTTATCCATGCATCCTTGAAGATCTACTTTACATAAGAGGAACTTAAGAGGATCTACCTTGGTGATAACAATAGTTTTGTTATTTAGTATATAATGTCATAATTTTTGAGTGGCGAACACCATAGCTAAACATGCCTTCTCAATAGGCATATAATTATGTTCATAGGCTACCAATGTGAAACTTAAATAATAAGCTACATGTTCCTTACCCTGATCATCATGCTAAGCCAAAAGTGTCCCCAGTGCATGTTCTATGGCTGATATATAAAGAAGCAGTGGCTTTCCTTGTGTTGGAGGTTGTAAGACTAGTGGATTGGCCAAGTATGTTTTAAGCTTTGTAAATGCTATCTAACAATATTCATCCTACTGAAATGTTACCCCTTATTTTTAAGAGATGGGTATATAGGTGGCACTTATTTTCCAATTGAGAAATCAATCTACATATAAACTGGATCTTCCCTTGTAGACCTCACAACTATTTAAGATTATTTAGTGGAGGCATTTTCATAAAAGTGGTGACCTTTATAGGGTCAACTTCAATCCCTCATTGTGATACAATGAACCCTAGAAATTTTCTATATGTGACTCTAAAGACACATTTCTTAGGATTCAAGTGGACTTTATATGCTTGAAGCCTCTCAAATATTCTTCATAGAATGTTAGGGTGTCCCACTCTTATTCTTGATTTTTCTATTATATCATCAATATAGTCCTCAATAATGTAATGCATCATGTCATGGAAGATGATAGTCATTGCACGTTGATATGTGGCTTGAGCATTATTCAAACTAAATGGCATGACTTAGTAATAGAATGTCCACCATAGAGTGGTGAACATGGTCTTATGTTGATCTTTAGGGGCTATCTTTATCTAATTGTAATTAGAAAATCCATCCATTAAAGATAGCATTTCATACCCAAAAATTGAGTCGACAATCATGTCGATGTTAGGTAGAGGAAAATCATCTTTGGGGTATGCCTTGCTGATATCATGAAAATTAGTAAAAACACGTATGCCTAGGGTCTTTTTACTTATTGGCACTATGTTATAAATCCATTTAGAGTAGTCTAGTGGTCTGATAAAATTGGTTCCTAACAACTTTTCCAACTCAGCCTTAACCAAAAGGGTGATGAATGGATGCATCTTTCTCAACTTTTTCTTGACTGGTTTAGCATTAGGGTGAATAACAAGATGATGCATAACTAAATCTGGATCTAGGCCTATCATGTCAAAATATTCCCATGCAAAGATGTATATATAATCCTTAAGAATGGATATAATATGTTCACATTCTGCTTCAGTAAAGGAAGCTCTAAGATAAATAATTTTGGGATCCTCATGGGTTCCTAAATTTAATTTTGTTATACCCTCCATAAGGAATGTAGATCCATCTTCTAAAATTGTAGGCATTGTATGGTCACGATCATCTTCTTCTGTTATATCTTCTTATTGTTCCTCCCAAAGATCTAGATAATATGAAGAATTAGAATCTGCCTTCTCAGGTAAAGTCCAATTGGTAAAGACCTCTAGAAACTTAAGAGAAAGATGCTCAAATATTTGATGTTGTTCTGAAGAGATGCTTGTACTAGCTATAGAACTTGGGCTAGATGGAATTTCTATGTCCTGAGGGGATGAGCAAACTTTCCCAAGTGGGAGCACCTAAAACAAGTTTTCACTCAAAGGCTTGTCTTTTTCTTTACTTTTTCCCTGATCAACAAGTGTCTCAAAGAGGTTTTCACCTTAAGATATCGATGTTTGATATTTATTATGACCAAGAAACTTTGCATGCTCTCCAAAGTAGGTAGAATAATTCAATGAAAAATCTAAACCCTGCTTATGATCCCTGATGGGGAATGCATCTCATAGGCCCATGTATTCTACAATTAATTCTTCATTTTGAAACTCATTGAGGCATATGACCAAATTTTTTTGATCCTAATCTATGAGTTTAGGATGGCAAAGGCATAGGTTATAGTGAGGGTTTGCTTCAAGATAGGACAACACCAATGGTAAATATATAATGTCTTACTTCAGGAAGGGAAGCACCACTAGGATAGGTTTTTGCTTTAGGATGGGAAGCTCTAATAGGTGTTATGGTCAATATGGCATTTGAATTAAACAAATTTGAATTATCAATCTCATCAAAGGCTATAATGGGATGTTGTGTCACTACTAGGAGTCTTATTACTAATCACTTTAGAAGAGTCACTATTAAATATCATGAGATCATCCTCTAGTGGTTGAAATCTGAAACCATTATTTCAGTTGATAACTCCAGCTGATAAGGGTTCTAAAATTCCTTGCACTTATGGGCCAAGGGCTTTCATTATATAGTCAATATGATCCATTATCATGTTAGGGATATGATATTTTGGATTCTAAAAACAATCTACAAGGCCCTCAGAATATAACCAATCTCCCTCGATAAAAGCCTCTTGATCTTTCTTTGGTATAATCATAGGTACAAAAACCACAAGAGGTTTTATTTTCTTCTTCTTTGGTTGCCAAATTTGATTAGGTCTATAAGGAGTCTGGGAAATTTTAGGCTTACCAAATTTTTTAGGGGATTTTGGTAATTTTATAATATGGAGGACATCCTTTAGATGATACGTGGAAATGCTTGTGTCTTTAATAATAACCTATTTGGCTAGATCTACAAGAAATGGATCAGTTGGAGTAGAGGCTATATCACCAGGGTCTATATAATTAGATGGAGATGGATGAGAAATGATGGTTTTTTTATTCTTTGCAATGAATTCAAAACCTAGGCAATAGTTATAATTATGAAACTCTACTTCAAGATGTTTATAGTATTGGTATGGCTGCTAATTAGCATGAATAGTAACCTTGATCACATCATGGGGAAACTTAAGGCATTGGTGAAGAGTAGATGGAACTCCCTGTACTTCATGGATCCAAGGATGACCAAGAGTATGTTATAAGGAAGCTCAATATCCACAATATGGAATAATGTGTGATGAGAAATAGACCCAACTATGACTAGCAACCAAATTGTACCAGATGACTCCCTCTCAGCATTATCATAAGCCTTGTTTGTAATAGTTTTTATTTGAATGTGTTTATCCATGTAGCCCAATTGTCACACCAATTTAGGAGATATGATGTTCAGCCCTGAATCATTATCTATAAGAACCTACTTGATCTTGTGAACTATAATGATTATCTCAATGTACAGTGGGTTATTATGGTTTGGGTCGAGGGTGGACATGTCCTTTTAATCAAAAGTGATTTACCAAAATGAAGACAAATGTCCAACTAGGTTCTGGAACTAATTAATTTTTATATCATTAGGCACAATAGACTCCTCTAAAAGTTTGTTAAAGATGGTTCTATGGAAATCAGATGTCTATAAGAGTTCTAATATGGAAATTTTTGTAGGGGTTTTATCTAATTGATCTGTTAGAATATAAGACCTTTAAACTATGGATTAGTTTAGTCTTTGTTGGGATAGTATTTGGCTTTGGAATTGTTAGCACAATGTTCTCATTGGGTTTATGGAAAGAAGTGGGTGAAGGGCCATGGATGGTAACTCATGGGCTTTTATTTGTAACTGCACAACTTAGAGGTGGCAAGGAGTCATTATAATTATAAGATCAAGTTGAAGGTCCTTGGATGGTGATTCATGGGTGATGAATTGTATTGCTATAATTATGGGTCAGTAATGTGATTCATGGGTGATTAATTGTATTGCTATAATTTTGGGTCAGTAAGGAGCCTTTAGAAGAATGATACTATTATTCAGGATTAGTAACCCATGCAAACAGAGTAGCAACATGATGATGCAAACTCGACATGGTATTACTAGGGGGAGAGGGTACTAACCCTATAATGAAGGGTCTCATATTGTGAGGAACATAAGATTATCCATGTAGTTTTTTAGTAATAATGGTAATGTGGGTTACAAAAATGCAACTCGTAGTATTATTATAGTCATAAGGTACATTTTTATAAGCCACATCATTAGTGTGGGCATTATGATCTTGATTTTTCTCATTACCATTTCAAACTTGTTGGTTTTGATTCTACCTTTGTCCTTTATTGTGACCATTTTGATTGTTTCTTGGTGGTGGTGGATCATGTCAAGGAAAGGGGTCTTTGTAGATTCCCATATCCTAATTTTTGTCCTAATTAGGGGCTAACTTAATTTCTAGCTCACCATTTTCAATAAAGTCCTCAATAATATATCACAATTGAATGCAATGATATGCACTGTGACTAGCAACATGATGAAAGTTACACCATTTGTTTTCTTTATACCAGTCTCGTTTTGGCTGATCTTGAGGAAATGGCCTTAACACTAGCCATATAGTTAAATTAGCTATAATGAGATTTTATAACATTATTTCAACTCATTCTCCTAACTTGATAAAGAATCTAAAATTGTTATGAAATATCCTTTATGGAGGTTGTCTCTGCAAAGTAGGTAGTGGATTTGAGGGAGTTAATTATACATTTGGAGGAGGTATAGCATGTACCATTTGTACATTTCTTGTTTTTGTCACCCCATTTCTAACCATGTTCTTATTTTTGTTAAATCCCTTAGGCTTATCTTATATAACTGCTTGAGCTAGTGATTTAGTCTGATTAGATGCTTGACCTTGCAGAAAAATCTTAACAAGGCCCTTAGCAATAAGAGCCTTCTCAATCTAGACTCCTTTGTCAATAATTTATTAAAATGAGTTGGCATAAGCTAACCATATATTATTCACAACTTTATGATGCAAATTTTGTGCAAAGATATTAGCCAACTATTTGTCTGGTAAATTGTGTTGAAAGTAGCTTGCCAATGCTCTCCACCTTTACAGATATGCAGCAAAACTTTAACCATCACACTGCTTGGATTTGCATAAGTAAAAAATGGTCAATTCATGTTCTATGTTATATGATAAATGGTTAACAAACTTTTTTGATAAGTCATTCCAATCCACAATTGATCCCTTGGGGAGTTTAAGTAGCCAATCAAGAGCTTGTCCTGCTAAACTTCATAGAAATAGTCATAGTAAGTACTCAGTACTATAAGCAACCTCTTGACATAAGACAAATAAGGCTTGTCTGTGTTCACACAGATCTCCTTTCCCTTTGTACTTGTCAAATTTGGGTGCCTCAAAATGAGGTGGAAAGGGCTTTTGTAGAATAGATAAATCAAATGGATATGGGCATATCTCATCAAATTTGTATTTTTTACTCTATTATTCATCTCCAGTCTTTGGATAATTTCATTCTTGCATGTTTGGTGCATTTGTGGATTGGATAAGATGTTTTTGGGGAAGAATGTGCCCCTAGTTTTATTGTTGTTGGGGTGGAATGTGCCACTAGTTTTGTGAGGATCTATAGGGAGCATATACCTTTCAATCCATGATTTAGTTCTAAATTTTTTATTGAGTTGAGAACATAGGTAATTGATTCTTGGATTATAAAACATTCCCTAAATCTGGCTATTTCACAATTTGTTGATTTTGGTAATTTCTATGTTTTTTTACCAATGTTTGGGTTGGTTGAAAAGAACTAGCCAAATTTTCTTGAGGGATTTCCTCAATTTGAACTGAAATTTTGGGTTTCTAAGTTTGTAAAGTAACAATAGGTTCTTGATGATTGAATAATGTATGTTCCATATCAAATGGAACACTTTGTAAGATCTCTTGTTTCTTTAACTGTTCATTCAGATTTCCTTGATCCATTATGGTAATGTTCTCATCTAATACTTATTGTGTACTTTAAACCATATATTCATGTTATTTCAAACCATTATTGTGAATTGAAGTGGCAAATAGGGAGTTTGTTAAGTCTGCAACAAGTTGATATGCATATCATTGACTTATTATCTTGATCTTAGCTAGAAGATCCAGATTTTTGGATTTTGACTCTATTTTTATTTCCTTCCCTTTGTTAGAGGAAGAAGGTATGTCTATTTGTGAAAAATCTTCCTCTTGTCATCATTACTCTCCTTATCTAACTAAGGTATGAAATTGTTCTATAGGAAAATTAGAAGGTAGTCTAGCACCTAATTCTATCAATCTAAGAAGGGATTCATCCTGATCTCCTTGGGGTTGATATTCATTGTAATCATATTTGAATCCTAATATTGTGGGGATATCATAAAAAATAATGGGGTTATCATGACCATCATAAAATTTCTCATCCTCATAACTAAGGCCATATGAGGCCCCACTACGAGTGAACCTTTGAGTCATGTTTAAAAAGAGTTTTTATGTGTGTTTGACTAACTTTGGACCAATGTTCGGTAACCAATCAAAGTATGCTTTCACTCTCTTTTTAAACAAATAACCAAAGTACCAATGAGACTATAAGGGAGGGTGATTTGAAACCATGCACAATTTATAAGATTTGGTTCATGAGTTTACTCAACCTTTGGTAAATTTGAAATGGTATAGATCAAATGAGAGTAAGGTAACTCAAAGACCCAAGGTGAAAACTAGTACACCAAAGCCTATATCTTTGTGATACACCCACACTATAAAAGCTAACTTCAACTTTGACAAGTTGACCCTAGAATTTTAGAGGAAATCTCTTTAGATTATGAAGAAGACAAAATTAACTAAGCAACTCAAGATGTAAAAACATACACAAATCACTAAGTATAAATCTAGGACCAAATAAGTAGCACAACATCACCACATGATTCTTTTAGGATAAAATATGTTCTAGGACCCAAAGCATGAGTGATACCCAAGATGACCTGAGTCTACCAATATGATAATGTGATTTTGAGTCTTAATAAATGACCTTCAATCAAAATAGAAAATTGAACCCAAGTTAAAACAATCTTAGTGTATAAATGGCGAACCCACTTTAACACACCAACCCTTATAACTCAAAAAGGTTCAATTTAGAATGTGGATTATAAATGAAGGAATTATAAAAATTGGGTAAAATATCTAGACTCAATTGGATGACTGTGCCAAAGTGGATGACATGACACAAAGCTTTTGATAACAAATTGAACAAGGAAAAGATGAATTTTCCATTTAGACAGCCTAATGCCTCCCTTGCTCAAGAAAATTGTGGATAATGAGTTTTGGTTAAGTTCATTGAGTTAACAAGTAGTTTTAGACACAAATCAAGACCAAGTAAGCTAATGACAAAAAATAAACTTCTTAAGTCTAAACTAGCAAGGTATGGCAAAGTGGGATCTACTAAACTAGCAAGGTTTCGATCATTCTATGGGAATCAATTACACAATGACATTCATGTCAAATGATACAAAAGATAAGCACATAAACTGGGTGACTATAGCATTAGATATTTGTAAAAATGTCTAGTCTTTTTCACAACCACTACATCCTATTGTTTGCTCAATGTAGTACGATGTCCAAATGTAGATACATCCCATGTGCTACTCTAAAGGAGTCAAATAAAGTCAATGTCAGGAGGTAAAACCCTAGGTAAAATCTTCCCTAAAGAACTCATGGGAGGTAATAGCATCTCCCTCGCAATCCAAGTTTACATTAAAATAAAGAAAGCATAAAATAGAAAGACTTTAGGGTCATTTTCAAGATCACCCAAAATTTGGCGATTTTTTGGGGAGTGTTTTAGGTGGCATTCTTTCTAATCCTTAGACTAGGATATTTTCAATAGGAATGGCACTTTTGATTTTAAGGGTTCCCTATTGGGGACAAATGGAAGAGCATACACACAACATTCCTCTTTTTTCCAAATAAAACCTAAGTAAACAACTATTACAAACAAGAAATGACAAGTGTGTTCAATTTTAAACCTAAATGAAATGTTTGGTGGTGTTCATTTCACCCCTTGGTCTTAGTTATAAACTCTGAAAACATTCATAAAAACATTTAAATTCTTCGTTAAACACCCAAAACAAATTTCCTAGTTGATTTTTAACCATGCAAGAGGTGATTTAAACATGTTTCTATCAAAGCAAAGCTTGTTCCTATAGAAAAAATGTCAGCATGTCCTTTAAATTTGAAGCTCTTTTTAGCTTGTAATAATGAACTTTGAAAAAGTAGCTCTCACGGCTATGCTTTCAAAAAACAAGTGATTGATGTTAGTTATTACAACTGAAAATAGTTACTTTGGCTAACTGGGACATAATCAATGTTGGTTTTACTAACCAACCTCAATTAATCCAGGTAATCAATGTTGGTATCACTTGTTGAAGTTGGTTATTTTGTAAAACCGTGGCAAACAAAAATGGCAAAATAAAGTAGAAAATCAATTTTCATGAGTTTTAAGGGTCCAAATGGATATTTTAGAGTTACAAAGTGATCTTCTTTAGGTGTGAGATGCATCTAGGCCCACTAGGCATGCCAAGATGTAGAGAGGATTAAAAAGCAAGTTAGTCAAGCATTAGTCCATAAATAATGAAACATGCATAAACAACTAACTAACCAAGCCTATCTATTCCTATGGGAATTACAAAGGATAACAAGAAACAAGTGAAAGAAAGCAACACCATATTTGACCTAAACTAGCACTTGTAAGTGACAAGTTTAAACCATTTAGGATGTTTTATAGATATTGACTTAAAATGTGCATTTGAGTGAATTTTGAGTAAGATTGACAATTTCAACACAAATGGTGTTAGGAATTAGATGTCTACAACTAGATCCAATAATGGTGATGCAACATTTTAAATTATTTAATTGGGGCCCAATTTCCCATTTCATTAATGCCTATAGTGTTGTAGGATCACTTCCACATCATCTCTAAATTTTCATGGGCTAATCCTACTTTATGTCATGCATCTTACACTTAGCCCCTATAATTTTGCATGTACTTCATTTTGACCCTGCCTAGGCCTTTAGGGGCCCACCTAATAGTATGCATACATTTGGCACATGGCATGTTATAATACATCAATATTTACCTAATATAACACCTCTATCACCTCAGGGAGACTAAAAAATCTTTCATAAGAACATGTGGATTTCCCTCATTGTGTTAGGCTCTCTTAGGCTCTAAAATCTATGTTAGGGCTAAGAGACTGACACATTTGACACAAGGGTAATCTCATTGGTTGGATTTGGTCACCTCTGACCTTCAAGACACATGACATATTTACATTTAGCTGAGCTATCCATATGATATATTGGCCATTTTATCCTTAGTTGACATAGTATCTCCTCATTGAATAGGTCTCTTCCAAGGTCTGACATCTCTATTAAGACCAGGAGAATAACATTTATAACTTTGGTGTGGGTTGATTGATTGGGATCCTAATAGTTTCTTACTAATGAGCCATGTGGTATCCTTGGATTGTATCAGGATCTCCTAAGCTCTGACATCTCTATTAGGGTTAGGAGATTGACACGTCTAATAATGAGGATTATGTCTCTTCATAATTGGCCATATTTTAGCATCTCTGAGAAAAATGATAGTTGCCTACATGGTATTCATTCATTTCAACATTTTCCTTTACAAAAAAACCATGAAAATGATTAAGTGAAAATAAAATAAGCATGACCAATTAAATGATCACCTAGCATCTAGCTAAGTTTTCAAGGTGCCACATAGGACTCTGTGGCCTAATACTCTAGGAAGAGACTAAGACTCTAAGAATTTACTAGTGAGGATAATCCTACAATAGTTAGTGTTGTGGCATAGAATTATACCCTTTGAAAGGGTTATTCAAGCTATGTCACTCCTAGCCACAAAATGAGATTAACCCTAGGATGTGGGTATCCTATGATGGGGTTGAACCTCTAGATAAGGATGGTTCCTCTTGGTAGATCACCTAAACTACTATTTTTTCTTGGGAAAGGGATAGAATAGATACACAAAATGACTAATATCATAAAAAGGGTGATGCACCAAACTAAAAGACACTCCTATTTCTCTAAAACAAACACAAAGGTACCTCAAAGATATCTCACTCACACAATCTCTTATACTAACTGGTTTTGCATAAATGATTCCAAGTAAGGAATCCTAGATAAGGGTAAAGCATAGAGGAAAGGTAAAACTCACACTATAACCCCAAATATGAATAAAATAACACAAACCCAGACCTAAAAACACCTTAAACCACCTTTAAAAAGGTAATAAAGAGAGGACAAACACCAAAGAATAAGACCTCTTCACAAGGTAGTCATGCACGAACTATCTAGAAAAAAAAGTGCAGTCAAAGAGATAGGTAAAATAGATGATATTATTTCTTCAAAGGTTGTTTATTACAAATTTTGATAGGGTTTTGCCTTGTCAAATGAGATTATATCTTACAATGAAATATATATATATAGAATAAGGGAAGAGAAGAAAGAGGAAAAATATTTAAATCTTCCATAAATACATTTCAACCACCATATTTTGTCATCCAACATAGAATAGGAGGATTAAATTTCTTTCAATAAACCTCTATGTATCTTAGGGATTGATCATTATTTTTTTGCTAATCTTCTTGGACTTAGCTCTAGTAAACCTACAATGTTTTGGTTTGGTGGTGTGTATGGGTGTCTTAGGCAGAAAATAAGATTTTTAGAGTCACCTTGCAAGTTTGAAATTAGAAATATGTTTGTAACCATACATTTACCACTTATATTAGTAGGTAAGAAGGTAGATATTTATGTGTACTTTGTAACTTTGCATAAGTGGGAAAGCAGACATATGAGTGCACTTTACAACTTTGTAAAGTTGCATAGTGTATATAAATTTCTACTTTCCACTTGGGTCTTGGAAGGTAGGAAAGTGTAAATATAAGTGCACTTTTCAAATTTGAAAATTTTAAAAGTGGACATAAATCTTTAATTTCATCTTGCCACTTGTTAGGCTAGAAAGTAGAGATATTAGTACACTTTTCAACTTTGCAAAGTTACAAAGTGTGCAAAAATCTCCAGTTTCCACTTGGTTCTTGGTAGGTAGGAAATCAGAGATATAAGTGCACTTTACAACTTTTCAAAGTTACAAAGTGCACAAAAATCTCTATTTTCTACTTAAGTCTTGGTAAGAAGGAAAATAGAGATATAAGTGCACTTTGCAAATTTGAAAATTTGCAAAGTGCACAAAAATATTCAATTTTAACTTGGGTCTTGGAAAAGAGGTGTTTAGTCCATATTGACTACTTCATTGATAGTGGGTACTCATTTTCATTGACTACTTCATTGATAGTTTGGTTATTTTTCCCACCACTTCATGCTTGCCACTGGATGGTGAATAACCCTAAAAACCATCTTGATCTAGCACTTCCATCGTAAAAACCCACTTTTAAACATTTACCTTAAAGATTCCAAACTTACCTTAAACTTTGGTAAAAGCTTCAAAAGAAAGCTTAGAATATAAAGTAAGGACATAAAGCTTATCTCCTCCCTTCACCATTGGATCATCTATTATAATAGGATCCTAAGATAGTTTAATTCACCATTCTAAGACACTCCAAAATAGTGCACTACATCATCAAGCCATGAATAGAAGAGATTAGTCACCAAGGTAAAAGGTTTTTATGTAGGACAATTTTGGCCAACATTTTTGGCGGCCTCCTAGGATTGCATTCATGTCTATATAATAGACTAGTTGTCTTATCCTATCCATTGGGATTATAGATTCATAAAATATTTTTAAACCAAGAACAAGGATTCAAAATTTTTAAATAAACTCTAAAAACAATAAGAAACAAAACAAAAATGTGCACAAAACACATAGGGAAGGGAAACACATAATGTAAGAGGATGTGCATGAAGCACTTAGAGGAAAACAACATCTAATCTAATATATACAATGGATTCAAACGAATTCTAATAACAAGGATTTAGATGAATCCCATTTATTGGGATGGGTAAAACCTCTCCATCTATATTATCAATTCAAAAGGCATTATGTTGTTTGCATCCATGAATAAGGTATTTTCCACTCCACAAACTTTCAAACTTTGTATAGTTGCCTAGTTTGGCCTTGTTAACTTCCCACTTAAAGACTAGATCACCTTCTTTAAAAACTCTTGCCATTTCCATCTTGTTAAAATACCTTTTGACTTGATCTTGATCTAATTCCATCATCTTCATTAAAAGGTATCTTGTTTCTTCAATCTCTATGAGTTCTACCATTCTCACACCCATCAGTTTACTTTCCATCAACTCAAGTTGATGAGCTAACTCAAAAGCTAGTAATTCAAGAGAGATGTGCATCTTGACCTTTCTTCCATACACAAATAAAAATGTTGAGTTTTCAATGGCACTCTTTGGAGTCACCCTATCATCCCACAAGTTTGTTCTTAACTTGGTATGCCATACTCTCTAGTTCTCCTCCATGGTCCTCTTGATTATCCTAATCAAGTTCTTGTTTGTTGGTTCAACAAGCCCATTACCTTGGGGTTAGTAGTTGGATGATGTGATAAGGTATATACCCAACTAAATATCCCATTCACTTTTTTTTGTGCCAACAAATTCCAAGGAATTATCTAATATGATAATGCATAGAACCCTAAACCTTGTCAGAAGGTTATCATAGAAATCCAACACTGCTATCATGTTAGCCTCTTCTAGAGAAATAGCCTCCACCCACTTGGTGAAGTAGTCAATGAAAGTGGGTACCCACTTATTAAATACATTAAAATTTAATTGTATCATACCTATGAAGTCAATTCCCAACTACATGAAGGGATTGTCAACCTAAATGGTTTAAAAAGAAGGGTTGTTAGTCTTTGTTTACCACTGAAAAGAGCACACTTTTGGAACTTCCTAACCCATGTGTAGGTATATTTGAAAATATTGGGCCAATAATAACTATCCATTATGATTTTTTTTATTTTTTTCCTTGTAGTAAAGTGTCATCCTATAGGTCCATCATGGAACTACTCCAAGAGTCTAGTTAACTGATCAACCTCTATGCACCTGAGCAATAGTCCATTAAGGTTTTTCTTGAATAGTACCCCATCAACTAGGGCATAAGGTATGGACTAAATTCTGAAGTATATTATTTTATTCCTATCCATACCTTGACTAAAATCACCTATATTTAATATTATAATCATATCTTGTATCCAATAAGTGGAGGGTAGAGGTGCAGTTTCTTTTAAGCCATCTAACATCACTAGAGAAACCTCTTTTTCTTATTTTAGGTCAGAAACTAAGTGATCACACAAATATTTACCTCTCACTAAGTTATTAACCTTTATATTAATGTCATACTCCATGAATTTGGTAATATAACTAGCCCTATTCTCATTTAGATCTCTAGTCAAGAGGAAATATCTCACACCTTTATGGGAGACTATGAGATGAATCTTATTTTTTAACACCATAAGCCTAAATTTTGAGTTCACAATAGATAAAACTTGATTTTCAAAATAAGTATACAAATATTCATATCCTCAAGCCCCTAATTTAAGAAATTTCATGACCCTCTTGATTTTATTGCATGAGCATACTTGATATGTTATCCACATTAGCAAAGGAATATAGATAGAAATATCTTGAAAACATAGGATTCAAGAGAGTTGGTGCTTATGCAATGGCTAACTTGATAGCATAAAAACTTGCCTTACCTTCTTTTAACCAAGAGAATATTTGATTCTTATTCACTATTGCTATTATAGGCTTGACCAAACATTCAAAATCATGTGTGAATCTTCTCACAAAATTTATCTTCCTGAGGAAGCTTTGAATTTATTTCTTGTGTTCAATAAAGGACAAGGCCAAGATGGCACTTATCCTCTTAGGGTCAATGGCTAATCCTACTTTGGAGAAAACATGCCCCAATATTTTTCCCTCATGAATAAAAAACACACACTTTTTGGGGTTTAAAGAGATACCAAACTACTTATACCTCTTAAAAATGAGTTTCAAATGGTTTAAGTGGTCACTTTCATTCTTAGAGAAAATTTTGACATCATCTAAGTACATAAACACCATTTGACTAAGTAGACCCTAAAAATCCATGTCCATGGCTCTTTAGAATGTGTCACCGGATTAGAAAGACTAAAAGGCATCTTCTTGTAAGCATAAGTCCCCACTTGGTGGTGAAAGTTATCTTGTATTGGTCTTTCTCCTTGACTAGCACCTGGTTATAACCTGAATACCCATCCAATAGAGAGAAGAATTATTAACCAACCACCATTTAGAGTAAATATTCCATGTATGAAAAAGGATAGTGATCCTTTAAAGACTCTGTTCAAACTCCTAAAATCAACACACAATCAAATCTCACCACTTTTCTTCCTTACAGGTACCAAGTTGGCCACCCAAAAAGAGTGTTTAATTGGAAAGATAATATTTTACTCAATAAGCTTGGTCAACTATCTTCTCATGAGTACCTTTATCTTAGGATTGATAGGCCTTTGATTTTGCCTCACAAGCTTCAAATTTGCATCTAATTCAATGGTGTGTTGAGCAAGTTGAGGGTTAAAACCCCTAAGATTAGTTTACTCCCAAGCAAACACATCTGAAAAATCCATACAAAGTGCAATGAATACAACTTTCTTAGACTTAGTATTGACCTTCCCAAGCTTGAGAAGTTTGTCTTGAAAGATGAGAACTCTCTAGTGGTTTTCTTCACTAGTGGGCATGACTACCTTGTCTTTCCTCATGAAATCTCCCTCATGGAAGATGCTTTCAAGGGTAACCATCCCATTAGGGAGTTTTTTAATTTAAATTGGAGGATTTGATCTCCATACTAATTTTGTAACTTATTTTGATTTCAAGATGAAAATTTAGCCTCTTGTTACAAGAAACAGATAATCTACCTATCATTGTCAAAAACCTACTAATTGGATTCATTTTCAGGAATGGATGGTATTACAACCACCTTAAAATGTGACTAATTTTTTGATTTACTCAACTCAACTGGTATATTAAATTTAGCCCCCACTGATGTTAACCTGTTGGCATGCTTGTTGCTCTCTCTAGGCACACTTTGGATGTTGAAGGCTTCAAAATCATCTAATAGATCCCACACCTTATTATTGTAACATTTCATCAAGGGGTAATTGGATGTGTTTTTGATTCTTCCTTTATTGATAATGAGTTCACTCTCTTCATACACTTGAAATTACTTTATTTTCCTCTTTCTAGCCTATTAGAGGCCATGAATAAGGCTGATATATTTAGTTATATTTAAATAATAGATAAAATAAAACCTATAATCTTAATAGTACCTACATGTTTTCTCCAACATAACACCTACCCCTACTCCATGTTTGTTCGTTGATCCATCAAAAAACATTTTCTAAATTCCATTAGTCTCCTCTCATGGCCTAGTAAGAGATGGTATAAAATAATTCTTCTCTCATGCAAGCAGTAAACTCCCATATCTATTTCTTCAATGCTTACCAAAATGTAAATTTGTTGATTTTGATTCCATATCTCATCCTAGAAGATGTTATGTATCATCTCAACATGAGTGTCTAGCTTTCAAATAAAAGGATGGTCTTACTCATCCAAGATTATGCATTTGGTATTTGGGTTGATTAGTTCATAAGTCGCAATATGAAAATTTTAAATTATCTTAGTCTTAATGGACACCTTTGTTCCATACCTTGTCCTAAATGCCATATTAGAACAATTTTCTTCCAAGTAACCCCCAATTTTGGTGGTGAAGTCTCTAGATAGGCATATAACAAAATGAGGTGGTACCTCTAGAAAAACCACATCTTGGGCCATTAAAACATTAATACAAGCATGGAGGTTTAAATTCAAACCTTTGATAATGCATTATGGTTTAGTAGAAGATCCATCAAGCTGTAATACCCCTTTAGAGAGGGGTTCATATTTCAAACCAAGTTGATATGTTATTGATTTAGGCATTACTGAAGTTCTTGCCCCATTGTCCATTATGTAATTATTTACCAAGGAGTTACTAATGATAAAATAAATTTATATGGGAGGAGGCTTGATTACCTTTTTTGACTTCACTTCATTGGTTTTAATTTCATTAGTGAGGAACACATTGTCCTTACTTGGTGGCTTCTATGAAACATTGATTTTTCACAAGCCTTCTTAAAGAAGATCCTTTGAATACGTATAGAAATAATTTCCCACATATGGAAACTCAAATTTGACTACTTCATTTTCTAAATAATGTTGATGTGTGCACCACCAACCTTTGATTATACTTTGGGAGCGGTGACAATGCTTTGTACTTGTGAGCGTTGAGGTATAAAAGTACCTCCTTTGTTGCTTGAGTTTTTTTAGCTACATTAGGATAATTTATATTTAAAAATAATGGAGGAGGATTATAATACCCCTTAACTACTTCTTGATTTTCCTCTATGTTCCTTCTTTTGAACCTTGTGTTGGCTACTACAGGAATGTTTGCTTGGCTAGTACTAGTTTCTTGATTGAAAGCATAAAACTCCTCTTATTGTTAGTTAACCAACGTAGTATGCAACTTATTATGTCCCTAATTATCCCCTTATAATTTTTAAGGCCCTTATATTTTAGTCATTAAAGGCACTTCTACATTTTGTGCCATTAAATCTTGGTTGAACCCATAACTAGCACCCTATTGTTGTTGCTTATTGAATCCTTGGTTGAATTGTGTGATAGCAAAATTTTAATATTTATTCCAAAGTAGACAGAACTAACCTTCTTTTACAAGTTTGTTTTGAATAGGGACCAAGGTCCTCAAAGTAATTGAAGCATTAGTATTATAGTTTTTATGTGGTTTAGCATAGGTGAGCTACCCTTGCCCTTGAGAATTAGCCTTGAAGGGTGGCCTATTAGATTGATAGGGTTGTTGAGGATGATTTGGGGGCTGGTATAGTCTAATAAATTTATATTAATTCCTCTTACCATTCACTAATATTTTTCTAAATGTTTGTAACATGTTCTTGAGCTCTTGGAGATTGCTAGTCTGACTAGTTGAAGTTTATCTTGTCTTAGTCCAGGTATGGTAAGAAGTGTTATCAAAGGAGGAATGATAGCAAGAGGATAAAAAATAGTAGGATGTGGTTGAATCTCAAGGAATAAGGGAATAAGAGGCATATTTTTGATATTTATAGCTTGTAGTAGGTTTTTCTCTACCTTGATTACTACCTCATAAGTATCAAGTAATTTGTATCCCCCATTGACTATATCATGACTACAATGTCATTTTTGAGGGCTCTCAAATAATATAGGAAAGCATAATTAGGAGTAGGATTGACAAGGATTGGAATCCTACCTCATGTTTTTCTAAACCTATTGTTAAATTCATGCATGACCTCTTGAGGACCTCTCTTGATTGTTGTCAATTGCTCTACTAGTGACAAGTTGTCACTCTTGTCTTCAAACCTCTTGCATAATTTCTATCCTAACTAATACCATGTTGTGATGTAATTAGGAGTTAGGTTTTTATACAAATATTGGTCATTTAACTTGAAATATATGGCAAACAACCTAAAATCTATGTTCTCTTTAGTGATGTCATGGATGTTTCAAAAGTTTTTTTGTCTCTGATGTGCTCAGAAGGAGTTGTAGAGTTGTCTTCTATGTAGTAAGGCACACTCTTGAGGGATATCACTAGGATAGAATCATATTAGTTTAGGTTCAAAAGATGTTTACCATTTAAATTCATAAAATTCAAGACTCTAGGGTCATCCATGGTAGTGAAAGGGTTTAACAAGGATATTTTAGTAGAGGTAGATTTGAAAATTACCTTAGGACTAAAAATTTTCAAGTATGGATGGGTGTTATAAAACCTTACTCTTCTTGCTAAGTTAAAAGGTAATTCAATAAATTCAAAAGGAATACCTCTAGAATATGACCTTGTATTCACCTTTGGCATGAAATATAGGCATTGCTTTATCACTAGAAGGTTAAGTGTTCATCAGAGTCATTAGATGCTAAGAGTGTGGATGTTATAGCTACTGCAAATAGATCAAGACCAACACCAACCTTGATCAATATTATTAAAATGCATCCCATCATGTATGACATAAATATTTTTGGCATATAATTTCACGTTATGATAGGGTTCTTCATGGTCTCTCACTCCTATCCACATAATAGGATCAAACCCAAGTTGTGGGTATCCTATAATGGGGTTGAACATCCAAAGAAGGTTGGTTCCTATTGGTAGATCACCTAAACTACTAATTTTGATTGGTAAAGGGGTAGAAGAGCTACAAAAAATGAATAAAATCATAAAAATGGTGATGCACAAAATTAAAATACACCCCTATTACTCCAAAACAAACACAAGGGTAACTCAAATATCTCTGACTCACACAATCTCTTACACTAGTTGGTTTTGCATAAATGATTCTAACTAAGGCATCCTAGACAAGGTTAAAGCATATAAGAATGGTAAAAATCACACTATGACCCTACCTATGATTAAAATAACACAAACTCAGACCTATAAACACCTTAAACCACTTGAAAAAAGACAAGAAAGAGAGGACAAACACCAAGGAAGAAGACCTCTTCCCAAGTTAGTCATGCACAAACCATCTAAAACATATTGTACATTCAAAAAGATAGGTAAAATAGACTATATTATTGCTTAAAATTTTGTTTCTTATAAAATTTGTCAGTTCTTTTTCTTGTCAAATGAGAGTATACCTTATAATGAGAAAAAAAAGATAGATATAGAAGGGAAGAGAAGAAGGATGAGAAAGATTTTAGTCTTCCATAAATTCACTTCAACCACCATATTTTTCCATCAAACATAAAATATGAGGATTAAATGTCTTTTAAAAACCCCATGTCTCTTAGGGACTGATCATACTTTTTATTCTAATCTTCTTGGACTTAGCTTTGGTATAGTAACAAATTTTTAGCTTGGTGTCATGTATGGGTGTCTTAGGCGGAAAAGCGAGTTTTAGAGTCACCTTGCAAGTTTGAAATTTTTAATGTTTTTATAACCCTCCATTTGCCACTTATATTTTTAGGTAGGAAAGCATAGATTTATGTGTACTTTACAACTTTTCATAGGCAGGAAAGTGGAGATATAAGTGCACTTTGCAACTCTGCAAACTTGCAAAGTGCACATAAATCTTTGGTTTTTGCTTGGGTCTTAGAATGTGGGAAAGCAGAGATATAAGTGCACTTTTCAAATTTGAAAAGTTTTAAAGTGCACATAAATCTCTAATTTCTATTTGACATTTTTTAGGTAGGAAATAGAAGCTATAAGTGCACTTTACAACTTTGCAAAGTTGTAAAGTGTGTGGAAATCTATGGTTTATGCTTGGGTCTTAGTAGGTGAGAAAGCAGAGATATAAGTGCACTTTGAAACTTTGAAAAGATTTAAAGTGCACATAAATCTCTAGTTTCGACTTGCGTCTTGATAGGCAATAAAGTGGAGATATAAGTGCATTTTGTAACTTTACAAAGTTTCAAAGAGGCAGAAATCTCTAGTTTCTACTTGGGTATTGGAAAAGTGATGTTTAGGCAATATTAAATATTTTTCTCAAGGCTCTGGTAGTTTGGTTATTTTTTCCACCACTTCATTCTTACCACTGGGTGGTGAATAACCCTAAAAAATAGCTTGATCTAACACTTGTAGCATAAAACCCCAATTTTAAGCATTTACCTTAAAGTTTCCAAACTTACCTTAAATTTTGCTAAAAGATTCACAAGAAATATGAGAACATGAAGCAAGGACATGAATATTATCTCCTCCCTTCACCATTGGATCATCCACTACAATAAGCTCCTGAGACAATTTAGTTCACCATGCCAAGACCTTCTAAAATAGTGCATTACATCATCAAGTCATGACTAGAAAGAGATTATTCATCAAAGCAAAAGGTTTGTATGTAGGCAAATTTTGGCCAATAGTTATCACATCAAATCCCCTAGGTAAGAAAGAGTTTATATTATTTTCAAATTATCATCAGGACTTGATGTGGTTATTTTCATATGTATTTAAGTTTCACAACTTTGGTCAATTAGCCATTACAAATGCACCACATTCTTGGGAGAAACTAGTCAAATAAAGATTCACCTTCAATGGAGCTAGCTAGAGCAAGATAAAAGGTCCAAGAACTCTAAAACACATTTATTTTAAAGAGGGTTCCCCCATTTATATAAAAAAGGGGGTGTGTTGGCCACAACAACTATATAGCCTTATCATCTTAACTTGCCATTTTTTGGGGGTTTTATAAAATTATTCTGAAGTTTTTTCATTTACATCCAATTATTGACTATCTTGCATATGCATGAATTTATTTAATTATATTTTTAACCTTTTGTTATGATGATGGCCATATGTAGTTTGTTTCATGACCATCACTATGACATCTGAATGCATCTATTAAGTGGAAAGTTAAGTCAAGGTATGTATAAGTTACTTTTCATTATTCATTTATGAGCATTATTTTACCATATTCCTTTATGTTTTTATATTGATATATATTTCACAAACCACCATCCTGAGTTACACTATTGTTACATATGATGATCTTTGGGTGGGGCATATATATACATTGGTATTTCTTATCTTTATTTTTTACTTATGATATCTCTTATAGGGTTCATCATTAATATCCCTAAGTTATCATCCTTAGGAGTGTACTGGGAAAGTGGTGGGGTTGGCTTAGGTGATTTTTAATATGTTTTTCCATACTATTATATCATACCTTCATTACTATCATATTTGGCCCCCTCTGAGTCTATTTATTCTTTTCCTTCTCTCTCTCCTTCTATTCAATTATGCATCCTTTTAGTTCTTACTATTATATTGTCATCATCGGTACACATTTTTTCATGCATGTTTGTCTATATATTATATCGAAACTATCAATAAAAAATTGAGGCTTGTGTATTTTTTATTGTATCATGAGTGATGATATAGTACTATTTTAGTTTATATCATTATACTATATTGATCTAGATTGATATAGTCATATTGGATTAATAGTTGATTCATAACTTTTGACCCGTATATATAGGTCATAAAAATAATTCCCAACAACACAACACTCATATTTTATACTTGCACTTACATTTTTTCCCTTAAGTATTAAAAGGAGGATTTATAATATAGAGGTTATTTCTTATGGAGGTCAAGTCTTACTATAGGTCATTAAACTCAATAGGAGAAAATTCAACCAAGGATGTGCCCCATAGTCTTTAGAGTCCCAAACTAAAGACACTTAGGTCTTCATCCTTTCTATTTGAGGTATTAACCTATAAAAATCTCTTGAAAAGTGCCACTAGAGCTAGGAGATATTGATTCCTTAAAATTCAATCCAAAATAAGTATATCTATCCCTATTCATTATCCTTTTATTTAATTACTAGATACATATGTTTTATTTATTGTTATAGTAGTGTGCATGTTTTTGTCCTTTCTTAGGTTACCTTTATGGTGAATAATCTATTGTATTATAGGGTTCTTAGTCTTGTTATTATATTCATAGTTTATGACCTAGTATAGGCAGCATTTTATTAGATTACATTACAATCATCCTTTGTAGTATTTACCCATTTTTTGAGTTTAATTGACATATCATATTAGATATAGGTTACCATTTTTCATTAGTACCTAACACATGGTTTATTTATATTATCCTTCATACCATATTTTACAACCATTGCTTCATATCATTTATTTTACTTTGAGATCTAGTTAAATCCCATATACAATATCTTAGGCATAGGTTTTGTAACCCTAATTCTTCAATATTGAAAGTGGATTATCATATACTATATCTAAAAGTATTATTCAGTCACTATATTTTCATGTATGCATGCCCTAGTTTGATCTCTAATTTATATCCTAGTCTATAGAGATAAATAGAATTGTTATATTAGTCATCTAAGATTACAAACATGGTTGTCTTCCTCATACCTTAAATGTGAAAATTATTTTGCAATGATTCATATATGCATAGTTAGTCAATATGGTGCAATCTGACTTAGAAAAAAATTATAAGTTAATTCATGGTAATTATTTCATGTGTATGCACTTACACATGATCCTATCATATAGATATCTCTATGTGTGACTCTTTTAAATGTTACTTATAAGATTTTTTTGTTGATCATTCTTTCCTATAATAATATTCATGTAAAATTATCTTTAGCCAAAATAAGGAGTCAACATCTCCCCACACTAATTATGTTATCTATCCTTGAAAAATTTAGTCTTGTCTTTTTAAACTTATAATAAATTGGGCCCTTATAACATATATTCCTCTTAAAAATCATCCTAGTGATTTAAGGCAGTCATCACTTTCATAATTTTGGTCGACATCTCACCCAAGAAAATTTTGATTACCAAAATATTAATGTGACATTCAATCTCATTTTTTTATCTCATTGAAAACCTTATAGGTGAGAATTATACACCTCATATGTGTTACATTATTGATCACTTTCCATATACTATAAGCCTTTGAAGGTTTTTTCTAATATTTTTCAGTACTCCTCAATCTCATCCTGTCTCTCCAACACCTCCTTGAGTATTATTTACCTTTCAACCTTTTCCATAATGGTAAAAAATTAGCCTAAAAGTCCTTTTTATTGATTTATTATTACTAAATTCTCACACTAATTATTTTTGTGGTCTACACAAAATTTTGAAAAAATAAATCTACCATTTTTATAAATCTCTTGCTCTTTGAGCTTGACCTCAAGGGATTACTACTTTGTGATTAATCTTCACAAAATGTTTCTTACCAAAAGATAAATGTGATTAATGGGATACCTTTTTTGGGTAGGGTGTCTATGAGAAACATTAGCTTCTCATTGTCTATCTTGAAACACGTATTGGATATCTTAGCTTCCATCATCATGATATGCCTTTTGGATAATGCAAGTATCCTTGGTATTTAGTTATGTCTTGAAGGACTTTGAATTCATCCTAATAAACATAATTTTTCATGACACCTCTATTGCAAATCATATCAATGCCAACATTGATTTATCCTCCCTTTATCAATAATTTTTGTCTAGTGGCTATTGTGATTTTATTTGTATATTGTGTTTATGGTTATTATAGGTTTAGGAACATTAATGGCACCTTGAAATTTGCATCTTCACCATGGGCATCAAACATCCATGAGAGGTATCATCAATTGGTTACCAAAGCCTTCTCTTCTCAAATTACCTCACATTCATATGTTTGGTTTTATTCATGTTATTTACCCATTTTCTTAACTTGAATTTTTAGTGGATGCCTATTCTTCCTCAGTTCTTTAATTGGAGGATTTGTACTACTCAGATTCTTCCAATTCTCTAGATTTTACTTTGATCAGTGATGGTTAGTGTTCCACCTCCTCCTCATTTATCATTTTATGGGCTCATGTATCACATATAATCTTCATTTTTTTTACTTCATTGTGCAACTACTTCTAATGCACCTCTTCTCTATGAGCTCATCCAACTTCGTACTTTAATTTATTTCCTTACACCTCATCATTTAATTTTATCCTTTTGGCCTTATTTTTTGTGGTGAGCTTACTTTACAAGTGGGTGAATTATGTGTAAAAACTAAATATTGGCCCCTTCATCCCTAATTTTGGTATTTTTGTGTAAGTATTGATGTAAATTATGGTAGTGTATGCAAAGTTTGCATGGGGTGGTTTTTTTTGCATTGGATGGTCCTACCTTGTGTTATTAAAAACTTCTTCTTCCCTACTAACTCCTATTTTTACACATGTACTTCCTCTTGATGTGGATGTAATTATTTTAACCCTAACATTGAGTTTGATGTGTGCCTCACCCTTTATCTCTATTTGCATGAGAGTGATATATTTCTCACTACATTATGTGTTTCTATCACCTTGTTCTTCTTATTTATCAAAATTCTACCCACTCTCACTTTTTTTTTTTTTATCATTTTACATACATTTTTCATCACCCAAGGTTGATACCACTCCTGTGAGGATCTCTTAATCCCATTAGTTTGTATGGGCATCCCATAAAACCTTTAAATTTCTCCTCATCTTGGTTTCCATTATTTATTTTCTCATGGAAGATTTAAATTTTTTTCTTCAACTTTTTCCTTTTATAACTTGTGTTGTCACATGTCTTTATCTTTGGGGTATTCTTATTGGTTCCATTTATCTATTCCCAATTTTTTACTTGGTAGGTTTAAGTGTGTAAGTCAACCTACACATAACCCCTTAACCATCTCTGCTAGTAAAAAATGTAACATATTCTCACCCTTTGAGTTGTCATTATCAAATGTCATTTCTTTATTTGGGTACATGAAATAAAACCTCATTACAGGGTTATATTCATCAATTTTATGTCATCTACCTTTATTATGGTATATAATATATATGTTCAAATCCCCCGTCTACATAGTTTTTTGTAACTCTGTATGAAAAAATGAGCCACATTTTCTCCATTCATCCACTATCAATGTATTGATAGGTCAAAAAGATTATTGATGGAATGAAAATGAAATTACATTTCACAATTAAATTAAACAAAGGAGGAAACATTACATTATAAAATCAAAACTGGTTGTTCACTTCACATTCTCAATGTGAATCTTCATATTCCTACGAGAATGGAGAAATAACTTATTGGAAAAAGACAAAAATTATACACCTAGGATTAATAACCATATACAATATTATTGCATCCCCCCTTAATCTATAGGGGTCTTTATCAGACCAAGCATTCCTCTAAACTTTTCCTTTTTTCTTGTCCAATCACTTTTATTAGGATATTTGTTACTTACTCTGCTATAGGGAAATGTGTCAACTTGACACTACCATCTTTTACATAATACTAAATAAAATGAAATTTAGTATTGATGTGTTTAATTTGAAAATGAAAGATTGGATTCTTTAGCATCTAGATTGTAAAAGTGTTCTCAATCATGAGAGGTATTGACAAAACCTATTACTCCTATAAATATGAAAGAACCCTTTTGAAGCACAAGATCTCTCTAGTTTCCTTTGAAGTAGCCGTATATTCTACTTTTGATGAAGAAATTATTGGTAATGATTGCTTCTTGGATTTCCAACTAACAACTGTCATTCCAAAATTCATAAGAAAACTTGAGGTGAACTTTCCATATTCATGATCACCAACATATTCAAAATATGAATATTCAACTAGTTTAAAGTATCCTATCTTGTAGTATTTGAACCTAAAATTATGTATTCCTTTATAATATCTGAGGACCCTTTTTACTACTACCCAATGATTATCCCTTGGTTGTTTCATAAATATTGAGAGGACATAAAATGTAAATGATATATGGGGTCATGTTTTGGTCACATAAATTTGACTTCTAATGAGCTATATGTATTTAGTGGCATCAACCAAATATGTTTAATCTTTAGATGCCAATTTGAGATTCTATTCCATGGGTGTGTTGAGAGGATTACAATCTTCCATTATAAACTTGCTCAGAATATCACCAATGTACTTATGTTGAGTGATGAATAAATTATTTTGTTTTTGAATTACGTTAATACCCAAATAATAATTAAGATAACCCAAATTAGTTATTTCAAATCTTTTCATCAACTCTGATTTTAACTTTATAGTGTACCATTCATTGTTCCCTATCATGAACAAATCATTAACATACACCACTAAAATTAAAACTATTTTTTTAAATATTTTGACAAAAAGAGTTACATATTTAAAATCAAAACATTTAAATTTCATGTTAATGAGGTCTTCAACTATTTTGTCGTACCATGCTTAAGGGGCTTGTTTCAAACCATACAATGATTTTTCCAATTTGCACACCTTGTGCTCTTATCTATTTACTAAAAAACCTTTAGGTTGTGTCATGTACATAGTTTCCTTGAACTCACAATTTAGGAGTGTAGTTTTTACATCCATTTGGTGAACTTTTCATCTGTTGTGAGCTACCAGAGCCAACATGGTTTAAATGGTAGTCAATTTTGTTGTAGGTGAAAAGATTTCATTATAGTCAATTTATTCTTTTTGATCATATCCATTTGCAACAACTTTTAATTTATTCTTATCAAGTGGGCCATCAGCCTTATATTTGTTTTGGTAGACCCACTTGTATCCAATAGGTTTGTATCCATATGGAGGATCAACCAATTTCTAAGTCTTATTTTTTACTAATGAATTATACTCATATTCCATTGATTTTCTCCATGATTCAAGCTTCTCAGACTATTTTAAATATGTTGGTCTTTAATTAAATGTAACATTGATTTATTCTTATTGATAATCATTCAGGTTGAGATTTTCAATCCTATCTCAAATTTATTTAAGGGGCTTATCTAAGTATGATGTGGCTCCATGTGTACTTCTAGTGCATGTTTTCCAAACTTCATCAGGTTTCACATATTTCAATATATGAGTGGCCCAATTAGGAATTTTTTCTATGTTTTAAGTACTTCAAGTTCATCCTATGAAGTTATATCACTTTTTTTCTTTGTTTTGGTGGTGCTTATTCATTGTCTGATGAATTTTCCATCTCTCTTTCAGGAGGAGTTTCAATATCATGTGTAGGAGATAATAGAAAATTAATATATTCTTAATTGTGTGTCCCCCACTCATTATTTGGGAAATCCAAATAACTCTCTCTATGGACATTCAAATTTTCATACTTTTCAAGTCAACTCAACTACCAATTAATGTGATCTTTGTCTTCTATAGTATCGCAAAAGATAATTTCTCTTGTGACAAGAAACTTATCTTTCTCATTGTATAGCATGTATACCTTGGAGGATTTAGAATATCCTAAGTGGATGAATTTAGACTTGTGTGGTCAAACTTATCTATCTTTTCCTTTATAATCAATGCGTAGTAAGTGAATCTAAAAATCTGAAGATGTCACACTAAATAAAGATGACCACACCACATCTCATATGGAGTCTTGGATCAAGAGCTATTGATGGTTGGAGAGGTATACTATTATTTTATTTGATTTAGACCAAAAGTATAGATTTACCCCTTTGAATTATAACATGGCATGAATCATATTCATCATAGTTTTTTACATCCTTTCTACAATTCCATTCTATTGTGGATTGTTAGGAATTATGAGATGGTGTTTGATCTTATTTTTCACAAGAGAGGATTCAAACTTATTTGAAGTGTATTCACCACCATTATCTATCATGAGTGTCTCAATGAGGTTTTGAGTTTCATTTTAAATCATGGTTCATAACTTTTGGAAAGTCTTGAGGGCATCTAATTTTTTATTTAGAAAGTATATCCAATTCATCCTACTATAGTGATCAATAAACAACATGAATTAATTATGACCACTAGTAGATAGGATTGGAAGAGAACAAAATTTTGAGTGAACTAGTTACAAATTTTTATCAAATTTCCACTATGACTTCAAGAATGGTTCTCTTACATGTTTATCCAAGATGCAAGATACACACTTTTCATTTGATTTTTTTGGGAAATGTAGGCATGACAATACCAGCATTATTTTATAATTAATGAATGTTGATATAGTGAGTGTGCCCAAATATAACATGCCACAACATGTTTTAAGATATTTCATCTTCCACAAGATGAGCATAATTACTTAAATTTGATGGCTCACCCCTGAGTTTGAGTAATTTACCTTCCTCATATCCATTCAAAATGATTGAATTATCACTTTTTCTCCTAATTATGACATCACTATTATCCAACAGAATGGAATGGCCTTGTATACTTATGAGTATTATGGATAAAAAGTTTTTTTCAATTAATGAAGGTAGATTACATTTTATATATTGAAATATGGAAGCCTTGGACACTTTAGTCTTATCATACCTCTTCCTTGTGGTTGTAGACTTGATCTATCTATGAGGTATACTAAACCACAAATTTCTTCACTAAACTCTTTGAAGAAGTCTTTTCATAAATTCGTGTGTAGAGTGGTACCACTATCAAGAAACCAAGTATAAAACCATGAAGAATTGACTGAGACGTTATTTTCTTCATCATCTATAATGGAAAACACACGTTCACTAGTGAATCGGGTAGAGTTTTACTCTTTTATTTTCTTTGATTTTTCCTCTTTCTTAATATGGTATGATTTAATTTTCTCCAATGGAGTTATACATTAATGAGTCTCATAGATTCCTTTTATATCACACCTTTCACAATGGAGGTTTTGTTTAGTATTCTATTTTTGACCACCTTGATTTTCATTTTTATCACCTTTTTACTTTGTACTTATAATTTCCTTCATTTTTGTATGATGTAGCCTTGTTGGATGTTTTATAATAATTTGATTTGAAATAACACACACTTTATCATGTTGTGGACTCAATTTTTCTTTCAAAAGAATTTTATCTTTCTACCATCTTTTTAGCCAATTGATCAAATGTGAGAGGCTTCAACTGATTGTTTGATGATAGAGAATACAAGTAGGTTCAATAGTTGGGAAGAAGGGATTTTATAAATGTGGTCATATATATGTCAATTTTTACACCTATTGAATCTACATCATGATTTATGGCACACATATCTAAAGCCATTTTCATCACATCACCATATTTTATCTCAAGGTTGAACAACTTCAAATACAACTTAATGAACTCCAAATTTGAGTGGGAATAATATAACTCCTTTAGTTTTTAAAATTCTTCTCATGGAATACTCCACCCATGAATATGATGAAACACATCTCTATCACTTGAGGCCCTCATCAAATCCAATTATTTCTATTTTTTTGATACCATGTATGAATAAACTTTACACTCCCTATTGGCTCAACTAGTTGTTTCTCCTTGTCACAAATATTGAACCATAATTCATTGAAGATGAGTGTTTTCTCTAATTATTGAGACCATTATAACTAGTTGTCTTTGTTATTAAATATTTTTCTAGTGATAGATTTAATTCAATGCATGGTTTTGAGTTTTGAGTTTAACCCCAATCGGTTCTTTATCACTCCAAAATGGTCCCTTTTTCTATATACCACTAGACTGATATACCAAACCTCTTTATATACCCTCCCATATTATATACCAATTTATATTTGAAATAAGTTACCCTTTTTATATACTTAGAATTATGTGATAGAGGCTTTAAGATACATGAGTAGATTGGTATGTGGTACCTAGGTGGCACATGGAAAAGGATTCACCCAATCATTATCACTAGATTAAAAAGAAAAACTCATACATTAATATACTTGGTTTTTCTTGATTTTTGAATTTATGCCTATTGATACTGATGAATGTGTAAAAGAATAACTAACCTTATTTTTCCTTAAATTTACAAAACTTGGTTGTTATTTGCCAAATTTTCTTGCTCAAGGCAAATTTTCAATTTACTAATAGAAATGAAAAATTTGTATTACAATTCAAATTTTAAAATGCTTTAGATTTGAAAAAGCACTTAAAATTGAAATTTTGATTTTTGAATAAAAAAGCTTTAAAAATTTGTACATCACTCCTCCATTTTGAGCATATAGACACAAATTCCAATATTGTAATATGTTAATATCTTTAAAAAAAATAGCCTCCTAAAAAAACCAAAACTCCACATGGACTTTTTTAAGAAACAAGATAATATAATGAAACTTCAAGTCACCAATGGTTATACCAATTTGAATTCCATGTCAACTCAACCAAATGAAACATGGCATTTAGTACATAATACATAGTCAACCAACATGTGATTTTCCAAGAATACAAACACCACATAGGTTACAAAATATCGGTATAAGTTTTATGATGTTATTCAACACAAAATTCCTTTTTACCACAAACTATTGTCAATAAATGCATCCACATAAATATGGTAAATCAAAACATCCTCCATAAGGTTTTAAGCATAGGTATAAAGTACAAATATAGCCAAAATGATATATAAAAGGCTGAAAATATATTTGATAGATCTTGAAAGGTGCATGTTATGCTCCAAGATGACATACACCAAGTAAAATTCAACTTTTTAGATCTTTAACAGTCACATAATAGTTGTAGCAGGTAGAATACTCATTATATACTAAAACACCTGTCAACCTATTAAAAATAGCCAAATACTTCTTGTATATTCACTATGCAGGTTTGAAAATAGAAGACTGGATATGTTTTTTGAATAAATTTGATTAGGGGAATGGATAAATGAAGAATTGAGAAGAAAAAATAAATCAAAATTTTAGGCTCTATTACCAATGATAGGTTGGAAAGATTATTGATTGAATGATAATGAAATTCAATTTCACGATTCAATTAACTAAAGTCAAAAACATTACACTATAAAATCCAAAATGGTTATTCACTTCACATTCCCAATGTGGCTCTTAATATTCTTATAGGAATGAAAAAACAACTTATTATAAAAATACAAAAGTTATATACCTAGGGTTAACAATTATATACAATATTGTTACACATATTCAATGTTTCATACCATTTGTTATTATCTTTTTTTAACCTATATTTATCTACATGGGTATGTTTTTGTGTTTTGTATCTAGGTATGGGGGAGTAATTTCACATTGGATATATTAAAAGAGCATATGGAAGCCCATAAAGAATCCCAATTTCATCACATAACAACCATATGAGTATTGATCTCTGATGAGACATACCACCATTAAGATGAGCCTTTTTTACATCTAAGTTTACTTTTTCAACATTGTAGCTTGTGAAGTTATAGTACATATCCCTAATGAAATTTTGGTCCATGAGGTACACTGGTTTCTTTTTTTAAATTCCAATGAGATGGTACAATTAACTTCTCATTGATCATATAGATAGCTAGACATTCCAAATTTTGGTATTGAACACTTGAAAACACCAACTTTGGAATTTTTTAACATACTTAGACTTTACATACACATTTTAATATTTCAATCACTTCCCCCTATCTATCTATCTATTAGCTATTGTTATTGCTAACCCAATTTATTAGGTACACATATTTAAGATCACCTTAAAGTGCACATGAAAACTCTTGAATCCTAACCAAATTATTTCCATATCTTATATCATTGATTTTAACCTTAGTATAGTATCAACAATAGTTAGATAGTTTTAGTTTGTTATAGGCGCATGTCTTTACTATTAGTTCCCAAAACCCTCAATGAATACTTTTTTGGGACATTTCCATTAGGTCACTTAAACACATTTCATAGGTTTTTCATAGCAATAAATATCAAAGAGTCATATATAAATATAAATCAATCCTAAGTCCATAATCATATAATATTCATCTTGGTAAGTCCTAACAAGCTTGATAAATCTATTAGGACTCTCTTGAGACATTATCATAAAGGGATACACATAAAATAAACCCCAAAGGAGTAGTCATAGATCTAAATCTATACGTAATCATAGGTCAAAGTTTCATTTTGTTAAGTGTCAAAATACAAAAATTACATTACATTCAAACATGATCATGATGGTTTCCACACATACCTAAGTTGGGAGAACTACATGTGGTTTAAGAATCATCATGGTATTGAAATGTAGGTGACATTTAATCACCCAGGAAAGAGTGGTTGGGGATGTCCAACCCATCTTTTTAACCCTATTTTTAAGGTCGACCTTATGTCAAAAGTAAATTTAGGGTTTTAAATGAAAGAGAAATAAAACAAGGATCAACACATAAGATCAAGGGAAAACACACATACATAAGTCATCTGCATGTGAGGGCATAGTGGTTAGAGTTGGAATTGACCTACACAGTCAAATGAGATAGTAATTGTAGAAGCCTTATGGGTATCACCAATCATCATAGGGGTCTAGGCTTTGTTAGTAACATTTACACAATATTTGATCTCTTGTTTCCTAATTTGAGTGGTTACAGAGTAGATATAGAACATTTTCATAGAATTTTATGCATGTAGTGAGTAATACAAATAAAAAATCAACTAATCACATCTCTCCTCCATAGCTTTGTTAATTTTAAATTTCATAAGTGAAATATAAATCTATCATTTACATAAGGTTTAAACTCTTGTTTATTGATGTGAGTGGTTATAGAGCAGATATAGAACATTTTGTTTTAGTATTTTATTTTATTTTTCAATGTGGACTAATTAGCTACTAAAAACAAAGTAAAAGCAGTGTTTTTAAGATTACCTAGAGATATGGATGAGGTTCTACACCATTGACCAAGATTTGTGGGAAATCCTCTTTGGTTGGGGAGGAATGACCTGTAAATCACAATAACTCAAAAAAAATGGATTGATATAAAAAAGAGTGGGCTGCCTAGTAAGAAACTAGTCCCAAGAAGCGATACACTTTCTTAGATGGATGTCAGCCCATGTTTAACATTCAAGTTTATAAATAAACATGAAATTATAAATATATATATGGATAAGATATAAATATAAAATGCCAAAGATATTTATTCTATATTAAAATTTATATGATCAAAGTAATTATCCTAAAATTCAGTAGCAATATCAATGTCTTCTTGAATTACAGCCAATTGTTCATTAATGCTTTCCTAATTGGTGAAAACCATAGTACAAAGACCTAATTTGAATGCAATATCACTTTGATCAATGAAAAATGATTTTTAAATAATGGGAAGATTAAATATGCTAACAATATCATGCATTAATATAGGTAGAGTCATCTACATGTAAAAGATAGGTTTTTAGAAAATAGACTACAGGTTTTGATAGGTTTTAAGATTGATAAAGTTTTAAAAACAAATTACAAGAATGTTTTGAAAATTTATTAGGGATCAATGTCAATCTTATAGGATTGATGTCAATTTAGATGGATCGACATCAATTCTATGTAAAAATATAAACTTTAAAAATAGAATATAATAATGACCTGTATTATTGATAAAATAATAAACATTGAATGTAGAATAGTGATATATAGATACACAAGACTATATATTCCAAAATATGAAATAATTGAAATATAATACTAACCTTTATATCTGAAAACAAACTTGAAAAAATGAGGTAAATAACCTTCAAAAACCTTTGATAATCTCTCAAGAAAAGGTTTCACAAGATATCAAGATGTTGACAATGTCTGTATGTAGGTTGCATTGAGATTTCAACAGTATTTCAAAGACCAAAATCACAGTCACCATTCCTCCCGAGCCAAGGAGGTTTGTTGTGTATAAATGGATTGATGTCAATTCAAGATAATTTACTTTGATCATGGAGGATCGACGTTGATCATCCTAATTTGGTTTTAAAATGGTTTAAGTTATTTCGAACTGCATGCCAAACTTAGTGAATATAACACTAAGTTGTTTGCACAATTTTTTGATGAGGGTAAGTTGTTAGAATGGTTGTTGGTAGGTTAGATAGATTTTATTTTTATTTTATTTTAGGATTTTATAGCTAGAATGGTAAAAAAAGGGTTAATTACTATTTCACTATAGTAATTAAGTATAATTAACCTATGTGGTAAAAGTGAATAGTTGGGGTGAATGTAATTATTTAAAATAATTATGAATGGGGGAACCATTATGTTAGAAATAAAATAATTTGACAATGCACCAAGTTAATACATGAAGGTATATAAAACTAGCATCTACATTTTCCCCTTTTTTTGGAGTGGTATGTAATAGTTGTAGACACCTAAATCTGGCCATCGATAACCTCCAATCAGGGTTTTGGCTAATTTCTACCTAAAATACATAATTTGGCTTTAAAACACTAAACATGTTAAATGATGTGAAACTGACATATTCAAATTCTGATTTTGGCTATGGTATCCCTAAAGTGGGCAATGCAATTTATGGGCCAGCTAACTTTGATCAGATCATTTCGAGTCAAAATGCCAATTTTGCACCTAGGTGCTCTGGATTGCTCTTTCCTATCAAATCTATAGCATGAGACATGTGTCTTTTTTATTTTCTATTGGTAACATCCTAAATGGTAATATGAATCTAACGCATCTGACATTGAATTCCAATTCCAATCTAGTCAAATTTTAGACCAATAACAAAGGCATTCTAATCAATTTGGGTAATTTATGCACAAAGTGCTTAGTCATGCTTAAGAGCTAATTAACCCAAATCAAGGCATAATTAATAATTCCATGGAAACTTGTTGAATACTTGTTTTTAGAAATGAATATTGAATATATGTATCATTAGGTGACCTCATTTCTTGGGAAGACATCCCTAGGTCATAAATGCCATAAATATCAAGATTCATGCCCTCCATGCCTCATCATTGCCTTCCATGATGCTCTCCATGCCTCTTAATTTCCCCTTCTTCCAATATCATGATGAGGATAATTAAAAACTTAATTCTAAAAATTAAATTAATCCTCAACCACACATCTCAATCTCAAGATGGATGGTTCAAGTTGATTCTAGACATTTACAAAAAGATATAAATAAAGAGGCCATGAACATCATTTTTAAGACTTGAGAATGAAAAGTTATAATGCAAGATTGGTTCCAAAATCTTCAAGAAACTAGTGTTACCATGCCAAATTGATTTCAAGCCAATCTAAGCCAAAATCCAAAGGTGCAAAGGAGAGATGGAGGTAGCCAATCTTCCATTGCTAAGGACTTCATGAGTAGAAGCCGAGCAAGCCACCACTACAAAGGCATTTGGAGCATCCAAGGAAGGTGAAGTAATTCTTGTGTTTTAATTCCTTGATCTTTAGTTGTGTTTGTCATTTAATTTTGTTAACTAAGCTGTGCCTAGTGTCTAGGTCTAGAGATGTTATGTTATTAGTGTGTTTATTTCATTTTATTTTCATTTTGGAGCTAACACCATACTAACCATCCTCTCTTGAGTCAAATTCCTAGATCACATTATGGCATGCCCAGTGGGACTAGATGCATCTCACACTTGAATAAGATCATTTTTTAACTCTAAAATATTTATTTGGACCTTTAAAACTCTTACAAATTTATTTTCTAATTTTTATTTGCCACAGTTTTACACAGTAACCAACATCGACAGGTAATACCAACATAGGTTACATAGCTTAACCAACATCGATTTGGTAACTGACATCGGTTAGCAAAAATTAACCATCATCGATTGTAATAACTAATGTCAGTCACTGTGTTTTTCCAAAAACACAAACTTGAGAGATATTTTTCTAAATTTTATTATTTCAAACCAAAAAGAGCTTCAAAGCTAAAGGATATGCTAACATTTTTTCTATAGGCCCAAGCTAGATATTTGATCAAAACATGTTTAAATCACATTTTTTCATGATTAAAAATCAATTAGGAACCTTATTTTGGGTATTTAACAAAGAATTCAGATGTTTTTGGTGAATTTTTTCAAAGTTTGCAATAATACCAAGGAGTCAAATGAACACCACCAATTCTTTCATTTTGGGCTTAAAAATTGAACACACTTATCAATTATTGTTTGTAATAGTTGTTTAATCAAATATTTATTTGGAAAAAAGAGGAATGTTGCATGTATTCTCTTCCATTTGTCCCCTATAGGGAACCCTTGGAATCAAAAGTGACATTCCTATTGAAATATCCTAGTCTTAGGCTTAGAAAGAAAGTCATCTAAAGCACTCCCTAAAAACTCATCAAAGTTTTGGTGACCTTGAAAATGACCTTAAAGTCTTTCTATTTCTTTATTTCTTTATTTTTATGGAAACTTGGCTTGTGAAGGGGACTACATCACCTCCCACGAGTTCTTTAGGGAAGATTTGACCCAGGGTTTCATCTCCCAGCATTGACTTCATTTGGCTCCTTTGGAGTTCCACACGGGACGTAGTGGCACTTTAGACATCGAAATACACTAAGCAAAAAATGGGATGTAGTGGTTACAAAAAGGACTAGAGCTTTTTGCAACAATCCAAGTGATACAAACCCAAAATCTATGATTTTCTTTTGCATTATTTGGCATGAAATTTATTGTGCAATTGATTCCCCTAGATCATTCATAAACTTGTTGGATCTTAGACAAATCCACACTTACCATAGAAGTATTGTTGGTGCAAGGTGCACCTAAAGGTCCATGCCATGGTACTTTCATTTGAGATAAGGGGGTGTTAAAACCCTACTATATAATGTGCATTTACTTTTGGATGAACATTTAAAATCCTCTCAAATGATGTATATTGACAAATTCAAGCAATACCAAGCAACCTTTTCCATTTAGGATCTAAGAACAGCTAATTAGTTGGTTTTATCCTAGTTTAAAGTCTTGTTTGGAGTTAAAAACTTGGTGTAAACAAACAATCTAAACCAAACACATGGTCCAAATTTTCATTTGAATAAAGAGGTATTATGTTGCCCACATAAAATCATCAATTTACCTTATTCAAAAGTTCATCAAAAGCTTGAGAGTTATATCATCCACTTTGGCATATTTATGCTGCCTAATTGAGTCTAGATCTTTACTAAACTTGTTTAATTCCTTTACTTATAATCTAAATTTATAATTTCACCTTTCAATTTTCATAGGGTTGATGTGTTAAGTGGGTTCACCATTTGCACTAAACTTGAGGGAACTTAGGTTTAATTTCCAAGTTGGGTTAAAGGCCGTTTAAGACTCATAATCATTGGAATCATTTGATGGACTTAAACCATTTTATGCTAAACACTTACACATTGATTCTATGCACCATGACATTTTTGAGTCAAGAAAAGTAGTGTTATACTGCCAAAATTGTAGGAAAATGTCTTTGCCTTAGATAGTTTTTGAAATAAACCTTTTTGTCACACCTTTTGGGTAGTATAGCATCATTACGCTACCCAAAACATTTTGAATATTATTTCATAGATCTTCTTACATAGATTTATAAATTTTTTTCTATATTTTTAGACCAATCCAAGTGTACTTTTTTTATCTTTTGTCTAAAATAGTTATACTGTTCACTTTTGTCTAGCTTGTTTGTCCAAAGAACCAAGTTTTATACTATGTTTTGTGAAAAAATAAACTATCTTTAAAGTACCTTTTGTTTCATACCTTATACCTAGTTGATCAAGTTCATGTCCAATAATAAAATACCTAGTGTTTGTTAGAAGTGTTTCAAATCCATTAGACTAAAGCTTTCATCTATTTTCAAAGTCTAGCTTTTGACGTCATTTGGCCAAGAGTCCTAGCACATGCCTTATTTGATCTTATCTTTTGATGCCACATTTGGCCAAAAGACCTAGCAACTTTTAAATTCCTGGATTAGACTAATTTGAAACACTTCGACTTTAGAGTTTGGCATTTTGATTTTAGGACCATTTACTTGCTTACCTTTGTGTGAATGGTGAAATGTTAGATACTTCATGCTAGCTTGTTTCCTCACAAATTTTTGCATAAACCTTTTGATCCTTTTGACAAATCTAGACCAAGTTGGAGCATCATCTATTTTAGAAATTATCCTTTTTAGAGTTTGTAGAACTCTTTGACCTTTTATTGTAAAGCATTGACTATGGATCCAAAAATGTATTCCTACACTCATAGTAGACTCATGTACAATCTAGGGATTAGTAATGTAGTTGCACAAGAATAAATGGTACAAGACCCCTATGCGATAATATTACTTATGAGATGGATTATTATCCATCTTATAATACTTAATTAGGGGCCCAAAGCCAAGATCCATTGGTTAACTATCTAGTTAACACACCACCAAGACCAAGAGCAAACTACACAATACGTAGCTACAATACATATAGTGGATGAGCCAGTACTTCAACAATCATATTATAATAATATGACTTCCACATATGATCCATTTTTTTTAGTGACATTTATTATATAACAAAGACAAAATTTTGGTTAGAGCCATAGAGGTAGGGGATAAGTTTCCATTAGACTTCCCCCATGAAAATTTACCAAGTTTAGTAAGAGTGCCCTACAATATCATTTATGATCAACAGGCTTCTTCTAGCAATCATATGGCTCTAGTCCAAACAACATACCAAGATCCTAATATATCTGATTGAGGTAAAAACATCATGGAAGATCACTTTAATCAAATTAAAATGGCATATCAAACCTAGCTAAATCTAGCATGTGATTTCAATTAGATAAACATGGCAAGTAAGCCTCTTATTGACCTAGTTCCTTCAACAGGAGTGTTGATAGAATTAACAGGGTAAGAGACTTCAAATTTTGACCCATTCATACAAACCATTTCTATAGATAACCTAATGCATATGCCCATTATTGAAGAAGTGTCTTTAGCCTCTACACTGAATAGTGAGCCAAACATGGTAGATAATATGCAAACAACATCCAATCTCGATCAAAGTGGTACTAAAGCAAAAATAATTAGCCAATAACATGTGCTTGTGGTTAATCCTATGAATAGGTCCTCATACTAGGGAATAGGAGTTTCAACACCCCAACCTCAATCGACTGCTTCCTCAAGTGTACAACTTATGGGATTAGGTAATCAAACAATCACTAATTCATGCCTCAATGATAGAATGTGATGAAACCTACTCCTTCTCAACAAGTAACGAGTAGTATTCCACAACAATAGTCATAATCTAGTGTTTTAATGCAAAAAAGAACAAATATATTACCACCTCAATCTAGAGCAACTCATGTTCCATCTCACCAGGTAAAGATGAGCATACCTCTTCAATCATAGACTAATATGCCAATCCAAAACTAAGCAATGACTAGTCAACAATGTGAAAATATTGGTCAACAATATATGTTGAATCTATAACCCACTTTCACTTCCTCATAGGGATTCATGCAATAAGGAGGTCCTCATGTTTCTCAGGTACCTACTAGACAACCATTGGTTCAAAATGTGCCACAAATCTAGAGACAGGGTCTTGGTCCACAAATTCTCGCTCAACAACAAGGTTTGATTAGTCGACAGCATGTCCCTTTTTAACCATAGTAGGCATAGTATAGTTATATCCCTCCATCCTAACCACAAAATCCTCCAAATCAAACCTTTATTTCCAACCTAAAATAAAATATCACACAACCAAGTGTATAATTTCAAGCGCATCCAATCCACATATGTATATTTTTTATCCATTCCCCAACCAAACCAATATACCTCAATAGGTATCTCCATCATACCCTGGTCAAACTTTCCCACTTGTGACCTCCCAACCATCTACCCAAATTCTCCCTCAAACCAATATTCTTTCAAGTTTCTTATCCCAAGAATTACAACAGATGAAGGATGCAATTGTTGTCATTCAATCTAGTAAACAAACTTAAAATTTCAAATTGGATGATGTATATTCCTATCCATTCAACATGGAGTATTTTTAGATACCATTTCCTTGAGGATATGAACCACCAAAATTTGATAAATACAAAGGGAAAGGTGACCATAAGGCTCATTTGATCAAATTCTTTGTCGCATGTCAACCAGTGGCATATAGTGACATATGCCTTTTGTTGTTATTTCCAAGCAGCTTGGATAGACAATCCTTGGAGTGTTTTTTAAAGTTACCCAAAAATTTGGTAATAGATTTTGATGATCTTTCTGATAATTTTATGCAACACTTTTCCTATAATCTCAAGCATGAGATTTTATTAGTGGACTTAACACAATGAAAGCAAAAAGTTGGTGAGAGTTTTGTAAGTTATTTAGAGTGATGGAGAGCCCTTACAAGCTATTTTACCCATAGTTTACTAGATAAACAATTATCCATTGTGTTTCCCAAAAATTTGCACAGTGAGATAGCTTATCATTTAGAACTACAATGTGTGCATACTTTCAATAAAATCATTGACAAAGTCTTGTTGATTGAGTGAGAACTCATCAATAAAGGAGTCATCAAGCTTAATTAAAATAATTAAAATAAAGGTACCAATTAGGGAAATGACCAACATCCCAATCAAGTGTTAGCATCACAAATGGCCTAGGCCAATAGTCATGAAAGACCAAAGCAATTCAACCATAATAGGAATGTTGTGAGAAATGGAGTAACTGGGTCCCATCATGTCCAAATGGTACAAACATTATCTATACTATTTTGTTAGCTTATGCCTTCTCAACTAGTGCCATAAGCATAACAACCAAAACCTACACAATAAATATAGCAGTTGTTACCTTTGTAAACCCCTCCTCCTAAGAGAACCATGCATGCACATCATGTCTTTAATGATCTAGGAGAACCTATTGAGTCTGTATTTTTTTAGCTTGCTATCATTAATCTGATTAGTTGTCCTATACCAAAGTATTATCTGTAAGGCACTCCTTATCCTGATTGGTAGCATGAAAACAAATTATGTGACTATCATCAGGTCAATGAGCATAATCTATGAAGATGTGTCCAAATCAAGAATTTGATTAAAAATATATTAGAGAATGGGGAGATAACATTAGATAATTGTTCTTTCACTTCTAATCAGACTCTTAGGATTTATCAAAAATGCTCTCCTTGACATAACACTCACTAAGAATAATGACTAGTGTAGCAATAAATTCAAAATCAAAGGTTAAACTAGTAGAATCAATAAAATTAGTAGTAAAACCCATAATGATAGAATAATAGACAAAACTAAGGTTAGAATGGTAATCACCAACAAACCTACCATGTAGTAGCACATGACTATAATAGGGTTTTAGGTCATATTTCAGGGGGTAGCATTAATACCATCTCCATTAATCCTAGACCAAACAATAATTAGCCTAGACCATTACTAAACAACCCCATTCAGCCAAATTACATGGATAATCCTTCTTTGACTTGGGAATGCATATAGTCAAACTAGCAAACTAGGACTTCTCCTTTTAGACCTTATATCAACAACCCATTCTTTCCATGTGACCACATGTAAGTTTACCAATAACCAAAACTTGTCATGTCTGGTCCCACACCATTTCCAACATCAGTTAGCAATAATGGTCCAGTATTTAATCTTGATTTTGAAATCACAACTTTAAGGTTAAATATTAATATCTTAGGCCCAAAACCATCCACCACTTTGTCTGTCATCCAACCAACCATTTAACCTCAGAATAAACCATTCCCTACTAACCAAGACAAGAAGTTTGATATTGTGGAACAATTATAGAAGACACCAGCACAAACTTTTATTTTAGATTTACTACTAACATCAATAATCCACAAGAACATATTGAATCAATTTTTGACCTAATCCATGATTACTAGTGACATATCCCTTAATCAATTTCAAGCTTTGGTTGGACACCTAGCTCCATCCCAACAAGTCACATTCAACTAAAGTGATATGTCTTCCCTTGGCCCACTCCATAATAATCCATTATACATAGAAGTTTATATAAGATGGCATAAATTGAAATGTGTCTTTATAGACAATGGATCCAAACTCAACATAGTGTCTCTAAAGCTCATCAAACCTCTTGGGTACACAATGGAAAATCTCCAGCCAAAAATAATAACTATCAAAGCCTATGATAATCAGGAAAGGGATTCACAAGGCACCATTAGTTTGTCAGTTATCATTGGGCCTTTGACCCATGATACACTTTACCATATGATTTATCTTGAGTTATCATACAACATGATTCTAGGTAGGCCTTGGTTATATGAGATTCATGTAGTCCTATCAACGCTGCACCAATGTCTCAAGTTTTCCCACTCAGGGATGGAAGTGAATATTCTAAGAGATTTACATCCATATGAACACTGTAATCATCTTTAGGCTGAATTTCAAATATCCAAATATCAGTATGGCATGAATCCAAATTCCAAGTAGGATAAAGGAAAAGCTATACTTATTGATCCCTCACTAGATAATTGCATAGATCCTAATACCTTTGATTCACTTTCTTACATACTGCCTCCTAAAGCTTCTAATCATTTCACCATTTTAGATAATGAACCAAGAGAGTATGTGACCCATGATACATTTCATATTCCCAATCTTCCTTAGAATCCAAAAACCTTTGGTTTACCTAAATTCATCCCACATATGCATTGGTAATAAAAGAACAAAGATAAGGGACCTCTCACATTTGTACCAGCATCTAGCCTAGAACCTGATCCTCTTGAAGGGGATGAATCATGGTTATATAATGACAACCAAACTGATTGTTGTAAAAATTATAAGTATCTTACTCCTAATAGGATCATGGAGTGTCACAATTATGAAGGAAGAGGCCTTAGACCAAATTAGTAAGGAAGTGCCAAATTCTATGACTAAGTATGAAAGACCTTATGGACTTGGATTTAAACCACCTAGGGGTGACGCCACATATCTTATTTAAACTCCATCCCTAGTGACTAGTGATGATGATGTTGACAGTGAAGTAGAGTTTGATCATAGCCTCACCCTTGATAATCTAGCTCAAACCAAACTATTTGATAACAATTTCATTTGTACCCTTATCTTGGCCATTCATCACAACCATTTTCCATTATATTATCCCCAATTGATAGATTGGAACCAACAAGAATCTATTCTATTGATTGATGAGTTCTAGAATGATGAGGCATTATATGAATTTTTAGGCATTAGAGACAACATTTCATTAGGAGATCACAAATTAGGATTCTCAATCACATTGGATATTGTAGCCTATTTTGGAGAGTGAGTGAACACCCTTAGCCAAAATCAAATAAGCAAAACATTGAGGTCCCAGAGTGAAAAACTCTTTGAGGTGATTTCTAACTAGGTAAAAATTAAAGATAAAGGCCATTCTAGTAGTGAAAACCTATTTCAGGTACCATTAGATGGGGGTGTCCATTCTTTTTTGAATTTAGACCAAAAGACCACCAATGATAAACTTGCTTATGGATCTAAGTTTAACTTTAAGCAACAATAAGTATTTGATCAAATTATGTAAGAATATCTAACTATTTTTGTTACATGGTCAGATCTCCCATTAGGGGACTCAGATTCATCATGCCTATGAGAAGTTGAAGAGCAAGTCCTAACAAAAGACCCTAACATAATTCAATAGTTTAAGTCATTATGTACTGTCCTAGAAGATGGTTTGACCCTTCTAGTTGAAGATACAACAAAGGTAAATATTGGGACTCCCTCAGACCTAAAATGGATAAAATTAGGAGCATCCCTCACTGAGGAAGAATATGACATCTTTATAGCTCTATTGAGAGAATTTGTAGATATCTTTACATGGGCCTATTCTAACATGCCATGTTTATACACCACCTTGGTTCTGCACCACCTTGTGGTTAATCCTAACACCAAACCAGTCAAAAAAAATCTATGTAAGATGCATCCTCGCATTGTTTCATTGGTAAAGAAAGAGTTGGAAAAATTCTTAAAATCAAGATGTATCTGATCCATTGACTACTCAAAATGGATCTCTAATGTGGTACATGTTAGTAAAAATATTGAAGGGATCAGAATCTATACTAATTTTTGAGACATCAACAAATAATTTCCCAAATATGATTTTCCCTTACTTAATATTGACATGATCATCGATTCCATGACTGGTTATGAAATGCTTTCACTCATGAATGGCTTTTCAAGATACAACCAGATTAGAATAGCATGAGAAGACTAACATAAAATAGCATTCACTACTCCATGGGGAATATTTTGTTATAAAGTAATGTCATTTGGCCTTAAAAATGCTATAGATACATATGAAAGAGGTTTGACTATCATATTCCATGATATGATGCATGATATTATTGAAGACTATGTCGATGACATATTAGGAAAATCCAAAACCAGGGCTGACCATTTAGTAGTGTTGCATAAGATATTTGAAAGATTATGGGAGTACAAATCTAGACTCAATCCAAAGAAATGTGTGTTTGGATTAACCTCAATAAAATTACTTGGCTTCATCATGTCTTGTAGAGGTATTGAAGTCAATCTGAATAAAGTCCATGCTATAATCAAGATGCCACCACCAACCAATTTAAAGCAACTCCATAGTTTACAGAATAAGATCCAATCCATCTAACACTTCATCTCTCAGTTAGTAGACAAGTTCCATCCATTCACACACCTTTTGAGTAAGGGAGTTGCATTTCATTTGGATGATCACTACCAAACAACTTTTTAACAACTCAAAGACTATCTTGTTAATCTACCTATTTTATTGCCTCCTATGATAGGAAAGCCATTCTTGTTATACTTATCAGCCACCAACCATGCTCTGGGGGCACTCTTGGCTCAACATGATGATAATGGAAAGGAGCATGTCATATAATACCTAGGACATACCTTGGTTACATATGAACATAACTATGCACCTATTGAAAAAGCTTGTCTGGCCATGGTCTTCATAGCTCAAAAACTATGCCAATACATGTTGAATAATAATACCATGGTCATTTCAAAAGTAGATATACTCAAGTATCTACTATCTAAAACAAATTTTCAAGGTAGAATGGATAAATAGATCATTATTCTCAGTGAGTCTGACATAGAGTATGTCAATCAAAAGGCAATCCAAGGACAAGTTCTTACAGATCAACTTGTTGAAGCACCTCTCATAGACACACAGCCACTCATGTTTCACTTTATTGATGAATCCATAATGACTGTCATTGACACACCCCTTAAGGAGTAGCCTTGGAAGCTATATTTTGATGGTTCATTTACTACACATGGATCGGGGGTAGGCATATTATTTATTACACCATAAGGGGATCTAATCCCTAAATCATTTAGAATCATCTTTCCTTGTACAAACAACATGGTTGAGTATGAATCAGTAGTTTTAGGACTTCGATAATCAATGCATTAGAATATATTTCATATCTAAGTTTATGGTAATTTTTAGTAAATCATCAATCAGGTCACAGATCATTTTTAGACCAAAGATAACAAGATGATTCCATATAAAGCCATAGTCGACACTCTTAAACATCAAATTGTCAATATTCAGTTTGAGCACATACCAAGGGTTAATAACATAATTTTAGATGCCATGGATACTATTGGTTCTCTAATTTAAAAAATAGATAAATCTAGAGAATATTAGTTCCTCATCAATAATTTATTAGCACCAGCTTATGAACCTTCAACTGTTGCCATGATTTGTGATATTATTGGTCCTAATTCTATCTAGTACTTAGACCTTTACAACTACCTTCATGACCAAAATTTTTCCACCTAACCTATCTCAAAAATAAACTAAATCCTTCATTCATCATTTCACTCATTATACTTTACTTAGATTCACCCTTTATCATCATAGTTTTGATGTAACTTTGCTTCATTATTTAATGTCGACAGAGTCTACACTAGCATTAAGAGATGTTCATGGAGTATGTGGAGCTCATTCTAGTGGGGTAGTTCTATCCAAAAATATTTTGTGTGCTGGTTACTATTGACCCATAATGAATGTAGATGCCACTGTATATGTAAAAAACTGTGACAAATGTCAATGGCATGCTAATCAAATTCATGCCCCAATAAAAACTTTGAAACTAATGTTGACACCATGGCCATTTTTTACATGGGGACTTGACCTCATTGGGAAGATTAACCCACTTCATCTGAAAGCCATAAACATATCCTTACCACCACTAATCATTTCACTAAGTGGGTTGAAGCTATACCCCTCACTTACATGACTGATAAGCAAATTTCTAAGTTCATTTTCAACCATCTCATTTTCCACTATGGTATCCACTCTAACATTATATCTAATAATGAAGGATCATTCAAGAACAAGGATGTTGAAAAGCTATGTACTAAATACAAAATCACACAATATTTTTCTACAGCATATTACCCTCAAGGTAATGGCCAAGTTGAGGCATCTAATAAAACCATTGTCTATATTCTCAAAAAGATTGTCAATGATGCTAGTCATGATTAGCACTTATAGATATTCCCTACCCTTTGGGAATACCATACCAATCATCTTACTCCTACAAGAGCCACTCCATACTGACTTGTTTATGGTTCTAAATCTATCCTTCCCATTGAGGTTGAATTGCCTTCACTATGCATCTTTTTTAATCATGTCCTGGATGATCATGACTATCGAGTAGCTCACCTATAAGAGCTAGACCTACTTGATGAAAAATGCATAATCATGCTCAATAATCTTTAAGCATATCAGAACTGACTCAAAGGCTATTATAATCAACATGTTAAGTATAGAACATTCAACTTGATGATCTTGTTCTTTAATAAAACCAAAAGAATACCATGGCTAAGAATAAGCATAAAGGGAAATTCAAACCAAATTGGATAGGGCCTTTTATCATCATTGTAGATTATAGATCAGGAGCATGCAAGCTTACCACACTAGACGATGATGAACTTCTAGATTTAATGAATATTATTCATCTCAAGTGGTACCATGCTTGAGTACTAAGGTGTATTGTCTGTAAGGACCATTTTAATTATGCCATTTTATCACTATTCTTCTTTATACAAATACCATCCTTATCTATCCTTTTCACTGTATCCACTTTCCACTACCGACCCATTAGCCCAGTGTCTTCTAAAGCCTAGCCTATTTGACCTTGGTTTTTGGCCATTCACATTTTTAGCATCAAGGTATCTGATCAGTTTCATTAGTTGGTTTAAGTACTTCAGACAGAGATCATATTATTAGATAGTGTGATAGATGTTTTGGTAGTTGCATCCTTCATTTTTTATTATTTTCTTACCATTGGTCTTTCTACTATTTATAACCACCTCTATGAAAATTAGTACCATTGAACTATGCCATTGTGTCCTAGTTATAACTACCTATGGGCAAACTAGGGGAAACACTAAGCCTTGATGTACCAACTTGCCACCTCATGTGTCATACTATGCCTTTTTATCAATTGTGTTTTTTTTTTTTGAACTGACTGTTGCACTGGTCAAATTCCTCTATTGTAAAGGTGAAACTATAGTGACTTAAGGTCCTCCTCTGGGACTATGTAGGTAGTGTTCAATACTTGTTGAGGTCAGCTCAATCACCCTTCTCCACCATACTCTAACCATTTTATGAGCAACTTAAGTTTAAATTCTCTCACCATTTTATGAGCTTGAACCATTTAGAGTCTCATAATTCTCAATTGAGTTGAGATACTCCAAAAACATTTCAAAAAGTGTTAGAAAAGAACAAAAACATTGACCACTTCTTTATCTTAAGGATTCTAGGAACCTTTATTAAGTTACAAGCAAATAGCTTGTCACTTAGTTTCCCCATCCTTTTTGGCCTTTTCTCTCCCACACTTTCCATTTTGAAATACCATTCCTATTCTTTTATAACATCCATTCTATTTGTTTTCATCAGTTCTCACATTCTTCCCATTCTCTAGGAGAACTACATTTGGCCTAAAGTTTTTAATTAGATATTACATCCATGGAACAATGTAGGTAGTATCGACTTGCCTAGTGCATATGGAGATAGCTCAGCCACTCCCTTCCTTTTCTTCTATTCCCCTATTTTGTTCATTTATTAAGTTGTCACCTATTTTCTAGGGGCAATGTTCATAAGGTTTCTATTACATTATTTGTTTTTTTGTTTTTAATTATTTTATTTATTTGTCTACCTGTTTGTTTGCTTTCAGCACTATTACCTTGAATCAGTTTATATGTGTTCATTGGGTGATTCCTTTCCCACACTTATACTTGAATCTATCCATATTCATATGTTTACATTGTCATCATTGGTGCATTGTTTTATATTGAGTATTGGATTTTGGGAGTTAGTCCTTATGCATATTTCAGCCAAGTCCTCATGATGTTATACCATGATGCCTACTGACACGTGCTAAAACAAACCTCAACTTCAAGAAGTCTATTTAGCAATGGTGGCATCTCTTTAGCACTAACATCTTGATTCCATCCTAATCATATCCAAAATAGAGTAATTAAACATGAAAGAATTTTAACCTTTATTAGTTCAAATGAGCATCTCCCTACTAGCAAGTTGTTATAATTCATCATTACCCTCTATGTTAAGTTATCATCATCTTCAGCCAAGTTTATCATGTGTGCCATAATCGGGGTCCAATTAATTATAACTGCCTATGGGTAAATCATTGCACACCATCTCATCTACATTTCTCAATGATTATAACTACCTTTGGGAAAATTATTATGTTATCACCACTTTAATTTTTCTACCTATACAAGGGCATGTTGTTCTCTTATTTATCTATCCTAACTGGAGTAGCTCCATCTTCTCAATGATTATAAATGCCTTTGGGAAAATCATTATGTTATCATACCACATTGCCACTATCGAGGTACAATGCTTATAACCGCCTTTGGGTAAACCATTGTGCACCGTCCCACTTGCATTCTCAATGATTTTGGCTACTTTTTTAGTATCATTATGTTTTCACCCCATCATCTTTCCTTTCTTTGGTCCCCTTATTTTTCTTCTTTCTTTTTGAGGGACCATTTGTTGACCTACTTGTGCTAATTGTTCCCTTAAGGGGGCATCATATAGTTAGTTTATCATTGTTGTAGTTGTAGCCATACATGACCTTTTCATTTTTTGAGAAGACATTACTGTGCTTATAGCTTGCAATGCCTTCGCAAATAGGGTCAAATTTTAGACACCTTAATCTGGCCATCATAACCTCCACTCAGGATTTTGGCTAATTTCTACCTAAAATGCATAATTTGGCTTAAAAACACTAAAACAAGCTAAATGATGTGAAACTAACATATTCAAGTGTTGATATTTTCCAGTGTATCCCTAAAGGGGGTAATGTAATTTATGGGCTAGCTAACTTTGATAAGATCATTCTGAGTCAAAATGCCAATTTTGCACCAAGGTGCTCTAGATTACTCTTTCCTATCAAATCTATGGCACAAGACATGTGCCTTTGTTATTTTCTATTGGTAACATCCTAAATGGGAATACGTAACTAATGCATCTAACATTGACTTCCAATTACAATCTAGTCAAATTTTGGACCAATAACAAGGCATTCTAATCAATTTGGGTAATTTATGCACAAAGTTCTTAATCATGCTTAAGAGCTAATTAACAAAAATCAAGGCATAATTAATAATTCTATGTAAACTTGTTTAATACTTATTTTTAGAAATGAATATTGATTATCTACATCATCAGGTGACCTCATTTCTTGGGAAGACATCCCTAGGTCATAAATGCCATAAATATCAGGATTCATACCCTCTATGCCTCATCAATGCCTTCCATGATGCCCTCCATGGCTCTTAATTTCCCCTTCTTCCAATATCATGATGAGAATAATTACAAACTTAATTCCAAAAATTGAATTAATCCTTAACCACACATGTCAATCTTAAAATGGATGGTTCAGGTTGATTCTAGACATTTGCAAAAATCTATAAATAAAGAGGCCATGAACAACATTTTTTAGACTTGAGAATGCAAATTTATAATGTAATATTTGTTCCAAAAGCTTCAAGAAACTAGTGTTACCATGCCAAATTGATTTCAAGCCAAGCCAAGCCACAATCTAAAGGTGCCAAAGAAAGATGGAGGTAGCCAAGCTTCCATTACCAAGGACTTTATGAGCACAAGCTAAGAAAGCCACCACTACAAAGGCATTTGGAGCATCCAAGGAAGGTGAAGGAATTCTTGTGTTTTCATTTCTTTATTTTTAGTTGTGTTTGTCATTTACTTTTGTTAACAAAGATCTCCCTAGTGTCTAGGCCTAGAGATGTTATCTTATTAGTGTGTTTATTTCATTTTGTTTTCATTTTGGAACTAACACCATACTAACCATCCTCTCTTGAGACAAATTCCTAGATCACAATAGTGGGTTGTGAGAAAAAAACTATAAGGTGTCTAATTCCCCAAGTTTATTATGAGAAAGTATTTCCCCTCAAACTGGGAGTCAAGAAGTGAGATGAAATGGATGATGGGTTTTAAAAATATGATAGGTAAAAACATAATGGGGTGAGTGAAAATAGACAAATGGGTGATATCAAAAGACAATCAAAAGTGTGGGTGATGCAAGGAAGCTCCAAAATTGCACTTACTGAGATAAAAATTAATGCAGGCAGTAATTCCCCAAAGACTAAATCGACTAATAAAATACCATAGCTAAAATAGGTGGGTGTAAAAAAAGGCTATCAAGAGAACAAAAGATAAGAATGGTAGACCATAACATCCAATGTGCATATGGTCTATGCGTTACCTATAGATGAATGTTTGCAAGATAAACTATACCCTCATAATCTTACAAGGGAAAGATATTTAAAAAAGGGGTATGCCTTTAAGGAGATTAGGGAATTGACAAGGGGTCAAAATCCTCAAATATAAAAGTTGAATAAGAGACAAATACAAGGCTTGGAAGTCAAATTTGAAGCATGTGAAAGGGTCCATAAATGCAAAAATATCAAATAAGCCAAGATAATCGATGTCGATAAAAAAGGGATCAATGTCAATTTATGGGATTGATATCGATTGGGGTGATCTACGTTGATCATGAAAAAGGCTATATATAGGCATCCAATGTGGCATAAGGCTCATTTGACTATCAATGTGAACAAGAATCCAAGAGAAAAATTAGATGTGTGTCAACCTTTCAAGCGGATGTGAGAGATAATGGAGGTAAGTGGTAGCAAACAATGATGATGACGACTGCAGTATGAGGTAGGTGTTATGTAAAATTGAGTAATTTTATTTATTTATTTATTATTATTATTATTATTATTATTATTATTATTATTATTATTATTATTATTATTATTATCATTATTATTATTATTATTATTATTATGGGTTTTTTACTTTGGCATAAGAAATTGGGTTTGTTAGGAAAATTATGGGGAAAAAGGGAGGGTAGGTATATTTTTCATTATATTTAAGAATGTATAGCCTAGGGAAAAAAGTTTGAAAGGGAATTGACATCAATCTATTGGGATCGATACACAAGTGAATGTATTGACCATGATCCATAAGGATCATTTTCAATTTGGGTCAAATTGGCATCGATCTATAGAGGATCAATAAAAATCTCAAAACTTAGATTTTTTATTAAATAAAAAGATATTTTTTATAGGCTCAAGAGCTGTTGATGATGAGAGATAGGGTCCCTCTACTATTGGTACAGATATGAGAGTTTATGTGTGATGATGATCAGGTACATCTAGAGGTAGTTATATTCAAAGGGGTTCATCATTATCATCATTTCCATCAGGATATCAGTATGATAGTGGCATTGCTAGAGCAGTGGGATTATATCACCAACAATTTTTGGCTACTGACTGGTGAGATGATGATCACCATAGAGGACATCCACTATATTCTATGAGTAATGATTCTAGGAATTCTTATATATACAATGGATGACGTGGAGTGAGTGGTGGCATTAGCACATTTATATGATGAGGATGCACTAGATATCAGATTATTTTTTAGGGGGTTCTCCTTCCAGCCATTATATGACCAAGATCTTGTAGAGAGACTAGTGTTGACTATGATGATGATGGCCTTGACTTACTACATGCTACCTAATTCTAGGGGAAGATGATTACCATGGAGTTTTATAGGTGTTATAGTAGACATGGTGGATTTATGGATGATTTTTTCTTGGGTACCGACATTATTAGGGTAGATATACAAGGAGTTGTGGAACTATCATACTAGACATCGATCAGGGCTTGACATCACCTTTTTTTAACATTATTGGGCGTATTGGCACATTCATGTGATTCACCCCAATGGGACCCCATGGACTAGATTTAGAGAGATGGTATATAGTGTAGGATTCCTTTGATGGAAGTAAGACCTTATTGTTCCACATATAAATAGGGTAGTGTAGGATCTAGCACACTATAGATAGATATTTAGTGGCTTATAGATAGGAGATGTTATCTAGAGGCCTTATATAGACTTTCTAGCATGGCCTAGTTCACTGATAGAGATAGGAGATGTGGCCTAAGAGATATGGGTATATGGATGATGGATAGAGCATCTCAAGTTATTTTATTTTGATAAGATCCATTAATAGTTTGGTTTACTACAGGATGTTCCCTTAGCCTCGTGCTTGTATAGGCAAGAGGACACAGATTTGGACTAGCTAGCACATGATACTATAGTTATTTTGATGGGGCCATAAGATGAGCCTACAGTGAGTGGCCTAGATGACATCAATTATATTGATGATTATGCAGTGTGGTTTATAGCTGAGATGGTGAGGAGACAGGAAAGAATGATTAGACCATGACATAGGGTGGTGATTGAGGAGGTGAGGGAGGTTGAGCAGGAGGCCCTGGATATACACATGGAGGAGTAAGAGGCCCTTAATACACACATAGAGGATGTACCACTATAAGATGCCCTAGCATATGAGCATATGGATATGGATATATTTATTGTAGAGAGGGATAGTTTGAGCATTGAGCTATAGGAGGCACAAGCAACCCATATTACTTTAAAGGGGTAGATTACCACATTATAGAGTGATCTTGAGAGCATGAGAGGTCAGCATGACTAGGTTATATAGGAATGAGATAGATATAGGATAGAGCTAGATTAAATGAGGTCTACTTTGGTAGAGAGACCTACTCTAGACATTGCAGGATCTAGTGTTATGCCTCCAGATATGGTACCACTCTATAGGTATAGGGATTTACTTGCAAAGATGTCCTATTATGAAAGGATTATACAAAGGTGGATATCATATGTGGCTTAGTTTGCTTCATATGTGTCTAGCTATAGTAGATCATGGAGGACTCCTAGGGGGTCTACTAGTAGAGGGAGCATGGGAGCCAAGGAGGAGACAATGAGGGAGGTGAAAGAATTCACCTCACTAGGATTGAGTTCACTGAAAAGATTACCATGTATGGGTTGAGAGCCCCATTGTATTCATGTTATGACATTTGTATATACCTTTGATATATATATATGTATATATAGACATTTTAAGTTTATGTATGGAACATGTTTGTTTTTATGGATTTACTGATGGTTTTGGATATGTAGATTAGATGTTATGTATTTTAATTTTGACCATTTGTCATTATATATGTTGTGGATGTTTATGGTTTATTTATTATTACATGTTATGGATTATATATGTTATATCATGAGATATATTTTTGATAAATAAATTATGATTATGAATTATACTTAATGATGATTATGGATTATGTTATATCATGAGTTTTTTTTTGACTAAATGGATTATGATTATGGATTATAGATAGCTTTTGATGTTTTAATCATTGTGGTTTAATGGGTTTTAGTGATTATATATTATGGATTTGGTCGGCATTGACTTGGATCATAACCAAAAGAGAATCTCTAATACACGTGACCTATGTATCCCTAGCTAGATGATAATAGACTATGACACAACCTACGTTAGCTACATCTTAGACCTTGGTCATTTATTAGGATTATATACTTTTGATAGGATGGGGGATGGATTATTTTAGAGATAATTTCTTCACCTCATATTTTAAAATTAGGATTTATCCTTCAGGGATCACTTTTATGCTAATGGGTAGATTGATCAATAGAAGTCTACAATTAGAAAGTTGATTAATATGGGAAGCTTTCATGGGATATTGTTTTTGATATTTTTTATTTTTTGCTTTGTTGCTTTTTTTAGGGGTTTTAAGCAACATAATTTTGAAAACTGATCAATGCAAGAAGTTTTCTACTTGGTATCCATCCTTCAAGGGAGTGGTCTACATTTTGACATTTTTACACAACTGTCCTTCAAGGGATCAGTCTTTTATTTATCATTATATTTTATTACAGTTGTCCTTTAAGAGATAAGTCAATTTATTTAGGCCATTTTTATACTTTGGATTTTCACTACTTGATTTTAGGTCCCACAAATAATAATGCAAGGTTTGGCATTAAAAAAGATACTTTAGGATAGTTTCCATGAATTCAAGACATGAGATGATTGCGTTATCTTGAGAAAATGAATGGTATTTTAAGAAATAAGGGAAATAATGATTTGGGGTTTTTCCTATCATAGGTGAAATTTATCCATGAGAGAATGCTATGTTTAGAGCTGGGGTATACATATTCAAGGTTGAGGTTATAGTGACTACCAAATAACCACATAACTCTTAGATCATTATTTGGTATTTTGGGATATAGGGATATGACAAGATGAAAAATAAGCTAACTAAGATGAGCCAAGATATATAAATGATAGTAAGGATGTAGATGCAATGCATTAATAGGTTCTCATTCTATTTTACCATTAAGAGAGGCCAAATGATATGCTCCATATCTGTATTTATGGGTTATGATGTATGGTCCAAGCCAATTAGGAGCAAATTTACCCCTTTTACTTCATTCCAGATGAGTGACATGTTGATTTTATTTAATTATAAGGTCTCTAATATTAAATTCTCATTCTCTTATATGTTGATTATATGCTCATTATAGTTGTTCTTGATATAAATGAAGGTGATCAAGGGTTGTTTCATGATGCTCATCTAGGAGTTTGAGCTAGGATAAATGCTCCTATAAAAAATCCTCATTAAAAATGATGTCTTTAAGAGAGACATGCAAAGAAGGAATTTGGACTTCCAAAGGAAGTACAACTTCCATACCATAGACTAAGGAAAAAGGATTAGCACCTATACGTGTTTGAATATGAGTTTGATATATCCATAAAGCAAAAGGGATACAAAGATGCCAATCTTTTTCAGCCTCATTGACAACTATGGTTAGGATTTTGACTAGGGTTTTATTAGATGCTTCTACTTGACCATTGGCCTAGGGATAGTAAGGTGAGAAAAAACATAATGTGATTTTAAATGAGTCACATAGTGCCTGGAATTTATTATTCTTAAAATATTTCCCATTATCTATTATTATTCTATATGGAATTCTAAAATGAGAAATAATGTGATGGTGGATAAACTCCACAATCTTTTCTACCTTGGTTGAGATAAGTGGCACAGTTTTTACCCACTTGGTGAAGTATTCTATAGAGGTGATAATGAAATTGTGACACTAAGAGGACTTAGGGTTGATTTGTCCTATAAGATCAAGCCCCTATTGGGAAAATGGATAGAATTCCCTTGCTACTTGCAATGCTTTACTAGGGACATGGGATAATTTTGCATGTTATTGACATTTTACACACTTATTAACATGTGCATAACAATCTTGATTCAAAGTGGGCCAATAGTAGCTTAGACGTAAGATTTTTTTAGCAATCGCACGGCCACTAAAGTGTCTACCACATGACCCATTATGTACTTATTAGATAGCTAAGGTAGCTTCATGTTTCTAAATACAATGAAGAATAATACCATAAAAACCATGCTTATAGAGAACACCCCCAGTATAGTATAATGGGTAGATTTATATTGGAAAACATTCCTAACACCTTTGGATAGATGGGGAGGAGATAGTCTTGTAGACAAATAAGTAAATATTTACACATACCATGGCTCCTTTAGTTTTTCCTCAATATTATTAATAGATGGAAGATCAGTTCATGTGTAAGAAGGGTGGTTAACTCAATGGATAAGGACAAATAGCTCAGACCTCTGACATGAGGATGGGATAAAAGAGGCAAGAGATTCTATAGTATCAAAAAACTTATTAGTTGATCTAGGAGTAGTTTGGATAGCATAATGTTCAAAAGTGGTTAAGAGATGGTCGACCAAGGTCTTATATCTTTGGAGGATATCATTCTTGTATTGATATACACTAGTAATTTGATTGACCACCAATTGATAATCACCATAGATATTAAGGGATCTAACTCCTAATGTAAGGGCAATTTGGAGACTTATGATCAATGCTTCATATTCAACCATGTTATTGGTGCAATCAAAGTCTAATTTAAAAGATAAAGGCATAGGAATACCTTAAAGAGGGATTAATATAATTCTTATGCCACCTCCCTAATCACATTTAGATCCATCAAAGAATAGAGTCTTGATATACTCTAAGACTAATTGGGAAGTGAACTTGATAGATTCATCAAGAAATTCATAATTGTTTAGTTGGTTGTCACTAAGAGGTGCTTCAGCCAATTGATCAACAATAATTTGACCTTTAATATATTTTTGATGAAGAAATCCTAGATCAAACTTAGCTAGAATCATAATCCATCTAGCCATTCATTGATTTTGATAAGGTTTAGAATGAATGAATATAAGGGGGTCAATAGTCATAATTACATACATCTAGTGGTTAAGCAGGTAATGACAAATATTTGAAGCTATAAGGACTAATGTTAGGCATAGTTTTTTGGCATGTGGATAATGTGTTTTGTATTCTACAAGGGTATGACTTATGTAATAAACAACTTCATCTTTATGATTCTCAACTCTATGGGCAAGCATAACACCAAGAGCATGATTTGTAGCTGAGATATAAAGGAAGAAAGGTTACCCTTCCTTAGGTGGAGTGAGGACTAGAGGTGATATAAGATAGTTTTGGAGTGTGTTAAATGCTTCTTGACAATTAAGATCCCACACAAAGTGACTATCATTCTTTAATAAATGGTGGAAAGGTTAACACTAATCAAAAAGCTGGGAGATAAAATGATGGATAGACTAGAGCTTGCCTTGTAAACTACATAGATGCTTAAGGCTATATAGAGGAGGCATTTCTAAAATAGCCTTGATTTTAGTAGGATTCACTTCTATTCTATGAATAGAAATAATAAAACCCAAGAGTTTACCATCAAGCCACCAAAAATGTAATTTTTTAGATTTAGATGCACATGATACCAAGGTAGATGATTGAAAATAACCTAAAGTATAAATAGGTGGTCCTTACAAAATTTTGACTTCCCAAGGAGGTCATCTACATAGTCTTTAATGATTTTATGGATTATGTCATGAAATATATAAGTCATGGCTCGTTGATAGGTGGATCCTACATTCTTTAAGCTGAAGGGCATAACATGGTAATATAAAGTCCCCCATAGAGTAATAAATGCAGTCTTATGTTGATCTTCTAGTGCAATAAGTATTTGATTATAACCAAAAAAACCATCCATAAGGGATAACATTTCATGGCTAGCTATCAAGTCCACTAATTGGTTGATGTTAGGGAGAGGGAAATCATATTTTGAACAAGCAAGATTTAAATCATGAAAGTCAATATTGATACAAAGTCCCCCTGTAGGCTTAGTGACTAGAATGATGTTGGACATCCACTAAGGATATTCAATGGGTTTAATAAAGTTAGTGAATTAAAGGCATTGTAATTCCTCTTTTACCAAGAGTGCAACATGAGGATGCATTTTATGGAGCTTTTGTTTTACCAATTTAGCATCAAGAAGGGTAATGATATTATGGATAATGATTTTGAAATCAATACTAGGCATATCACTATAAGACCATGAAAATACCTCACTAAGATCTGATAAAAAAGTAGTAAAATATTGATTTTTTTGAGGAGTTAAGGATTTTCTAATTTTAATAATTCTCAGGGTTTCTTGAGATCCAATATTAATATCAGCATTGGCTTGATTTAAAAGGCTAGATGTTTCAGATGGAAGGGAATTACATAAATAAGATTTTTTAGCACCCAAATGAGTCAAGATTGACTCATCATTTTGACACTGAAGAGCAAGGATAGTTGGTGTATCAGGTCCTATTAAGTTAGGATATGTTAAAGGGATGTTTCAGGGCTTACCATTGCAATGAAAAATGAGGGGTTCCAGGGAGATCATATTGACTAAAAAAATTTAGGAGGGGTGGATACAATGTCACTAGTTGAGGAAGAGGTATTGGATGATGAATATGGCACTTCTTCCAAGAATGGTAGAGGAATGGTTTTATGAGAAGATTTAGAGTCTTTTTTAAATCCTAAGCCATGCTTTTCATGTTGATTTTTGAAATCTCCTAATGTGATGTCATGGGGACCCTGCTCATATCTACCCATACTGAAGCCTTTCCAAGCATAATGATAAAGGTAGGTTGGTCTGAACTGGGGTTTATTGAGAAATGATAAATTAGATGTGAAGGGTTTCACATGTGTGTGATTTTTAGGTCTTGGGGTAGTTTGATCAATCCCACCATTTATTAAGTGAGTACATAAGAAAGGTGGACCAAATGGGATGAGCTCATCTAGGCTGGGTGAATACATGGGTTTTTTGTCAGGATGACCATATTCCCTAGGAGTGGGTAACATGTTAAGGTGTAATAATTGGTATCCGCCCATTGCAAGATGTTGCATCATGGAATTAATGGATTCTTGAGCTAGTAGTTTTGAAGTAGGAATAGTTGTACTAGTCAAGGCTTGATTAAAATATGAAGATGGGATTATGTCAGGTGAGGTAATTATGACATCACTTGGTTGAAAAGTGAAGTTGCATGATTTGAAGGGATGAGGATCAATATGTATGATGTGTACCTAGCCTTGATGTTCATACATAAGGCATTGATGGACTGTGGACGATACACATTGCATTGCATGAATCCATAAATGCCCTAATAAAATATTATATTTAAAATGTCCCTCTATTACATAAAAGAGTTCATGGAGGGTGATAGAACCTATGCAAATGGGAAGGAATATTGTTCCTACTGTGGGTACTACCATGTCATTGAATGAATGAATAACTGATAAGGATTAGGAAATAATAGATTTTCATAGTCATAACTATTAGAAAGCATGTGAAGAAATAATATTAATACTAGCCCCATTATCAATCATAACTCTTTTGATTTGTGCTTAATTTATTTGAGTTGTGATGAAAAGTGGAGGATCTTGATCTTCAAGTGATAAAGAAGTGACCTCAGAATTAGTGAAACTAATAGTGAACACCATTTAAAGTGTCCCTATAAATGCTAATAATGGTTTAGGTTCATCTATCCATACCCCAATAGCTTAGAGAGCTTCTATCATTGCTTGTTGATGGTGTGGAGATTTTTTGATAAGTTCATATAATGACATTTTTATAGGCATTTAGTGGAGTTATTTTAATATGGAGATTTGTAGTAACTCCTTGGCCTCGGTTGGGGTAGTTCCTATAATATAAACTTTAGGATTTTGTCTAGATGGTTTAGGAATATTATGGGTAGAGGCTCTTGTAATTGAAACCTTGGCTTTATTAGGATTTTTATTTTGAGAATGGGCGGTTACATGGATAACATCAATGTGTAATAATGGAGGGACCAAAGAAGCTACCAACTCTTTATCATTTATAAGACTAGAAATATTATCAACAGATGAAATGGATGGAATAATGACCTTTTTCTTAGGAATATTATCACCTAGATCATCAATTAATAGATCATCATCCTAGACTAGTTGTTGAACTATGGCCTTAAGAGCTTTGTAATTTTGTGTATCATGTCTAGGTACTCTATGATATACACATATTTCCTAATTTCTATACCAAGCAAGTCTCTGGGGGTGAAGGTTAATAAATCATATAGGTGGTAGCATAATGAGGGATGTATCCAACAATTGTTTTAATATTATGGTATAAGATCCTTTCAAAGGGTCATGTTGTGGTTTTATAATAGCTTATGCAATCTCTGTTGGCAAAGTATTAATTATTTGGTTTTGTTATTTAGCTTTTATATTAGGGATGACCTTAGGCACCCTTTCTTCAAATTGGCCTTTAGAAAAAGATGGTGGATACCGAGATGGAAGTGTGTCTAATAATTGAGGGGTATTTTTCTTTTTCCCATATGTTTGAATGGAAGAACCTATGACAGGGACAAAAGATGGATGGGGTCCTAAAATAGATGATGGAGATGATACAAAAGGGATAAGCCCTTTGTTCTTTTATGTGTTGAGAAAAGAGGGGGTATTCAAACTAAGGTATTTATCTTTTTATGTTCTAAAAATATTGACTCTAACTTGATGATGAGCTAAAGCTTTATTTTGTGGAATACCAAGATAATTGTCCCAGTTATCGATGACAGGAAATTTACCCTTTCCTTTAGTATTTTTGGGGTAAGGAGGTATTATGGTAGAGGACGGTTTAAAAGGGTCTTGATTTTGGGAAAAATAATAGGATCTTGATATATTATGATCTAGGTGGATACCACAAAGAGGTTTATCAGGGATCAAAGGAGTGGAATTTCAACTCTATAAGTGTCAAGATGTTTATCTATGACATCTTGAGGAGTAGTTTCATTTTCCACTTTAGGAGATTAAGTGAGAGAAGGTGAAGGGGATGGTTCACATGAAAAATCCCATGTAATGAGATCAGGGAGATCTATAGAGATTTTAGGAGTTGTTTTGATAGTTTCAAATTTACTTATATCAAAATCATCTCCCGTAAGGAGATCTAAGACTATAGATTTCTCTAGAACTTCTTTAGGTAATAGATTATCATAGATTGTATCAATCATATGTGTAGCCTAATTTTGTGTTTCTCTAGTTTTAGCTTAGTTTGTGTTTGATTTGGATGGATGGTTTGGAAATGGTTATCTAAATATTGATTAGGAGGAGCATTTGTATTTTCCAAATGGAGATCCCCATTGTTAATGAGGTTTTGTACCAACTGTTTAAAGGATTAGCATCATTTTATGTCATTTAATATTACCCTATGATAATCACAAAACTCATCCTCTTTATACCAAGTGGGTTTAGGATGTGTACCATCAATTAGTTTATTCGGAGGGAGCTCAATAACATTTGCTTGTAGGAATTTATCTAACACAAAAGTGTAAGGTTCTCCTACTGGGGTATATTTATTAGGGGGAAAACAAGTAAGGCCCCTAAGTGGTTATATTTTTGAAGTGTATGGTCATGATTGATTGGGTATTAGAGGGGTATAATTTTTTTAAATAACAGAATTTGTTTCCCCTTTTGTTTTATTATTATTGTTTTTCAATGGGTCAAGTTTGAAGTTTTTATTATGTAACTTAACTTTTCCCTCTTCAATGCAACAAAATTTGAGTTTTCATTCCATGGTAAAAGCTTCATCAAAAGTCTTAAAAATTTGAACTTGTAACATGGATGAGATATATTTTGCACAAGAGCATGAAAATAATTCAATTAATTAAGGTTGTGGCAAGGAAAAGGTTAACTAGTTGATTAGGCTATGCCAATGAGCCACAAATTTTGATATAGAGTCATCTTAAAATTATTGAATGGCATATAATATATGATAGTCATTTTCTAATAAATGTTCATCAAAGAAATTTTCTAAGAAAATTTGGGCCAATTGCCCAAAGGAAAAGAGTGAATGCTGAGGGATGGAGTTATACCAATTTAATGTCACCCCTGCTAACAACATGATAAATGTCCTAAGTAATAATGCATTATTATGTGTTATAAGGTAACATGCATGTCAAAAGGATCTAAGATTTTATTGGAGATCTCCCTTGTTCTAAAACTTAGTAAACTTGGGAAGTTCCCATTGTGGAGGATATTGTTAGATTGGAACAGATGGGTGGATAGGTTCATTACAACTTTGCTCATATTTGAGTATATTGTTGTGTTTGGAGGTGGAGGCTTCCAAACAATCCATCCTATTCACAAGGATGTTTATGAGGTATTTTTGGGTGTTATTCTAAGGCACGTTCCCTAATATACCTTGTTGAAGAGTTTAAAAAAATTGGCAAGGGAGCATATAGGGGTTGTGAAGAAGGGTATCCAACTACAGTAGACATAATGGGTTCAGATGCCACCACGTATTATGGAATTTGTAGTGGAATATTATATTGTATAGAAGATTGAAAATAAGTGGTTATTGATGGTTGTGATGAGGACATGTATTGGGTAGCCAAGGAGACATACTATTGGCAAGGTTGTGTTAGAGGGATTTGTTGTGTGTGTGGTAGAGATTGATAACTATATGCTAAGTTATTCTGATAGGTGAGAGACTTACAAGAATTGATACTACTAATGTTTGAAGAGGAATAGTGGATGATGACTAAGTAGTATAAGTATTTTGAGTCTGAGTAATGGAGGTTGGAGAATTGGTAGATACTATAGGTGGTTGGTTTACTAAAGGTTGCATCACCTGGTTACTAGAACTAGATGGAAGAGATTTAGTGGAAAAGGTTACCATGGCCATGGTAAACTCTTTGGTTTCCTCAATTTCCTCAAAAGGCATCCCGTATTTATATTGAGAATATTTGGCATGGGGGGAAGGAGAAATATGTATTACTTGACTATTAAGATAGTAACTGAGAGAAATGGGGTTATTATCTAATACTTCTGCAAAGGATCTCTTTGAGGATAAATCTGTGGGAACACAAGATTCTCAAAGGAATCAGGGGTAGAAGAGGAGCTAGGTGTATGTTCCATAGGAGAGGATGTAATATCCTCCTCAAATTCTTTCTTTGACTGTTGTCTAAGTAAAACCATGAGACAAAAAAGGAAAAAATAAAAAAATAAAACAATAATTTATTATTTTTGAATTATCTCACTTTAAGGTTTGAATGAAAAATACACAAACTAAAGTCATTCTAAATTTTTTTATTATCTCTTTTAACTTTAAGATGTGAAAATAAATAACAAAAAAGGATAATGAGGGTCCTAATAAATGGTAATTTAAGGATGGTTTCAGGTGTTTTGTTTTGGCACTCAAAGGAAATTTGTACTGGTACCGGTACATGGCTTGATACTTGGGGCTTGTTCCCCTTACATCATAATCCCATAACCAGTATGGGTGCTTAGATAATATATACCAATGGTCTAGAGATTATACTCAACCAGAGACCTGAGTTGGTCCTCCCCTTGGTGGTGAAATCCAAGCGAGATAACTAAAAAAAGGTTATTATGAGGTGATGAAATCCTCATCAGTTGCCTTATGTCAGGTGTTTAAATGTGTTAATTTATGATAGTTATTTAGCTTGTGTGTGGATAAATTGATGACTATGATAGATTACTACCTAGATTATTCTATGTGAAAGAACCTAAGCAAGAAAAATGGATGTAATCTATTTTAACCTTAAAAGGAAAAAAATGCAAATTTTAATATTTTTTGAATGAATGCACACAAAGAAAGGGAAAGAGACTAAAATTCAAAATTTGAACTTTTAACAAGAAAAATGAGACCGAGGTCCCACCAGGGATGCCAAAATGTTTTAGATTTTTTTTCACTTTTTCAATATGGACTAATTAGCTACTAAAAACAAAGTAAAAGTAGGGTTTTTAAGATTACCTGAAGATATGGATGGGGTTGTGCACCATTGAACAAGATTTGTGGGAACACCTCTTTGGATAGGAAATAATGACCTGTAAATCACAATAACTCACAAAAAATGGATTAATCTACAAATGAGTGGGTTGCCTGGTAAGAAACTAGTCCCAAAAAGTGATACACTTTATTAGATGGGTGTCAGCCCATGTTTAACATTCAAGTTTATAAATAAACATGAAATTAAAAAGATATATATGGATAAGATATAAATAGACAATGATAATGATATCTATTATATAGTAAGATTGATATGATCAAATTAATTATCCCAAAATTCAGTAACAATATCAACATCTTCTTTAATTACAACCAATTATTCATTAATGCTTTGTTGATTAGGTGTGAAAACCACAATACAAAGACCTAATTCAAATGAAATATCACTTTGATAAATGAAAAATGGTTATTTAATAATGGGAAGATAAAATATGATAATAATATCATATGTTAATCTAAGTAGAGTCATCTACACGTAAAAGATAGGTTTTCATAAAATAGAATGCAAGTTTTGACAGGTTTTAAGACTGAGAAAGTTTAAAAAATAGATTGCAAGAATGTTTTGAAAATTTAGCAGGGATCAATGTCAATCTTGTAGGATTGACATCAATTCAGATGGATTAGTGTTGATTCTATGTAAAAATCTAAACTTTAAAAATAGACTATAATAATGACCTATATTATTGATAATATAATAAAAACTGAATGTAGAACAATGACAGATAGACATAGAAGATTGTAGATTCCAAAATATGAAATAATTGAAATACAATACTAACCTTTATAGCTAAAAACAAACTTGACAAAATGAGGTAAAGAACCTTGAAAAACCTTTGATAATCTCTCAAGCAGAGGCTCCACAAGATAGCAAGATGTTGACAACATCCGTATGTAGGTTGCAATGAGATTTTAACAGCATTTCGAAGTCCAAAAGCACAGTCACCATTCCTCCCGATCTGAGGTTTGATGTGTATATATGGATCAATGTTGATCTAGGAGAATCAGCGTTGATCATGGAGGATCGACGTTGATCATCCCAGTTTGGTTAAAAATGGTTTAAGTTATTTCAAACTACATGCCAAACTTAGTGAATATAACACTAAGTTGTTTGCATGGGTTTTGGATGAGGGTAAGTTGTTGGAAGGGTTGTTGGGAGGTTAGATAGATTTTATTTTTATTTTATTTTAGGATTTTAGGGTTAGAATGGTAAAAATAGGGTTAATTACTATTTAACGGTAGTAATTAAGTCTAATTAACCTATGTGGTAAAAGTGAATAGGTGGGGTGAATGTAATTATTTAAAATAATTATGAATTGAGGGCCATTATGTTAGAAATAACATAATAATGTGATGATGCACCAAGTTAATACACAAGGGTATATTAAACTAGCATGTATACATTTTCATGGAATTTTATGTATGTAATGAGTAATAGAAACTATAAATTAGCTAGGTGCATCTCTCCTCCTTACCTTTGTTAATTATAAATTTAGTAAGTCTAATATCAATTTATCATTTCACATTTAGATTTGTATGATTATTTCTCTATTTTACATCATTTGTATATTCATAGTTTTATTTTATTTAAACCACATTAATCACAAATTGAGGAAAACAATCTCATAATCTTAATCATTTACTTGAGCATGGAAAACCCTAAGTCTTTTTTATGTGAGGGTTTTAAATTTCATTATTTATTTTTCATATTTATCCTTCATTAGGGTTATAATTTTATATTTTATTTGTGATCCCCCCTTAATATCTTGTAATAAGTGTATTTTTTCATAGCTTTCATGTTTTTTCATGAACATATTCTATGCCATCTTAGAAGGTTAGATATCTTATACCTATAAGGCAAAGTTATAGGTTAAGTGGTTTTACAATTTATTATAATCATATTCCTTTGATCTAACCACATTCTTGTGTGTAATCTAAAGTAGATAAACTTGACAAAATGTAAATTCAATCTTCTATTGATGCAAATGTTGATAAAAAAAACATATATGTAGAGGAACATGTTGTTAATGATGTTATGTCTGATATTTAAAAAAAATGAAGAAAATGAATATCATGATATAAGAAATCATGATGATCTTAATAGTTTATATTTTAAATAAGTATAATCACTTTCAATTATTTTAAATTGAATTAGTATACAACCTAATGACTTGGATAAAATCTCGAGTGTAATCATAGAGGTTAAGAAAGAAAATAATGCTAAGGAATCTATATTTGAGGAACAACATGATAATATTTTTAATGATATTAATCCACCTTTAAGATTAATAGATTATAAAATGGGTGTTCAAACCATTACTCATATTGATACTATTCATATGTATACACCTATATCTACACATGCAATACCCACCCATGGTGTGGGGGAAAAACAAATTAATAATCTAGTTGATATGGTTGATTATATGTAAAATTATCTAGGATTGATACTCATGTGACATCATGTATTTAAAATCAATCTCATATTCCTATTACTTAAGAGGTTATATAAACTCTTCTCTATCTTGAAGCTAGTGTTTCGAAGCTAGAACATGGTTCTTATAAATCATATAATTTTAAGTTTTATTATGCATTACTACACAACCCTTTAGCACCAAATATTTCCATTTATCCTTTACATACATTATTAATTTCACCTAATATTACATCATACAATGGTAAAGGTAATTCATAACGACCTCTTAGATCCATCCATATGGCACGCTTAGATTATTCCTCTAATGGTAAGTTGTTAGCCAATATTTTTCCTAGGAGCCTTAATGACTATGTCTTGTGATGGTTTTATGACCTTCCTTTACAAGTGGTACATGATTTCAATCATTTGTATGATTAATTCTTAGATCACTTTTCAACGTTAGTGAGAATGTCTCATATGATCAAATTTTAAAACTTAAGCAAGGATGATCCCATTAGTGACTATGTTCTTAATTATAATATTATGCTCTCCAAAATGACAAATCCTATGACTAAAAATTAATTTTAAAACATATTTAAGGAAATCTTTATTTTTCATATCCTAGAGTCTATTATGTTCAAATACTTTGAATATTTCAATGACATGTGTCATACAGTTAAAAATCATGAATTTAAGCTATGTATTATGAACAAGATTAAATATAGGACTAACCCTCCATTATCATCTAATTCCAAGCTTAAAATAAAATAAATTTTCAAATTTTAAGAAAATTACAGTAAGAATGAGGCTAAAGGAATTGTTAATGTAGTTTCACAACCTACTACAAGGTTTGTCCTTTCAAATTTTAAAAGGAGGAAATTTTCATGATTATCCAAACATCCTCATAATGTGTTATAGAAGTTAATCCAGTGTAACCTCTTTTCTCTCCCTCCACCAATGGAGGTTTATATGGCAAGGGCATAACCTAAGGGGTTTAATAACAATGTGTACTATTATTGGCATAGACATGTATGATATTATACTAATATATCTTATGGTTTTAGACATAAGATATAAGATTTAAATGAGGAAAACACTATTGAGATCAATGATGTTAATAAACCTACAAATAAATTGGTTTCCCAACCTAATTTTAAGATAAATATATTTTTGGATCAATTTTACAAACATGAAACACAAAAAACCAAGTTTAACCTTGAGGTACATATGATGTACAATGTGCATTCTCCTTAGAATTATTATACTTATTAGAACTGAGGAGGCTTATCTTATAGACGGTCTTATTGTTACACTAAATAATACACAAATACAATTACCTGAAATCACAATCAATGACCATGAGATTATTGATGATGATTTTAGAAATGCACCTTTGTTTGTATGTGATTTCATCACCTCACATCCTATACACATATTTATGGTGAAAAATTAATTAAAAACATATGCACTGTGACATTGTTTATTATTCTTGGGTAAAAACATAGATATTTGGTTACTACCTTTACTATGGTAAAAGTATTCGATGGAGAAAGATAAAACCCTCTTGAGGGAATTGTGCTACCTCTCAAAATAGGGGTCATATCTATTACTACTTAGTTCTTAATTTTTCCCAATATTAGGGCTTTCCACATGCTATTAGGATGTCCATGGATACATTAGATACTTGGAATACCATATTCACAACATTGATGCTTGAAGTATATTTATAGAAACCAAGTGGTTAAGATTCTAAGTATTTCATATGAGTACTCCATTCATCTAGATACAATTAATCTACCACCTCCACCATAGCCTATTATATAACTTGTAATGATTGATCTTACTAAGGAGAATTAAAGGCATGTAATTGATCTTAATTAAAAAATAGTTCTCCAATAACCATTACATCAATGACCTATTCATGTTTAGAATACACTACCCAGTATGTCACATCCTTATTGGCTCTCCAAGTTTCACCTACAACAAGTGTTGATTTCATAAGGACCACACAAGAGGTTGTACACTTATGTAATATCAATTTCCCCAAAATCAATCTTGCACGTAGATGCTTCCCATATACACCTACACTCAAAAGTTAGCATAGGTTATCACATTAAATAAGTGCTGATTTGAACTTATTAGGAGTTCTTAATGCATACCCCATGTAAATATCCTTCATTGCACCAAATGGTGTGTAAATTAGAACATGCAGGCCTTCTAGACTTCAAACAATAAAATAGAGAATTGCATAGAAGGAAGTTATAAATCATGCAGATTGTGATCAAGATATTTAATATTCTTGTGCACTCTTATTCAAATCCCTCCCCATGACTGAATGGTGAAGTTCCATGCCAAATCATAGGGTTTCACATTTGTACCCTTATAAAATGTAGAGTGTGATCTAAGTTGTGCACCCTTCCCTTCACAGACTGATATGTGTTATGAATATAAGGTGTATACTATGAGGACCATCAAAATAAATTAGGAATAAGAGGAGATAGATCCTTGTACATTTCCTTAGAATATTCCATTTATCACCCTTCACAAGCTCGCATCTTCATTATGAAACCAACTTTCTATGCAGCCTTCAGCATGGACCTTCACATAAAATACATCTAGCTAAATGTGCAAACATAATGACATGATAAAATCCAAAGATAAACCTACATAATTTCATGTTATATGGCTACTCTATATGTATTGATAGGTGACAACCATGAATAAGGGTGGTAGCTTAGCCTGATTGGACATTGAGGGAGCTAAATTTGGATATATATGATTACAGGGGTGGTTTTTAGAACATTAGATCATGACCACATATAACCTTTGGTTACCTAAATGTCCCTCATTCTAATACACACACATGGATCCATGAGTGACCTTCCATCTACCTACATGATCAAATTGTTAGACCTAAATCAAATAATCATGGCTTGTGACAATTATTGAAAAGATGTAAATGTTCTTAATCAACCTTGAGATCTAAGTGTTATTTTTGAATTCAAGTTCCTAGATACCACCTCTAAAGGTAAATTAATTACACAGGGCCATTCCCATTGCTATATAAACCATCATTTTTATTGTAAAATGGTCAACATTTTCTAGGCATCTTAACACTACCAAAATTTTCCCTCTAAGATCCCTCACCTAGTATAACAAATCTTTGCATATTCAAGTTTATAATATTAACTTAGACCTTAGTATTAATAATAATTGATTTAATTTATTCATGATTTGTGTTATGTGTGCATTCATGGTTGTTGATCCTTGTTTGTAAATTTTTGTCCCTCTCATCTCCATCCTCCCTTCACACCTATGCACAAAACTAGAAGTCTCTACAAGTCACATGTTGTGTATACATGGTTCTACATAGGCATTGTCTATGGACCATTTATTATCCATCTTAATGTTACATTATACTCCCTTACCTCCATACCAAACACCTAGGTAGTGTGCCTAGTCTGAAGACCTTGTATTTAGTCTATTAGTTTTATTATGTTGTTAAATGGGTGAGGTGCTCACTCTATTATTGGTGCATCAATTTTTACATTCCATCAACCCTCTTACCTTTTCTTTCCCTTTTCCCCTTTTACCAATTTTATATTTAGCACTAGAGGTGGATTTCATTCTACTCTTCGTAGGTCTGTACATTGGTCATAAACCAGGTGAATTTAAAATAAAAGGAAGTTGGCTTACTCCAAAGGTTCATCACAAGGAGTGCAAGAGTCCCACACCTTGGGGGATGATCCCATTATTAAAATGAGACACCAAATAAATTTCTAGTATGCAATTCTAAAATCTTAGGCATGGAAGTACTTCACATTAATGTGTATAACAGGATTTCAAACATGGGTGCATGTTTTATGTGATAACAATTTTTGACATGCTTAGTGGGACCCACACAAAGATTCAGCTAAGAAATTGGTGTTTTTCTTAGTCAACAATGTTAAAGACACACTACAAATCACTTGACAACTCCAAATTTTCTTGGTTCCATAAAGATTAGCCTTTCATCTATATACCAAGATAGATGAGATTATCTTCAAAAGGCACTAATTTTAATTTCATTAATTTAATTATACCCTATAGAATAAGGGGAGTTAGAGCATCCTCATCCCCTATCAGTAGGGATATCATTGTAAGACAACCTTATCTTAGATCTTAATATACACTCCCAGGTAGATTCCCTATGAATCAAGGAAGATTATTCCCCATCCTACTCATCGTTTCTCTTATAAATCAACCCTTGGTTCCCTTTAATGGAAACAACCCACTGATCCTTCCACAATATGATGATATTCTCATAACCACTCTTAAGAGCATCCCCTAATTTACTAGAGAAAATTATACTACCCCAATATATCACATACAAGACATTACAATATTTTCTTCATCTAAAATGTGATCGAAGATAATGTCATAATGTGATTCCTTGCCTCTTCCTTGAAACAAAAAGATCTTTAATAGTACCAAAGTTTATTACTGAATTCTATTCACAATTGGGATGATTTAGGTGTGGTACTATGTAGATATTTTGAATAAAAGAGTGATCACCTATCATTAATGAAATAACTCATGACCATCAAAAAGACTCCATATGATCAATGGTTGACTTCAAATTCAGATTTTAGAGGACTTGGGATTGAGTTCCACTCCTAGTAAGGCCAAATCCTAACATTGTGTTCTTATATTTTTTTAAAGCATTTAATAACATTGTGGTCATAATGATCCAATATATGTGAGGTGTAGTATTACCAGATGTATATGAAGTTGTTGTGTGCATAAAAAACTATTTGATCTAAATAAGGAAAATTATGCACAGACCCCTATGCCCCTGTATCTTAATCCCCCATGTATAAGTTCACCTACCTTTCCCCTATTCTAACTCTTACCCCCATTCTTGTTATTGTCATCCTACCAATTCCATCAATCTTTATGTCCTTGAGTGAGTTTCATAAAGTCAAGTCCTTATTGAAGATATTTGGAAATGATCTAGTAGCACTCAAAATGATGCAAGCACAACATTATAATCCCTATCAACTCTTCAACTAGTAATATCAATCAAATAGGCAACCTACCAACATGTTGCATAGGATCAAAACTATCTTACATATAATAGATCACCCTATGTGCTAAATTATAACACTAAGATCACCTCTATATCTATTGTGCCTATGAAAAATAATATGACACATGACTATGAATGGTCTTATTCATGTGATCAGCCACATGATCAAGTTGCCTATGTAAATAGAATGATGAATGAGGCATCTATAATGTGGAATGTGCTACCACCTTAGCAACTCATATATACTTCATATCAACCAAGGGATGAACCACGAGCATGAGTATGAGATTAAGTTGGATTCACCCTCATAAATTGGTAAGAGGGTGACTTCAATTATGTGAATTAGAATGAAGTGCCAAACACAGGAAGTAACCTAGTTTCTTTTAACACAAGATTTAGAAAGAGAGCACAGAAAGAGACTTATTTCCTTCAATGCCCTCAACATCTACACCCTAAGTTCTTTGCATAAATATGTAAGGTAGAATACCTAAAATAAGTTTTTAGGCACACGTGGAAATAACCATGCAAAAAGAGAGTCAACCCTAGACAAGTGCACACATGCAAAAAGAGGCTATTATTTAAAACTTGAAAATTAAAGGGACTCAAAAACCCTTTAACATAGTCTAGTAGATGAAGAATATTATACTAAATGTTACCATGTGAGATGCCCTTGTTATTCCTTCCCAAAGGAATTTGCTATAGGATACCCTAAGGAGCTTCCAATCTCATGAGCCATTTCAGACTATGCCTACTACACCCACAAGTCTAAGTTAGTTGAAGGACGAGGTGCACAAAAATAAAAAACCACCCTTATTCTACATCTCTTTGATTATCAGTGAGCATCTCCTACATAATTGTAAGATAGATTCAGGTGTGGCAGCTCAGTGATGCAAAATAAAATTGTAGACATGATAGGCATAACATATTCTCCCATCTCAAAAGGGGTTGTCTAATTAGATGAAATAATGGTTTAAACTATAGGAATAATCAAGGATTTGAATCTCACTCTACATGCATGTTCAATCCTTTATATTTCATAGGACATCACAATACTTGACTTACCCCCTTACTTTGTTATATGCCTTTCTTAGGATTTCAATATGAAGGTTGGTATATATCTATCCTCAGATTGGTCACACATGCTATTTAGGACCATATATAGCACTAAATTTACCATCAAGGCCAAGCCTATTTCTAATAATCATATAGATCCATATGATCCTAGCCTGGTTGATACAAATTACACCTTATTTGACCAAGAGGAGAATTTAAATCTTCATGAATCTTCCATACCTGTTGAGGGAATTTTGGATAACCTGCTTGACAAACTGGCAGGCAAGCACTATAATTTTAACCCATATGACAATGTAGAGGAGACATGTCTAGGCACATACTACATTCTTGATGAAGATACCTTGTTGTCTATCCTTTTAAAAACACACAAGGACTTTAAAGGGATATGGTAGTTATACTTTGATGGCTCCCAAAGTAAAAATGGTGCAAGGGTTGGTGTTGTAATGATTTCTCCTCATAAGGAAAAATATTTCCATGAATATATATTGTAGTTTAGTTACTCAAATAATGTTTACAAATATGAGGCATTGATCCAAGGTCTCTAATTGGTGCATATTAAGGGAATCAAGGTGTTTCAAGATTTTGGAGATAGTGAACTGGTAGTAAACTAAGTCATAGTGTATAGTATGTCCAAAAATAGTCTCCTAAGAGCCTATAAACACATGGCATGGGACATAATCAAGGATTTTGATGATTTCAATATCTATTTAATACCAAGGGTGTGGAATGATGATGTTGATAGTATCATAACTATGGGTGTATAGTATAACCTCCCATATAATATAAAAAAAAGTTTGAGTAGCTCGTAAACTTGTAGTCAGACTTACATTCCTAGACAATGAAAGTAATTGGTAGGTGTTCAAAAGTGATGAACAAATCATTAACTTCCTACAAGACAAAGATAAGTTTTGCACCAACAATAAACTATAGCTCCAAACCCAATATGAGGATTAGATAATTCAACTAAATGGAAATAAGTTTCCTATGGGGCTAGTCATGTTTGAAAGCATATTTAATTATGATGACCAATTAAAGGGAGAGAGGAGGAAATATTTGAGTTGGTGTCCATCTCTATTAACTAGTTCCTAAAATCCATTAAGGTATGCTCCCCATCTAAAATTAGAGAATTCATTTAACTAAGTAGAAGGTAAGATGATGTATTTGCATAGAGCTATAAATACCTTAGAGGCTTTGATTCAGGTTTAACCTACCATACTATTGAACTCAACCCCAATATCAAACCCATTAGGTAGAAGCAAAGGCCAGTTAACCCTAAGCTTTAGCCCTTAATGAGGAAGGAAATCTCAAAGGTTATTGAGTCCAACATAATATTTACAATCAAACAATCGTCATGGGTGGCCAATCTAGTCATAATGCACAATAAGAATGGAGAGATCTGATTGTGTGTAAACTTTAGGGACCTTAATAAATCCTCCCTCAAAGACCACTACCCTTGTTGGCAAGTGTTCTCATTGATGTCAAATATTAATGTCATAAATGCATTAATGTCAAAGATAATGACAAAGTGGTGATGTCATAATGATGATAATTTTGAGCATGAAGTTGTGCTAGGTAGGATTTGGATGTATATGAGCTAAGTGTCGTGGCATAAGCTTGGTAGCTTAGTATGTATGCATGGATATTTAGTATATGCTTAGTTAAAATGTTGATGGATGATATAGTTGATAATATCATGTTGGAAAGGTCCTATGGGGTGTTAAGAGTGCTTAAAATTCTTATGAAAGTGCATGGTATTCATTTGTTTCTTCATTTTGTTCTTCATGGCATAGTTTGTTGTGTGACAGAAAAATATATGTAGATAGTTTGTCAAAATCACTATTACCACATATAGATGAGTCAAGGGGAGTTTTTCATATGGGTTGGATCATATTAGTCCCAAGTTTCTATGGTCCAAGTTTTAGGTCATGTTATGGAATCCTATTTTCTAAAGGTTGATGAGATAGTAAACATGATCAAAGGTATTTGAGAGATGATTGATGAATCTATTATAATTCAGAAGGTATTGAGGACCCTTACACTGAAGTTTGATTCAAAATTTTCTATTGTAGAAGAAATTCATGATCTCACTCAAATTAACATAGATGAATTGCATGTAATTATTGATACCTATGAGATGATACTTGATGAAGATAGACCTCCTAAGAAATAAGCTACCTTCAAGGTGATCAAGGAGATAAAATCTAGAGCAAGTTATGTCTTGAATATTTTTATCTTAATGAAGATCAACTTGAAGCCCTAATTGCAAGAAAACTAAATGTAGGATTAGGTAAGTATGAAGTAATATTTCCTTTCAAATGTTTATCATGTGGTAAAGTTGGTCACTTTACATCTAGATGTCCTAGTAGAGACAAGCATGAACACAAATAAGCTTATAAGGAATCATATGAGATTGAACGCAAGAAATTTGAGGGTCCTATCAAGTAAAAAATGTTCTTCAATAAGAAAAATGTAAAGAAGTAATCATATAAATGAAGTAAGAGCCTTTTCCATGAAGAAGATAGTAACTCATCTATAGAATAATAAGTGACCACATCTAATAGTGATTATTCTTTGCATAATCCGGACAAAGAGACATTGTTCATGGCTTCTAGTGATGATGAAGGTGAATTTTCCTTAAGAAAAGATTTATTTGGTAGAGACAACTTAGAGAATGAAGATGAGAAAGTCACTATTGAAGATAAATATCTAGACATTGTGGAAGAAATGAATTTTCTATAAAAGAAGAACAAAAAAATAATGTCTTAATCAAATCCTATGAGGAGAAAATTGGACTTTTTGAAGAATGGCTGAGTCATGAAGTCAAGGAGCATGATGAGATCACACAAGAAATAAAAATTCAGGTTTGTACTCTTGATGAATAAGTAAAGAGTAAGAATGAGGAATGTATCATGTATCAAACAGAGATAGATTCTTTGCAAATGAAACAAAGTCAAGCTATGAGAAGATATATAGATGATCAAAAGAACAAGGAGGACTATGGGATTGAATTGAGGAGTGCTCTTGAATATCTAAAGATTGAGAAGAAAAATAACAATAATATGACATCACAAATCAAGGACTATGAAGATCAATTAGGTGTGTTTGAGGCAAGACTGATTGAAGACACCAAAGAGAATGATGGTATAGTCAAGCATTTTAGTTATCAATTGGAAATCCTATCTACAAACCTGAAGGATAAAGAAGATGAGTGCTCAAGGTATGTGATTTAAAATTAATCCTTATAATCTAAATCAAAGAATAATTCAAAATAGGTTTAGTCATTTATGAAGTTTGAAGAGATATCAAATGATCTTGATAATATTTTGAATAATAAAAAACATGTTAGTGATAGATATGGTGTTGGATACAAATAAGAACAAGAGCATGTAACTCAAGACAATATAAAGGCTGATATGAAAAAAGATAATTAGACCTTGAAGATCAATCATTAGTCAAGGAATGAAGGTGTTGGTAGAATGAGGACAAATCAGATTAGACAACCAAATGCCATGAGGTAAGCAAAGTTTAGTGGTTACCACTATACTTGTAATCAATTTGGTCATAGGGGTAGAGATTGTGAAAGACCCTCAAAGAATGAATTTGCATGGAATAATGAGAAAGACAATGGAAATCATGTAGAAAAACATCACTCAAGATAGTCAACTAGTTTAAAATGAAAGAATGACATCATTTGTTACAAGTGTCAAGGTTTTGGTCATATTGCAAAGTTTTGCAATACCCTCATCAAGAGACCTAATTATCAAATTCATGAAACTTAAAAGAATCATAATATATCTCAAGCACAAGGTATGTATAGTCTGAGGATTCTTATTTTTTTCAAATATCATGAGAGAGGTCACATAGCAAGGTTATGCAAGAATAATCAATGTTCTACTTCAAAAACTACTAATCCTGACATAAAGAGAAGGATTCATAATGAATGGAGGACTAAGAAGGTAAATGAAAAATAGGCTCAAGGTGGACTATTTGTCATGATAGGTTAGGGAACAAGGTCTAAGATAAAGGAAAAATCTTTATCTACCCAAGTGGATAAGGAAATCAAGATGGATCTCGAGATAAAATAAAAGAAGAAACTTGATAACTCATTCAAGATCAAATGAAGATGATGATAGACTAAAGCCAAGTAAAAACATGGAGATATGGGAGTCTCCTAAGTTTTTGGATCTTAAGTCCATCAATGACTAGTGGGTCTCTCTACCTATGCTTCTTAAGAGACATCTTTCATATGTGGAAGCAAGTGTGTGTGTTCTAGGTGATGATCGTTGGGCCAATCAATACAAAGTGTGAAGAAGTTGGCTACAGTTGTGAAATCAAAGAATATTGATATGATGACTTGATCAAACCAAGTCATGTGTTTTAAAAATATGTTGACTACATAAGTAAATGGAGTATGATGTTAGGGGAGCTTTCTAAGCTCTATGAGTATTTTGTCAGGTCTAAGGATCAGATATGTCAAAGTTTAGTTTGATGCATGTAACAGGTGGGGAAATTGTTTCATGTGAGGTATGTAAGTATCTTAATCACCTAGAAGTTTATTTGAATACATTCATGATGTTAAGAGGAGATTGGTGATTATTTATAATACTTTTTAATTAATGGCAAAGGGGGAGAAGGAAAATAAGAGGTCTCCATCAATGACAAAGGGGGAGATTGTTGGCAAGTATTGTCATTGATGTCATAGTACATTAATGTCAAAGGTAATGAAAAATTCGTGATGTCATGGTGATGATAAGATTGAGCCTAAAGTTTTGTTAGGTGATATTTTGATGCATATGAGTTAAGTGTGTTGGCATAGGCTTGGTAGCCTAGTATGTATGCATCGATATTTAATATATGCTTGGATAGGAAGTTTATGGATGTTATAGATGATAATATCATGTTGCAAAAGTCCCATGGGGTGTCAATAATTCATACAATTCTAATGAAAGTGCATGGTATTCATCCAGTTCCTTATTTTGTTCATCTTGGCATAGTTAGCTCTATGATAGAAAAATCTGAGTAGACAGTTTTCTAACATCACCATTTCCATATATGGATGATTCAAGAGGAGTTAGCCATATTTGTGTGATAATATTAGTTCCAAGTTTATATGGTCTAAGTTTTAGGTCATACAATAAAGTGCAATAAAAATTATTAAGGTGAAAACTTGGCTTCTTAAACATAAGTTCACTAAGTTCCCATACTTAGCCAATTTTTTAAAGGAGATCTAATGGTGTGCATTTAATCACATCACAGATTAATAGTACAAAATGAATTTAAGCTTAATGTCTAATTTCAAGAAAATCCAAGTAATTAGTTTATTGGAATTATATTTCACATGAATGAAGGTTCCAAGAGTATTTCATTTTATGGATGGATTCCCCTATGTGAGATGATCATGTGGTTCAAATTTTAGGTCATGTGATTGAGCATAGAAAAATTTATTAAGGTCCAAATTTGGCCTTCCAAGTATATTGTAGTGGTTCCTATAGTCAAATTTGCACAAAGTTAAAGACCAGGACCAGATAAAGATATAATGGAGAGTGGGTGTTCATAAAGATGTAGATCAATGATGCATATTGATTCAAATAGGTCAAAGTGATATCTCTTTAACATGGTTAAATTTTAGGCTACTCTCAAAGAGATTGATAGAGCATGTTTGTTCCAAACTGATAGGAAGTAGCGAGATGGTGTCAAGTGCATGATGTTTGACAATGAGAAAAGATAAAGAATGATCTACTTTTGAGGATATATGTGGTGTGTATGTGTTAAAATTTACTAGGGGAATGATATGATGTCAAAGTTTCAGTTGTTTAACAAAGATAAATACCAGGCCACTCAACAGAGATCAATGATGCATATGTGGTCAAGATTGCTAGAAAGAATGAGATGACATCAACATGTTCAAGGTTTAACTTTTAGAAAGTAGAGTAATGTGAGTTAAAGTTAGAGCTACTTCCAAATAATATCGATAGTGTGATTTTAGTGAAACAACATAAGGACACAAGATGTTGACAAAGTGTTCAAAGTTTAACTATGACTTAGAATTCAAATATTTGAATTTAATGAAGGAAAGATCAGTGTTTGGTTTTTGAGCCATAACTTTTGATCTAGGGTGAATTCAAAGGTGAAGTAAAAATCAAAGTTATAGAGAACTTAAAGGAACATTTTTAAATAATCATTTATAGGTCTAAATGTTTGTATAATCAAATTTATAATCTCCAAAGTTGACTATGTGTTCGTTCATGCTCTGCAAGTAACTCGAGAAGGGTAATTAAGTTATTATTGATGGTATTCCAATGTTTCAAGATGATATAACTATTGGAGAGTTTCATAGATCTATGAAGACAATTTATGTAGATTATAAAGGTTTAATCAATCATATTTAGTATGAACAAATGCTTAGAAGGTGACTGTATATTTGTTCATGGTGGTTGTGTGCACAAAATATTATTTGAGCTAATTGAGCTTTAGCACAATGGTGTTGTGATGGTTGTTGTCACTTAAGGGGGAATTATAGATTATTTTTCATGGATATATATATTTTAAAGTGTTCCTATGTTCTTAATTTTCTCAGACAAGTGTCATAGAGATGAATGGATCTTCATAGGACCTAAAAAGTGACTTAGGCCTATTTGAAAGAAGGTTGTTCTTAAAGGTTACCCATGTATATGCCTTAATAATTAAGGCATGTGTTTTGGAAAACAAGGAAGATTGTGCTCATAATAATCAAGAAGACTCTATAAAATGTGGAACCAATGTGATGGTTTCCAGGCTTGTTGTATTGACTAGTGTAGACTTGAGGAATATGTGTTGAGAGACAGATAAAGACTTGTATGAGCTAAGTGAAGAGAAGGTGTATGGTGTGTGGATGATTTAAGGGGTAGTTAAAAAAGAGGACTATGTGGATGAACTTTTGGTCATGTATATTTTATAAATACATAGTTGATGCAAATTTATGGCTAAGGATGAGCAAAAAATCTTCGGGTGATCCAAAAGGGTGATTTAGATGCATTGTTTGTGTTTGTAAGTCTGTGAGAGTGTAAAGGGAAAAGAGTGCAAGTAAGAGAATTCCATAATCAGATGTAGAATACATTAGATCATAGGTGGAGATTAGATCAAGGTAGCTGATTGGGTGCTTGGTTACCTAAGGGGTGGGTGTTCTTTGTGGGATGGGTGTTTCACTAAACTAAGGGATGGGTGTTCCTTGATCAATTAGTGCTCGTCTAAATGTTGGATCTTGTTTCATAGGACTATATTCCATCTTGAAGGTTTCAATGGTTTTTATTCCCCAATAGGTTTGCCCACATATATGATGTGCTCATGTGATGTATGGTCTTATGTATGCTTTGAATGTATGTGCTTTCATGTTTATGTTTCTTGATCAAGATTGATGTATGTTAAATGTATAAGAGTTGGGAATTGAATTGAATTATATTGCATCACTAATTCACCCCCCTCTTAATGATTTTACCTTCAACACCCCCTCCCACCAATGGATCAAATTCCATAAATAGTCATAGGTATAGAAAGGTTTTCACTACAGAAAAGTTATTCAGGATATAACCACGTACATGTGCAAGAGTGAGATTAATTTAAGATGAAATCCACCACTAAGTGGGTACCTTCACAAACCAAAGGATTCTCTTTGGTTTTAAAAATGTAGGAGCTACCTTCTATAGGGCCATGGATATAACATTCAAGGGAATATTTAATAACGTCATCTTGGTTTACCTTGATGCTATAACTATTTTTTCAAAGTACACAGTGGATCATTTGGGTCACCTAGATCAAGTATTTGAAAAATGTTGAGATTTTGGGATCTCTCTAAACCCAAGAAAGAGGGACTCAAAATTGATCCTAAATGAGTTGAGGCCATTCTATCTCTTCCTCTCCCAAGTCATAAGAAGGGTCTCCAAAGCTTCTTGGGAAAAATAAACTTCATCAAAAGGTTTGTGCCAAATTTTGCAACTCTGGTCAAACCCCTCATAACAATGTTCAAAGAAAGTGTTACATTTATTTGGACCCATAAAGGTCAAAGTAGTATCAATTCCATTAATATCACCAACATAGAGGCTCCTACTCTTATAAACCTAGATTATGGAAAGGATTTCACCCTTTTTATATTTTGTATATTTGAAGGCATCTTAGCCATTTTTATATAATAAAATAATTACCAAATAGAATATCCTATTGTTTTCTTTATCCAAATACTCAAAAATTATGAAATAGACTATATATTTATATAGAATCACACCCTTGCAGTAGTAAGAGCACTCAAGAAGTTTAGGCATATGCTTTATAACATCAATATCTAGCTCATGGTATCACATGTAGGTATAAAGGTGTTCTTACTCAAAAAGGACATTGTTGAGAAGAGAGTCAGTTGGGTTAAAAAGGTGATGGAATATGACATAGACATCTAAATCACCAAACTAGTGCAAGGTAAGGGACTCTATGAATAGTTAGCAGAGGATGTGAATATAGAAGATAGATCAATCTTTACATTCTGAGAAGACTAACCAATGGTTTGGGACATTGTAGTGGATTAGAATCAAAATGTGATAATATTCTTATAGACTAGTGTGTATACACATAGATTTAATAAATCCAAATGCAAACATTTCATGTTACAAGCCATTCCTTATGTGTTTTTTAATGGGGTGTTTTTCAAAAAGGACATCATTAGAGTTCTCTTTTGATGCATAAAACATGATTAGGTGAATAGTATTCTTAAATAATTCCAATATGGCCCATCGAGGGGACATTATCCACCAAAGACCACTATTATGAAAATCATGTGACTTGTCTATTATTTTCCAACCATATTTAAGGATGCATATGCATGGTGAGAAGTTGCAAGAAGTGCACCTTCTTTGTAGGTAAGAAGAAATTGGTATACCTAGACCTACATCCAATACAAGTTGATAAACCATTTGGGAAATGGGGCTTAGAATTTATTGGCATGATAAATTTGTCATTGAGCATAGGACACAAATGGATCCTCATGATAGCAAATTAATTCACAAGGTGGACAAGGGCAATAACACTCAAAGAGGCTAATGATGTTTCCATTGTGGACTTATATGAAATCATTGTCATAAGATTGATGTTCTAATTACTATTATCTTAGATAATGTATTGGCTTTCCTTATATCCAAGATTAGTGAATGGGATATCAGACATAGCATCCATCTAAGCACTTCCTCAAACTATTACCCCTAAGTTAATAGTTTAGTCGATTCAACTAACAAGAACTTTATTTTCATCATTAAGTGAACCATGGAAGATAATCAATGACCATCACATAGCAAGCTATAATATTCCTTTCGGTAGATCAAATAATGTTGAAAAGAGTGTTGGGGGATTCACCTTTCATGTTAGTCTATGGAAAGGAATCAAGATTTCCCACATCTAGTGATTTTCCTTCTTTGGATCTATCCCATCAATTAGAGTTTCTCAAGATTAATCCCATGATATAAAGTTTAGTTGAGCTAATTTAGATTCAATAACTTAGGACATAAGCCATGGACACTATGGAGATCCAACATGCACAAACCAAGATAAAATTTAATAGAAGGGTTTCTAATATAAGTTTCAATAAAGGAGACCTTGTACTTAATTTGGATTCAGATAGAGAAAAGATTGGGAAGCATACAAAGTTTGAGTCTATATGGAGTGGCTCATATACCATAACTAGTTTTAAGTAAGCCAATGTGTATTAGTTCATAAGGCCAAGTAGAGAGGTGTTACCAATCCCCGTCAATGGGATTCATCTTAAACACAACCTATGATGATCATAAACACCCTTGTAAATAGTAGTTTAAATTTTTTATTTTACCTGAATGCCACATGAACATGTTATTGTTTAGAGTAGTTTTTTTTCTTGTAAGCATTTGTGCATAGTTCTATTAGCTTAGATTTACTTTTCCTCTAAGTTTTGTTCGACATAGTTGTTTCCTTTGTTTGTCATTTTATAAAATATCTTAGTTCCTTCTAGGGTCAATTGGGCTTCTTGTGTCAAATAAAAACCAAGAGAAAGAAGATCAAGGGAATCTAGATGACTCCATACCCAATGGATTGATTTAAGGCTACTAGATTCCTACTTAGTAGGCAAGCAACCTGCAGAGTTGCCAAAAGTGTTGACTCTCCATGTCACCCCTCCAAAAAATGTTGAACTCAAAAAGACCACATAAGAGGTTACATTATTCCATAGTGTCAATTGCCCTAAAACAAGCCTGTATGTAGATGCTTCCCATCTGTGCCCACACTCAACATTCAGCATAGGGTCACACATAAATTAAGTGTTAATTTTCACCTACTAGGAGTTCCTAATCCATGCCCCATGAAAAGATATTTCATCACACTAAAATGATGTGTAAATAAGAGTGTGTAGGTTTCCAAAACTTCAAAAATTAAAAGATAGAAGTGCACAAAAAGGAAATTCTAAATTGTGAAGAGTGCACTCAAGATCTTCAATTTTCTTGTGAAATCTTATTTATAGGCCTTTCCCATGATTGAGTGGTGAAGTTACATGATAAATCATAGTTTTTCACATCTACACCCTTGTAAAAGGCAAACTAAAATCTAGGATATGCATGATTGCATTTGCAAACTGATATATGTTTTAAATAGAAGGTATAAACTACAAGGACCATCAAAATAAACTAGGTGTAGGATGAGTTAGATCCTTGTGTATTTCAATAGAATATTTCCCTCAACACCCTTCACAAGCTAGTAGCTTCATTATACAGTTGACTCTCTACATAACCTTCAATGTGTAACTTTGTGCAAGATATATTTTTCTAACTTCATGCACATAATGACATGGCAGAACCCAAAGATACACCTGTATAGTTACACAAAATAAGGATAGTCTAGATGGATTGACATATGGCAGCCATGAATAAAAGGAAATGAATCTAATTAGACATCGTAGGAAATGAATCTAAACAAATTTAATTATAGGGATGGTTGTCAGAATGTTAGAACATGACCACATGCCACCCTTGGTTGCCTAAATGCCCCACATTATTAGATGCACATGTGGATCCATGAGTGACCTTCCAACTACTTCCATGATAAAATTGTTAGACATAAATCAAATAAGCATGGCCTATAGTAGTTATTACAAATATTTAGATGTTCTTAATTTTCCTTGGGCACTAAATATAATTCTCAAATTCAAGTTCCTATCTACCTATAGAAACCTAAATTTCATTTAGTATCGAAATTCACCTAAATATATTAATTATTCTTTTTAAATTAATAAATAACATTTCCTCCTAAAAATCAAATAATTGAATAATTCAACATATTGAAAAAATCAATTGTGCACCTTTAAATATTTATTTAAAATATTTAAATCTAGATTTTCCACCTATCAAACATCTCCCACCTTTTTCTCCCTCATCCCAACCAAATCCACAAATTTATCCACCTCTTATGACTCCTCCCCTGAGTTGTCAAGAAAATTGACTAAGTCTTGTTGAGTCAACTAACCAAGCCCACTCTTTTCTCAATCAAGTTGAAAAGATCTCCATCCTCATGGGTGAGGACTCATCCTCAACTATTGATCATTTGGAGCATTGAAAAAGTCTTAATAATCTTCCACCATTGGATCCTTTTTCAAGAATCTATAAATAAGCTTGAAAATTTCTATTTGCAAACATCCTTTCAAGCATCTCATCTCCTTTGCCATCACAAATATTGAAATCATCAGTTTTGAAATCACAATCATTATCATATCTTTAAAAAATCACACAAAGTGAATCAAAGCAAATAAAATTTATCCTTTTGCACCAAAATGTTTCCCATTTTCTCTTTGCATTAAAGGAGTTAGCACCACATAATTGAGAGAGACAATTGGATACACATAGCAAGGGAGAAATCTTGTATTCAAACTATGAAATTTTTATTGTTGTTTTCTTTAGTTGTTGCTCTAGCTTAGTTTAATTTTAGCTTAGATTAAGATTAGTTTACTTTATTTGCATATCTAAATTTAATTCATACATTTTTGGCATCCTTGATGGGACTTACCCATGTCTTTTTAATCTTCTTATCATCTTCATTTATACTTAGATAGCATTTCTCTTCTGGTTTTTATTGTTTATACTTGCATTTTGAATTTAACCTTGTTTCTTTTAGTAATTTTATGGACTATAAGTTGTTATCATTAGGTTTTTTGTTTGGCTATGTACATTTCTCTACATAACAGTGAATTAGAAGGTTTTAGTAGCAAAATTATGGGATTTGATAGTGAAATTGTCCTTTTTCCTACATTTTTCTATGTTTTTTATTTTATTTATAGGTTAACAACAATTTTGACTAAAAATAGTGATTTTGTTAGTATTTGAATAATTTCATCAATAACAGTGAAATCATTCTACCTTGTAGTGAAATCGTCAAACCTTGCAATGAAATCATTATTTATCATAGTGAAATTGCTTATGTGTGCAATGATTTCATCATTTATCATAGATAATTCATCCCTATATATAGTGAATTCATCAATTTTCATAATGAAATAATTATTTTATGTAGTGAAATCATTCAATAAGCATGGGTTTTTCTATTTTATATTTTTTGTTCTCTGTATTTTTCTTGCATTGTTTTTTTTTAGTTTTGTTTTTTTGACTTGACTTTGTAATAGTGTTTTTGTAATAGAGACTTGTGTTTCACTTGTTTTTCATGGTTTTTCACTTGTTCATTGTAGGTTGTCTCATTTTACAGATAAAGCAAATAATCTAACACCTTATTTGTAGGATGCTTGCTAAAGAGGATCAATAAAGAATCAATATAAAAGCCAATTTTTCTTGTTGCTAATGTTCTTATTTTTATTTTTCAAATTATTATTAATTACATAAATTTTATTTTAGTATCTTTGATTGTGGTTTTAAAATACGTGTATGCTCTTTCCTTGGTGTTATGTTGGTAATGATACCTAGAAATCAAAAATATTTTAACAATTTATCTATGTTACTCAAGTGATATCTGTGAATGTTATTTCCTCGACATTATATTGGTGATGAAAATTAGAAATCATAAATGGTTATCTACTTTTTATTTTTTATTTTCTTAGGGGCTCTATTGACCATGGATTTAACCACCTATAGTAGGCCAAACCTCATTTACCAACAGGGTATATAAATCAAGACCCAGTTGTTCTAATTGCCTAATTGATTGTGTATTTTAATCATATCATGATATGAGGGGATTTTAGACTCTAATACCTAGGGTTTCAATAGCTGACTCAAAATCCAATATTGTCGATTATCAACACACTAAGACCCCTATAGATATGTTGGGCACTTTGGGACAAGACCTAATAATGTGTGTCTATTCTATTGATTTATTCCATGGTTTATTCCCCCTAGATAAACATTTATAAACCTTAATCCTAGGATCACCTTTTTGTCATTTGACTTTGGTACATTGGTTAGCAATTAGAACTAAGAAGTAACTTTCCACTTACCCTCAAAACTAGACTTAATGGGCCATGGTAATGGCAAGATCATCCATGGTTAATGACTTAAAACATTAATTTTTAGCTAAGAGCATGGATTAGTGAGTGATAATGGAAGTCCAAATCATTGTTCAAAGCCCTTCATCCTAGTTTCACCCTTTATGTGAAAATTTTCTTGATTGTTCAGAATATAAATTTGCTCATTGTTTCCTTATGTCTATCACATGCTGTCAAATACTTTTTTGTAAACAAATTCTTTTGATTTTAAATTTTATCCTAAAAATCACAACTTTCTCTATAAAAGCTCAAAATCATTTAGTCATCAATCAAACTTTTAGTCATTTTGGTACTTTGATTTACTAGAGTCTAATTTCAAGTCTTTTTCATCGTTGAATCAAGTATTTACTTAGTAACATCACCCATTAAAAGAATTATGGCTATGTGTAACAATCCCTTGACTAATTTTATCTAAAATCATAGTCCCAATAGTCCATATTATTACTTAAGATTCTATCCAACCAGCTTTGAATCAAATGTATATTTGAATCAATGTCAAATCAATCACCAATCCAATCCAAATCTGAGTTTGAATATGTATTCATCCTTATCCATCAATCAATCAAATCCAAACTTGAATATTCATTCAAGTTTCCCATCCAACCAATTCAACTCAAACCTTAACCAATAAATTTCAAACTTAAATGCTTATTCATGTTTACCTATAAAACAACATCCAAATTTTACTTTAGGGAAAACATCAAATCAATTTTTTAACTTTAATAGTTAAAATTATTTAAATTATTTCAATTCCTATACTCGAAAAAACCAACCTTTCCAATTTCATCAAAATCAACCATTTAGTTATACATCTAACCCATTCCCAAACTAGAACCAAACTACATCAATTTCACATTTGTTCATAAACCCAATAGATACAAGTCCACCAACCTTCACAAATCCAAAAAATATGGATACTTTCACCTTCAACACAAATCTATTTAATTCATCTTTCCACAATCAAGCTATCTCTTTAGCCTACTTCATTACCAGCGAATCCCAAAATAGTCCACATCAACATCACTATAACACTAGTAAACATATTTCATAAAATCAAAAAAGTATCCTCTCCACTAGTTATGGCCTTAATTCTAACATCCCCTATCACACTAAAAAATGGAATCTAATTATAGAACCCCTACCATCTAATATCACTCCACCCCCAAAGTTACAAAACTCCTAACCTGTCAAAAATAGTACTATGCCTATTAAGAAAAAATCACTCCTTTAGGGGAACCTATGTTGTATTCTTTCAAAAATTGGTCACTAAAAACTTAGTCATATATCCAAACACCAAATAATTTGATCCAAATATCCCCAAACCTGAGTGTTATAGGCCTAAAAAATATTTTTATTATCATAAAATTGAATGTCATTCTATAAACCTGTGTATTATACTAAAGCATTATATCCAAGATATTACTAACAAAGGGTACATCAAGGTAAATCCAAGTGTATCCACATCTAAAAATAATAACTTGGGGATATTCCAAGATGTCTTTCCTAAGCCAAGCCACACCACTTCCAAGTCAACATCATAACCTTCCATCCATTTCTCAAGATCCCATTTTTGACACATCCATTTTCAGCCAATCTATAGTCGATCAACCTACCTTTGAAAACCATGCTTTACCATCCATTTTTTATAAATATCCCATCTTTATTAAATATCCTATCTTTATTGAAGATCCTATCTTTGGCAGAACCACTATTTTTTATCAAGATCCTATCTTTGATCAAGATCCCACTTTTAACAAAGATCATATTACTGACCAAGATCCTATCTTGCACAAAACCTCTTTCAACCAGTATAGCCTATTACCCATTGTCCAAACACGCAAACCATTATCACCTATTTAATTTCCCATCATCCCATAGCATACACCCCAAGTGATATAGGTACTTATAGATAAAATAATCCATGAGCAAGGAATTATCAAACCCACCCATTTTGAAGTAAATCTTAGCCCCATAGCATCAGATACAAACCATTTGAAAGTCAATATAAATATGCTAGTGATACTTTTATGATTTCTAAGGTAACTTCATCCAAAATTAAAATAGGATTCATTTATAGTTTCTATGAGGACTGTGCTACCATCACTCCTTTAATCAACCTCACCAATCCTACCTTCCATCTTGAAATATATTATCTTGCACCTTTTGATTGGGGCCAACAATCTTACTTATATTTAACTTCCTTCCATGATAATAAAATAATTGTAGACTTCCTAGCTGGTCTCCTACCAAAAGAGCATCAAAAAACATATGCATATTCTGAGGAATAAAAAGTATATCTCAATCAAAATAAATCATACAATCCAAATATAAAATCCCCACCCCATAGTAAAACCTCTTTGATGCACTATCTGATGATCAACATAAAAATTCCATTGAAAGTCCAAATCAAAATATAGAAAATTAAAAATATGAGTCTCTTATTGAAAACCTCTTTGAGGTGCTATTAGACAATCCAAATCTAAATCCCAATCAAAATAATCAAGAATAATCTCTTGGTGAAAAACTTTCTAAGGAACTAATGGATGAGAAAATTAATATATCCTCTACATTAGCACATTTTCAGGATGGATCTCCCTCATAAACTGAATATATCATTAAAGAAGCATTAAATTCTAAAATCATCTCACTTGTAGTTACTCCTAGTCTTGTTTAATGTGATATTATTGGTCCCACTCACTCTTTACATAATGACCCATATACTCATCCCCACTATAATTCTATCCCTTCAAGTCCTTCATGCACTCAACACACATCCTTCATCCAACATACTTTCTGCTTCACCATGTCTAGCAGCACCCTCTATCATAAGGGCTATGACTATATCTTGGTAAATTTGGAACAAGCCAACATAGAAATCAATGAAGTTACTGAATACATCTCTGGATCACATACCTAAAATATCAATAGTGGTAAGCATCATGCATCTTGAACCCTGTTATAATTGAGATGCCAAAAATCAAAAAAAAAGAAGGAAAAAAATCAAAAAAAGAAAAAGAGAAAAAATATCATCCAAATGTGAAAACCATTTTTATGGTGTATTGAGCAAGTACCATGATGAAAATAATTTTTTGGCATCATGCATAAAATAATTAGTTTTCTAAAATTACCCTAAACTTGGGGGCAAGCTTATTCCATTTCAATCCTATGCATTCTAAATCATCCCTCCATCCTTACCCATCCTACAAATTTTTTTTAAAATCCCATCTTTTACCATCATACGCTTACCCTAAACCATAATTACTTATCCTAAGCTATCCTAAACCATACTTACCCATCTTAAACCTATCTAATCCATCCTAAACTCCTCCTCAACCATCATATACCATCCTTGAAAACCCTTGCCTATCCAAACCCATCATTATACATTTAACCCCAAACACATCAAAACCCATCCAATCATTTCCATCATAAAATAATCATTCTTCCCATTTTGACCTTGATAAGGAAGTGGAAACATCTTGGTGTATCCTTTCAATTCTATTTTAGTGACTAGACACTTGGTTCTTACATCATGTGTTACCTATAGTTATCATCTTAATTCCAATCCATTCTTATTCATACATACTTCATATATAATATATTCCTTACATCCCTTACCACTTACTCTTCTATGCTAAAATATGGTTTTCCCTTTTCTAGTATTCCTTATATATACATCTATAAATCTAAAAAAAATCCAAAAACATTACAAACTCCAACAAAATCCAAAAACATTAGAAAATCCAACAAAATCTAAAACATAATCAAAAAATCCCTTGTTCTTAGTTACGTACCCTAGTCATCCCTTATATGGATTAATCATTAGACAGTTTAACATTATCAAAAATTACACATACCAAAGGTTTATACTCTAGCTAAAGACATCTAAAAAGGTCATTTGCTTACCTACTTGTATAGTCATTTACTTTCTTTTATATCATGGGTGTTTGATTACTTCCATAGTGTTTTTTTACTTCTATTTTTATTTTGCTTACATCATTTTCATTATTTCAAACATCCCTTTTTATCTTACCTTTATTTTTTTCTTGTTGTAGTCATGTAAAATGCAAAATTATACAACTTCCATATGGCTAAGACACCCAATCTATGGGTCCTCTTGTTGGCTCACATAACCCTTCTAGGCTACTTCTTTCACTAATTCCCAGTCATCCAAAGATTTTTGGACTTAGACATTTCAAACACAAGAATCCCTTAAAGGCCTAGATCCATCCCCCTAGGTCTCATCCCCTTAGGACAACAATGCCCAAATAGGATAGGAGCACTGGAACCCAGGATGTCCTATTTTCAATGCTATTGTCCAAGTTTACTTTGGCCTCTAATGGTCAGATTATTATGATTCCTTACCTTTTTCCTTGTCATCCTCACATGAATTTATTTAACCCATAATCATTAGTTTCCCTATAAAATTCTGTTCATAGTCCATTTAGAAGGGTTGGCACTCATTTATAAGAGGGATGTAAGAATACAAGAAAGTACACTCAAGCACTCTTCCTCGTTCTTTGCACACAACCTTCCAACATTGTTTCAATCCTACTCAATTCATTGCACCAGTCCCTAGCTAGTTAAAGCACATCCAATATCACATTCTAGTTACATTGATCATACATAAATTACACCAAGCACTTCAATGGGAGAACTACATTAGCTCGATCCCTCTTTAGAGTATTAGTATGTAGGCAATGTTCCCACACATGGGGTGTGACGTGTGTCCATTATATCCTTTACACACTAACCCCTTCTCTTTCTTTCTCAAATTTACATTTAAGTTCAAGCACTAAGAGATCCTAAGGGTTTTGATGATTAAAATAGGTAAACAATAAGCTCTGTAAGGTCCCAGACCTTGGAATTTTAGTGACTAGGTAACACACACATTCTAAATAGAACCCAAAAAGATTTCAGCCTCAAGATAACAATGTTAGAATAGGACTACAACACTGAATAGTAGGGTGTCCTATTTTTAGTACTCCTATGCAATCAAGAAACAAAGTTTAAAGGCCTATTTTTTACTATTTCTTAGTCCTACTCCTCTAGTATTAGACCTTGTCTCAGTCCATTTCAATCAAAATAAGCTAAGTTCTAATCTCTCTCACTTCCTACTATATTTAGAAAAGGTAAAAATATAATCTATTTACACAAATCAGTAGGTTAATTCTTGCATATTTATTTACTGATTTACACTACTCAACCCCTTTATTATTTAAGAATATAACTCCAATATTTTAAAAATAATAAAATATTTGGTGAACCCGACATCAAATTTTTGCATAAAAACCCTAAAAACCCTAGGGATAATTATTTATAATTTTTTTATATTTTTTCCTAAATTAAAAAATTAAAAAATTACAAATTAATTAAAATATTTTCAATAAATTCACCCAAACCCTAGTTTGCACATACTAGGTCCTATTTGCATACAAACACTTTCAAACCACTAGAAAATATATATTGCTAATTTTAGAAATATTTTCTAATTTTTCCTAAATTTTTCAAGATAAATTATACAAATTTTGTCTAAATTTTTCAAATTATTGCACTAATTTTTAAAAAAATCACTCAAAACACAAGTTGCATCAACTAGTAATCAGTTATTTTTCCAAGTTTTTTCCAATCATTTTCTGCATTTTTAGTTGAAAATCTAATTCATAAATTCAATATTATTTTGCAAATAATATTTCTAAAAAAATCCCTAGTTACATATACTAACACCTACTTGCTTTTGAGGAATCACCTTACATGTTTGGAAGCTCAGTATCCTTTTTGCACAAATTCCAATTCACTATTTTTTGGACTTTACACTTATTATATTTAGTACTTTCCACTTATATCACATTGCCTATTAAAACATGTTTCAAAACATTTAAACACATTTAAAATTGTTTTCCTACTTTACTAATAGCTCAATATACCAATTTTGATGAAATTGATAAAAGAAAACTTTAAAAACTCTTAACCAAACATCCAAATATGCAAGATGACGTGCTTATAATTTTACAAGAAGAACAACAAAAAGTAATCAATGTGAAATCTTATAAAACCGTAGAGAAGCTAGTTGAAAATAACACTACGGGGGCAACTATGTCTCAACCACCCTTATAACAACCCAACCTTCTTCTATGCCACCAGTTGTAGCTAGTACATCCCTCTCTCCTGATGTGGTAACCCTTATACAAGAGATACTATCTCTTCAATCCAAGGTGCAACATTTTGAGTAAGGTACCACTAGACCTACATAGGGTTTGGATTCTTTTTCTCTTTTGAATACACCATTGGCATGTCACATTACTTCTACACCCTTGCCATAAGGATTTGTTTAACCCAAGCTTACTCTTTATGATGGAAAGGGTGATTCAGAGACATATTTGAGATCTTTTTACATAGCATGTTTGGATTATGTACCTAATGACTAGCTACTTACCAAAAAATTTCCATGGAGCCTAAAGGATTATGTCATACAATGGTTTTATAGTCTATCAAATCAGTCGATCACAACATTCAATCTTTTAAAAAACATGTTCCTATCACATTTCAGTATCAACATTATTGATAAGGTTTCATATGTACAAATTGTAAAATAGACTCAAAGGTCAAATGAGCCTCTAACAGATTATGTTCTTAGATACAAGACTATTCTGGCTAAGTTAACTAGCCCCATGGTTGATCAAGAGCTACAGGACATATTCAAATAGAGCCTTCTCCCAGCACTACATGAATCTATTCTATTCAAAAGATTCTCTTCATTCATTGAGTTATGTCATACACTCAAAGGAAGAGAAGTCAAGCTAATTTCAATGGGAAAACTTAAGTATTCAAGTGTCCCAAACACAACTAATAAGAGTAAAAACAAAGTCCCATATAAGGTCAAAATAAATTATAATAAGAATCATAATCAACTAATAGTTAATGGGGCTTCTGAACCCCCTCAGTGTGTGGTTCTATCAACACCTCCTCATCGTGCATTTACCAATCTACCAGTTTCTCTAGTCAGGGTTTTACAGTAATTATTAGAATGTAACATCATCACTCTCCTTCCTATCTGAGAAGTAGATCTATAAAATCCTCTTCCACAGGGATATGATCAGCATGCATTTTGTGGTTTTCACAAGGCACCAGGCCATACAACTAACAAATGCATCAGTTTGAGACATAAGATATAAGATTTGATTAATGATAATCTAATTGATTTAGGCATTTCAATTGAGCCTCCAAAGGCAAAACCAACACAGGATAAAGCTTTGAAATTTTTTTTAGATCCATTTCCACAACATTCTAAACAAGAGTAAGGGGACACATCAAGTGTTCACCATACATACTACGCACTTTTAGTTGAGTCACATCCTTTGAGTGGTATTATAGGGGTGTATGAGTCTAAAGTTCCAACTAGGCCTTTGATATCTTTTTTAGATCATGAGATTGTGTAGGATAATACAGGTTACAATGCACTATTTATCAGAGCACATATTCATAATCAATGTATTTATAGTATACTCATCGACAATAGTTCCAATCTTAACATGTGCACTTTCACACTTTTACAACATTTGTGCTATTTAGAGTAGGATATCACTCTAATAGACATAGTTATTAGTAGTTTTAGTGGGAATATATAGAGTTTATTGGGCAAGATAGTACTTCTATTATAGGTTGGTCTTACATATGTCACCACACCATTCACTATAGTTCCTAGTGTAGGAGTTTTTGACATATTACTTGGTTGACCATGGATTCAAAAAATTAGGTCAGTACCTTTTATAGTTCACAGATATGTGAAATTCATTCATGCTAATCAGGTTATTATAGTTGGTAGAGTTCCTTATGAGTCACCACTCCCCACTTCATAGCCATCTACCAACTTAAAATTATCAATTCTAGTTCTTCCACCTATTTCAGTTTTCACTCCAGTTTCAATTCAGCATCTAGTTCAAATTTAGACACAGTTGTGGCATACATCACTAGTATAGAGGGTTCATACACCCCCACAATTTTAGGATTCTAGATAGCTTCTAGATATAATGTTCACACCTTGAGTAGTTACATTGTGGTCCCATTCAACTATATAGATAGAATTTGCTCATAGAGATTCTTCTTCTACTTTTAGATGGGTCCCTAAGATCCCTAAAGTTGTATCCACTTCTTAGAGTCACATGGGGACCCCGTATTTAGTTTCCACTTTAAAGATTTTAGATTAGTTACAACATACATAAATTTTAGCTGCATAATCTAAGACACTCCATCATGCGTCATGATCACACATCGTCCCATGATTTGATACAAGACACCATGATATGGGGTCTCATCTGAGACTCATCAATTAGTATCATTTCTTTCCAGTACTGATTGTACATAAACTATCTTGCTTGATTGTACATAATTCAAATATTTTCAAAAATATAAAAACAATTTAAAACTTCAAAATATAAAAACATTCAAAGAATTACAAAAATAATAAAAACATTTTTTATTATATGTATCATCTATGTTTACATTATTAATATCATGCTAAGACTCACATTTGTTGTTTCATGCTATTGTATGTTGATTTATCTATACTACCATGCTTCACTTGATCTTTTTTAAGTGTACGTAGTGACATCCAGCTCTTTGATTGCTTCACTCTACCCATCAAGGAGGCATTTCTAATCCTACATTCGAGACACACATCGATATATATACCCATTGGTGGCATCTTCTATATGACTACACCATCTAGGTTATGTCACTCCTACACTACACACTCTGAGTTATCATACTGATACACATTCCTTACTAGATCACACAGATTAATACATCGACATTTCACTAGTACCTAGCACTTGTGTATTTCTTAGCATATACCCAGTCTTGTACTACACATGTTTTTCATACTTTCACATTTAATTTGATTAGTTATATGTGTTTGTATCTTATAGCTCTTACTTTTGTTTTCATTACTTTCTTAGCATAGCTTATGTGATTGCACTTTTTAGTTCCTGTTTATCTTTTGTTTGTGCCTTCAGACATCTGTCAATGTCCTTTGCTTCTATTCATGTGTGTACCTTAAGACATCTACCAATGTCCTTTTTTTGTACTATTTCATGTGCTTTTGGCCCTTGTGACAACTTTACTTGTTCACTTGTATGTGTATGTGGCATTTGAACATGTTTTTTATGCTTTTCTTCTAGTTTGAGTGACATGTGTCCATGTCCCTTATTTGCATAGCACCTTGGCCACCCTTGTATGCTTCTTGCTTCTTGATTTGTATGCTTTTTTGCTTGTTTACTCCTCACTATGCAAAATTCCATGATTCCAATCATGCATTTATCTTGCTTCTTGGATGCCATGATGGACATCATGCTCCATCCCTCCATGTTTATTAACAAACTAATGACTAACAACTAATATCTAACATTACCAGTCCATTTTAGTATCATGCACATGATCTTACATTATTATATCTATCTAGGCATACCCCTATTGATTTAATAATCTATCAAATTAAATATTTATATATATTGAAATATCTTATCAAATAGTCCATGCTATATCTTGTATCTATACAGCTTAACACACTTGTAGGACTCCTTTTCTTTTGAGGGTAGTCATGAAAATTTCATCATTCATACCCTTAGAAGAGGGGGAATCAAATAGGGTTTTTCATAGAGATAAAATCTCCTAACAGTTGAAATAGTAGCATTTATAACACTTAGTATAGAATCCAGAGGTCAAACTGGTCAAACTAGAGCAAAAAATAGTGATAGTTTCAGATCAGCAGTCAGTTTTCACATCAAATAATAACATCAAAAATAGATAGTAATGCCAAACATAGGGGTGTCCATATTTTTGAGCTCCTATTCAAGTCTAAAAACACTCAGAGTTTCTAGAAATAGGCAAAAAAATTAGTTTAGGGATAATTTTTGCACTTCTAGATTAGTTAGATTTAGTATTTTTAGTATACTTTATCAGATACAGTGGGTTATCATGCATGACATGATGGTTCTCACTTTCAATTTAGATTAGGTAGTTGGCATAACTTCTAAATCAAAACCCATGTTCTATACATCAGTGATTGGGGGTAATGTGCATGACACATTGATCTTCTTTTCTTTCTGAGTTCAATTTATTCTAGGCATTATCAGTAGTTGCATGCTTTACGCCATCTATAGGTGGTTTTTATCACATCTGAGTTAAAATTTCATATAAGTTTAGATTTTTAATTATCCAATTTCCCAAGTTGGATTTTACATAATCATTTTACATCAATTTTGAATAGGCTTTCATACAAGCCTAACCTCCATCTTTCTAAATGGCCAAGAGTGGCCTAGTTTCTAGCACACATTCAGGCTATCTAGACCACATTGTTAGATTTATATCACATCCATGGGCTCCATGAGCCATATCATATGACATATATTCTATACCATTATTAATTCATAGCTTCACTTCATGGGGCAATAATGAAGCCAAAGGTCTGGCTAACCTTTGTATTCTTGAGCCACCTATTCAGAGGGATTGGACACACATTCCAGACATCGATTAACACATATATGATTCATTGGCTTCACATATTTGGTGATAATGGAGCCAAAGGGATAGCCTTTGCATTCTTGAGCCACTTTTTGAGGAATTGAGCACTTAGCTCCATTCATAATATTAGTCCTGATTCAACACACACTCAACATCATCTAGCACATTCCAGCATCACAATAGGTTTGGTATTGGTTTGCATACTCAATGAGGTGTATTCATTCCTTTCTCTTTATTTTACTCAGATCTTGTATGTTCTTATTTTATATATAGTGTGTCTAGTAATAATTGATCTACTTTATGTTTTCATTAAAAATTCACAATTCATAGTGTGCTCTCTCTATTTACATCTAGCATCACACAGCTTCATGAGCTTCACCCTTACAAGTAAATTTAGGTATGCTTCTTATTTTCCTTTATCCTAGTATTTCACTTTGTTGCATCAATATAATAAAGGGTGGGAAAATGTAGTCAAGTAAAATTCAAATTATACAACTTCAGTATGGCTAAGACACCTAATCCATAGGTCCTCCTATTGGCTCACACAACCCTTTTAGGATACTTCTTTCACTAATTCGTATTCATCCAAAGCTTTATATACTTAACCCTTTTAGACCCAAGCAACCCTTTTAGGCCTAGATCCATCCCCCTAGTCTCACACCCTTAGGATAATATCACCCAAATAATATAGGAGCACTGGAACCCAGGGTGTCCTGTTTTTGACACTATTGTCCAAGTTCACTTTGGCCTCCAACAGTTAGATTCTTTTGGTTCCTTATCTTTTTCCCTATCAGCCTCACATCAATTCATTTAACCCATGATCATTAGTTTCCCTATAAAAGGCCATTCATAATCCATTTATAAGGGTTGACACTCATTTACAAGAGTGATGCAAGAATACAAGAAATTACACTCAAGCACTCTTCCTCACTCTTTGCACACAACATTCCAACATTGTTTTAGGCCTACTCAAGCCATTGCACCAATACAGGAGCCAGATAAATCACATCCAATTTTGCATTATAGTTACATTGATCATACACAATTTCTACCAAGCACTTCAATTGGAGAACTATATTAGCTTGATCCCTGTTCAGAGTATTGGTATGTAGGCAATGTGCCCACACACGGGGTGTGAAGTGCATCCAACGTATCCTTTACACACAACCCTTTCTCTCTCTTTCCCAAGTTTGCATTCAAGTTCAATCACCAAGAGATCCTAAGGTTTTTGAAGATTAAAACAAGTAAACAACAATATTTTCAAGGTCCCAGACCCTAAAATTTCATTGATATGGTAACACAGTCATTCTGAATATAACCCAAAAAGATTTTAACCTCAATAAAATAGTGTTGGAATAGGTGATAGCATCAGATAGTAGGATTTATTATTTTTGGTTCTCCTATCCAATCAATAAATGAAGTCTAAAGGCCTATTTTTGACTATTTCTTAGTCTTGCTCTTCCAGTATCAGACCTTGTCTCAATCTAGATCAGCCAAAATAAGCTAAGCTTTAATCTCTCTCACTTCCTACTATATTTAGAAAAGATAAAAATACAATATATTTACACAAATTAATAATTTAATTCTTTCATATTTATTTACTGATTTACATTGCTTATCCCCTTTATTATTTAGGAATATAACTCTAATATTCCAAAAACAATAAAACATTTGGTGAACTCGACTTTGAATTTTCATACAAAGTCCCTAAAAATCCTAGGGGTAATTATTTATAATTTTTTTCTATATTTTCCTAATTTTTCTTGAATTTAAAAATCATAAAATCACAAATTAATTCAAATATTTTCAATAAATTCACCCAAACCCTAGTTTGCACATACTAGGTCCTATTTGCATATAAACACTTTCAAACCACTAAGAAAAATATATTGCTAATTTTAGAAAAAAAAATATTTTTCCTAAATTTTTTAAGCTAAATTATATAAATTTTGTCTAAAAATTTCAAATTATTGCACTAATTTTTTTAAAAAATCAATCAAAACCCTAGTTGTATTAACTAGTTTCCAGTTATTTTTCCAAGTTTTTCCCAATCATTTTCTGCAATTTTAGTTGAAAATATAAATTAGAAAATCAATTTAAAATTCAAAATTTAATATTATTTTTTAAATAATATTTCTAAAAAATCCCTATTTGCATATACTATCACCTACTTGCTTTTGAGGTATCACCTTACATGTTTGGAATCTCGGTATCCTTTTTGCGCAAATTTCAATTCACTAATTTTTAGACTTTATGTTTATTATATTTAGTACATTCCATTTATATAAAATTACCTATTAAAACATATTAAAAAATATCTAAACACATTTCAAATTGTTTTCCTACTTTAACAATGGCTCAATATACCGATTTTGATGAAACTGATAAAAGAGAACTTCAAGAACTCTTAACCAAACATCTAGATATGCAAGATGATGTGCTTATAATTTTATAAGAAGAAAAACAAAAGGAATCAATGGGAAATATTCTCAAACCATAGATCAGCCAATTTCATATAACACTATGGGGGAAACTATGTCTCAGCCACCCTTATAGCAACCCAACCTTCTTCTATGCCACCAGCTATAGCTAGTACATCCCTATCTCCTAATGTGGCAGCCCTTGTGTAAGATATATGATCTCTTAAATAAAAGGTGAAACATCTTGATCAAGGTACCACTAATTTTTTATCTATGGAAAATTTGGTCTCCCAGGTAGATTGACTATGTTTTTCAATACTTAGCCAAATTTGCATGTGATAAGAAAAGCTAAGTAGGCATTTTGATGATGTTATGTTTTGTACATGTGGAAGTTTTAAGAGAAGTTGATCATATGGGTTTGTTTGTTTTTTATCCTAGTTAATTTTTTCTCAATTTCATATCATGTGATGAAGCACATCAAAATATATGCATGGATAAATTTAGCTTTCCAAGCAGGTTTTGACATAGTTGGCTCTATGATAGAATAATCTGAGTGACAAGATTAATGGTATTATATTTCACACATGTGAAGGTTTCAGGAGTATTTTGTTATATGGATGGATTCTCCTTTGAAATTTTATCATGTATTCCAAATTCTATATCTTGTGTCTAATCGTAGCTAAAGTTATTGAGGTCTAAAGTAGCCTTTCTAGGTATATTGCAGTTGGTCCCCATAGTCAATTTGCATGATGTAAAAGATCTGGACCTAGTGAAGATCCAACGATTCATAAGAGTTCATACTTATAGATAAAATGGTGCATATATATTTAGATGGGTCAATGTGACAAGTATTTAACTTTGTTAAAAATTGAGCTACGTATAGGAGATCGACTGAGCGTATTGAGTCAAAGTTTCTAGATTGCACGAGATGAGGTCAAAGTGACTAAGATTTAAAATTTTAAATCTTAAACCTATGTGTTAAATTTTGGAAGATATCAATTGTGTTGTTTTTATCTAATCAGTGAGGACATGAGATGAGAGCATATTGTTCGATGTTTAACTATGATTTTTTGGATTTAAATATTCAAATTTAACAAAAGAAAAACTAGTGCTCAATTTTTGTGCCATAAATTTTTATCCAAGATAAATTTGCTAATATTATAAAAATAAAATATTAATATAACTCCATGTCACATATAATGAACTTGATTTGAATATATAGAAGTGTGTACAGTTAGAGATATTAAGGTTCAAAGTTGACTATGTGTTCATATTTATTCTACAGGGGACTTGAGAAGAGTAATTAAGCTTATGTAGATGTTATTTTGATGTTTCAAGATGAATTCGATATTATGAAATATTTTATATGCCATAAGGATGATATGTGTACATTATTAAGGATTTACCAATCATATATTGTATGAATAAAGGCTTATAAGTTGGCTATGTTCATAAAGGTTACTGGCAGATTGAGTGACCATTTTACAGAGGCAAGTTGAAGGTGTTTTGAGCAGAGTTGAAGAAGAAAATGAGCATTTAAGTGTTATTTAAGTCTAGAATAATTAAAATAAGGATTTTATTATCATAGTTGGCCATTGATCATATGTGGAGAGTCAAAATAGCTTGATTGTATTTTGACAGTGTATGACTAGTTTGGGTGGTCATCTTGAGTGTGAAATTTTGAGGTATTTTGGCTTTTGTTGAAGTGTCTAAGGTGCATGGAGATGTTTCAGAGATCTTTAAGGTTCTATTTATATGACTTGTTTATGTGGTTATATGAGATACTTCAATTTTTGGTTTATTAGTTTGAGACTGTGTTTTCTATCTTTGAAGACTTGAAGAGCGAGGTGACCTAATTGGTAGATTTGAGTGTGGATTTGGTGTTATAGGTTATATGGACCAATGTGAGAGTGAGAAATGGATAATTTGGAGTGGACCTATTTTTTTTTAAGTTGTCCTAAGTTTCTATTTTGCTTGTTGAAGTTCTAAGTGGGTGAATTGGTCTTCATAAGACCTATAAGAGCTACAAGGGCCTTATTGAAAGGTGTAATTGCTTAAGGGTGACCCATAGATGCTATGGCTGACCTTTGTGGATTATATTGAGTAATGTATTCATGTTAGAGGGGCCTTAAGGGTTAATTTAAGTATAATGTCTGACCAAAAACTTATTTATCATAAAGGATCTATATATAGTGAAATTTAAGAAGATGGTTTTTAGGCTTATTGGAGAAGAGTGAGCATTGAAGTGAAGAAGTGAGGAGGTTGAGTGTGACCAATGGATGGGTTGAGAATTAAATAAGATTAAGGACTATGGGTTTGACCTTTAGTTCATGTTTTTGAGGTCATAATAGTGTTCTTGTAGGTTGAGCATGAGCAAAGAGGTTTAGAGTGATCCAAAAGGATGTTTTGGATGACTTAAGAATGAGTGAAGGATTGTTGACATTTGTGTGAACTTGGTGGTTGATCTAAGATTCAAATCATTATGTGTACTATGTGTATGACCATATTATCATGTTTTTGAATCTATAATAGATTTTTAGTTGTGAAGGATGCATTTAGTGTGCAGAGTTGAATAGTGGGGTTAGTTGGGATATGTAATGTGTCCTAATTGATCTTTGTGTGTTAGTTCAATTATGTAATGTGCTTTGTCCAATAGGGAATGTTGAGTGAAGGTGAAGAGTGATAATCAGAGTTCCAAAATTAGTTGTTGAAGACATCATTTCAAAGTTGGATTTTTTCATGGGTGTTATTATAGGTGCTCAACATCTAAGGGGGTTGTTTCTTCCTTGCAAGGTAAAACTTGTTAAAAGTCTACTTGTTTTGGGTGCTCAGCTAGACAAGTGTAGTATCTCCTTGTGGGATTGCAGCCTCAAAAAAAAATGGTATTTCCTTGAACAATATCTTGTTGTCCTAAATTAGTTCTTGTTTTATAGGATAGTAGTCAAATTACAGGTTCCAGTGGGTTTTCTCCTCCAAGAGGGTTTCCCACATATGTCATGTGTTATGTGCTTGATCTTGCATTGTCTCTCTTATTAATTATTATGAATGATTTGTATGCTTCATAAATGTATTTATTGATTGATTAAGAGTTTAATATATTTAGATTTGAAGTTAGATTATCTAGGCTCACTGATTCACCCATATCCCTCTCAATGAGTGTACCTCTAATAATTGGTATCAAAGTCAATCCTTCAAAGGAAGTTTAATAGCTTGGAGGAGATTCTAAGTAGATACAAAGATGGATAAATAGATGAATAAAGAGAATCAATAATGGAATACTATGATCAAGTCACTTGGGGAATAGATATGTACTTTGAAGAAAGATGCTAAAGAGGATAAAAAGGCTATCAATGACATCACAGTTTAGCTAGAAGATTCCAAGGCAAGTTTGAGTTCAAAATAAAAGTACATCATAAATAATTAATAAGTTTTCCATAATAGTGGTTATGAAGAAGTGTTATATGATAGCAAGGAAGATGAAGTAGATCTAAGAGTTGAGCTCATAAGGAGGTATCACAAGATGAGGTATGTGATCAAAGGTCTTGAAGCACAAGTTAGTTCCCCTGAGGGAATTTTTTTAGAGCAAGCATGTATAATAAAAGATGGAATTGATAAAGAAGCTAATAGTGATAAAGAGACTATCCAAATTCTCAAAGGTTAGTTTATGGCTATTATTTCAAGTATAAGAGCTAAATAAAATGAGTGCATTCAATTAGAAACCAAGCTAGATTCATTAAAGGATGAGCATGAGAAATTTGTTGTCAGGATAAGCAATCTTGAACAAGATAAAAATAAATTAGATTAGGTCAAGATCAATGAAAGAAGACCATTTAGATAGCCCAATGCAATAAGGTATGCAAAATATTTTCATGGCAATTGTCATTTTTTCTATCAATATGGTCATAGGGCAAGAGATTGTATAAATATGAGCTCTAAGAATGAGTTCACATGGAACCTTGGAAGAAGGAATAATTGGTCATGGATAATTCATAATATAAATTAGTCAAGAGGCATGTTGAATGATATTATTTTCTATAATTGCAATAAGATAGGACATATTTCTAGATTATGCAAGGATAGTTTGAAGCACTCAAGTCTTAAAAAAAGGAAAGATGATCTTAAGAGTCACTCAGTGGTGTTGAGACCAAAATATATGTAGGATACTAATGATCAAGGTGGACTACCTGCTATAGAAAATAAGGAATCAGACAGAGAGAAGATATAGGAATGCCAAAAGAATTTGTCTCTTGTCTAGATAGAAAAGTAAGATCACTATCATCATCAAGAAAAAGGTATGAATGATCTTATTTGTTTTAGATGTGATAAATTTGGTCACATTGAATTGAAAGAATAGGTTGAATGTTTTCTCAAATAAAAATAAGATGTATGGATCCCCTAATATGTAAATAAGAGGTCAAAAATGGGTATGGAAACCTAAGCCTATTAGGAGAGATCAGATTGAGACCAAAGATGGTTTATTTCCATGATAGATATGAAGGGAAGATAAGAGTCTATGTTGACAAAATTTATTGAAAAATATGAAGAAAATAATGAAGTTGAGAATTCATTAAAAGTCAAGTAGGACTATAAAACAAATGAGACTATGGAGATATGGGACTCTCTAGAGTTTTGGGACTTTTAGTCTCTCTATGTCAAAAGGGTGTCTCTCTCTAAACTTCAAGGAAAAACTTTATAGAAAGAGGAATCATGATGGATGTTGGTTGGATCTTGATTGTTGTTTAAAGATAAATAAATTCATGAAAATATGTGTTGACTTACTATGAAATACTAGGTTGACTGGCAGACCTGTGCGTGTGAGGTTTGAAAATAGGGAATGGATGTTTCCAGGTGTCTAATCAAGGATGATGAGGTGTCAAGATATTCTATTGCATAAAAAGGTATGTTGATCTTGTTTAAATGGGCTGAATATATGTTTAGGTTTATTGGTTTTGAAGGTAATAACTTGTCAATTTCTATTGCTCAAATTGATTGATCAAATGTTGAAAGACTGTAAGATAAGGTTGATATGGAGGATGACGAGAATGTGTTGTCATATCTTTAATATGATGAATAAGGTATCTAAGTTCTATTGATGAAAATTTGTGTATGGAATTGAATTAGGGGGAGCTAACTTAGTTAGTTTGAATGGCTTGAGGAACTATGCATGATGTGAGGGGGAGCTTTTCAATTAGTCAAGTCCTAGGATTAGAGGACTGTGTAGTTGAATTTGAGAGACAAGTAATGGAGGTAATTATATTGACTCGCCATTTTTGGAAATGGTCTGAATATGTTCAAATAAAAAGGTGCCTAATCTTAGGTGAAATAGGGGAATTTCCTCTTAATGTTTTCAAGGTAATTTTATGTAGTTTCTTTTCTTCATGAATGTTTTATCTTCATAGAAGCTATGTATGATTAGAAGAGTGTAGTCATGGAGCATGTTTGAGAAGATCAAGGTGAGAAGAGGTTTGCTCAATGTTAAGGGGACTCTGTATCATCTCTAAGAGATATTATCTTCTTATTATTGGTCCTTGATGTCTTTTTAGGTCTGAAAGATCATAATTTTAGCCAACTTTATCATTGTGTCAAAGGGGGAGAATGAACTTGAAGAGAGAGACAGAGTCTGAGCATAAGCTTTGTATTGGTGTTTGACATCAATGATAAAGGGGGATATTGTTAAATTCTTGTCAATGATGTCTCCAAGGTGACCAAGGATGTTGATGAGGTGTCACTTATGTTATAATGACAATGACAAAGTGTGCTTCAATGAGCCTCAATGTTCCTACAAGGTTCTTTAGTGTTTTCCTAAGTGAGGCATTTTATGGATGATATTGTTAGTATGAACATGTTTTAGAGTACCTATGGGGTGTCAAGAGTGCTTAGAATGAGTATGGAAGTGAGTGGATCTCATTTAGTAGTTATATGTTTCATATAGATTTTTTTGGTCTAGTGGTAGAAAACCTAAGTAGGTAGTTTGTTGATGTCACCATTTCCACATGTGGATGAGTATGTGGGAGTTGGTCATATGGTTGTGATCACATTAGTCCCTAGTTATTATGTGATAGATTTAAATTCATGCATTGAATCATGGTAAAATATATGAAGGTACAAATCTGACTTCTCAGATAGAACTCACTAAGTTCTCATACTTAGCCAAATTTACAAAAGGGTTCAAAGAGAGGCAAGTAAGCATGTTGATGAGGTCAAAATTTGCCTGCATGGAGGTGTCAATAATAATATGGATTAATTTATTTTTGTGCTTAGTTTATATCTGCTAAACTTTATATCATGTGAGGAATCATGTCAAAAGATATGCATGTGCAAATTTGGGCTCCCAGGCAGATTGACTATGTTTTTCCATACTTAGCCAAATTTGCACGTGGCAAGAAAAGTTGAGTAGGCATTTTGATGATGTTATGTTTCACACGTTTGGTAGTTTTAGGAGAATTTGATCATATGGGTTTGTTCATTTTTTATCTTAGTTGATTTGTGATAAATTTTAGATCATGAGATAAATCATGTCAAAAGATATGCATGGATAAAGTTGGCCTTCTAGGGAGGTTTTGACATAGTTGGCTCTCTGGTAGAATAATATAAGTGAGCAAATTAATGGTGTTATATCTCACACATGAAAATTTTTCAAGAGTATATTATTATATAGATGGATTATCATTTGAAAGGTGATCATGTGGACCAAGTTCTAGATCATGTGTCTAAGTGAAGCCAAAGTTATTGAGTTCCAAAGTAGGCTTTCCATACATATTGCAGTTGGTCCCCATAGTCAATTTGCATGATGTTAAAGATATGGACCTAGTGGAGATCCAATGGTTCATAAGAGTTTTTAATTATATATATAATGGTGTGAATAGAGTTAAATTGGTCAATATGATAGTTGTTTATCTTTGTTAAAGACCGAGCTACGTATAGGAGATTGATGAAGAGTGTAGAGTCAAAGTTTCTAGACTGCACGAGATGAGGTCAAAGTGACTAAGGTTTAATGTTTGAGATTTGGTACCTATGCATTAAATTTTGGAAGAGATCAATGGTATGTATTTTATTTGAGTAGTGAGGACATGACATGAGATCATATTGTTTGATGTTTAACTTTGACCGTTTGGATTTAAATATTTAAATTTAATAAAGGAAAAATCAATGCTCAATTTTTATGCCATAAATTTTGATCCAGAATGAATTTTATAATGATATAAAAATAAAATATTAATAGGACTCCATGTCACATCTATTTAACCTAATTTGAATATATGTAAGTGTGTATAGTCAAAGATATTAAGGTTCAAATTTGACTATGTGTTCATGTTTATTCTGCAAGTGACTCGAGAAGAGTAAGTGAGGTTATGTAGATGTTGTTTCCATGTTTCATGATGAATTGCCTATTGGGGAGTGTTTTATAATAAATAAGGATGATATATGTGCATTATTAATGATTTATTAATTTATGTTGTATGAACAAATGTTTAGAAGTTGATTGTGTTTTTAAAGGTTACTGGCAAATTGAGTGACCATCTTACAGAGGCAAGTTGAAGGTGTTCTAAGTAGATTTAAAGAATAAAATGAGCATGAAAATGTTTTATAAGTATAAAACACTTATGAGAAGGATTTTATTATCATAGTTGGCCCTTGATCACATGTAGAGAGTCAAAATAGCTTAATTGTATTTTGATAGTGTATGACCAGTTTGAGTGGTCATCTTAATTATGATATTTTGAGGTATTTTGGTCTATGTTGCAGTGTCTAAGGAACATGGAGATGTTGTAGAGATATTAGAGGTCCTATTCATATGACTTGTTCATGTTTTTATGTGAGATAATTGAATGTTTAGTTCAGTAGTTTGAGATTGTGTTTTTTGTGTTTGAAGACCTAAAGAGCGATGTGACCTAATTGGTAGGTTCAAGTGCGGAGTTGGTGTTCCAAGTGGCATGGACCCATGTGGGAATTTAAATCAATCATGTGGAGCATAAATATGCTTTTTTAGGTTCTCCTAAGTTTTTATTTTTCTCATTGAAGTGCTAAGTGGGTGAATAGGTCTCCATGAGACCTATAAGAGCTACAAGGGCCTTATTGAAAGGTGTAGCTACTTCAGGGTGACCCATAGATGATATGGCCAACCTTTATGGATTGTATTGAGCCATGTATTGATGTGAGAAAATACTTAAGGTTTAATTCAAGTATAATGGTTGACCAAGAAGTTGTTTATCATGAAGTATCTATATATAGTGAAACTAAAGGAGATGGTTTCTAGGCTTGTTGGAGAAGAGTGAGTGTTGAAGTGAAGAAGTGAGGACGTCAAGTTTGCCCAATGGATGAGTTAAGAAGAAGATTAGATTAATGATTATGTTAATGACCTGTACGTCATGTTTTTAAGGTCAAAATAGTGCTCTTTTAGGTTGAGAATGAGTGAAGAGGTCTAAAGTCATCCAAAAGTATGTTTTGGATGTCTTGAGAATGAGCAAAGGATTGTTGATGTCTATGTGAGCTTATTGGTTAATCTGAGAGTTGGATTAGTGTTTGGAATATGTGTATGACTATATGGTCATGGGGATGTGTTTTTTCAAGTATGTAATGTGATTTGGCCAACTACGAGTGTTTATTGAAGGTGAATATTGATAATAATAGTTTCATCATCAAGTGTTGAAGATATCAATTCAAAGGTGGAGTTGTTCAGAGGTGTTGTTGTGGGTGTTCAACATCTAAGGGGGTTGCTTCCTCCTTGCAAGGTGAAACTTTATAAAAGTCTAGTTGTTGTGGGTGCTCACCTAGACAAGTGTATTATCCCCTTGTGGGATTGTAGTCTCACTAAAATTAGAAATGGTAGTTCCTTAATTAGTAGCTTGTTGGTCTAAATTGGTTCTTGTTTTATAGGATAGTAGTCCAATTACAGGTTTCAATGGGGTTTCTCCCCAAAGAGGGTTTCCCATGTATGTCATGTTTTATGTGATTGATCTTGCATTATCTCTATTTTTCATTAATATTAATGATGTGTGTGCTTCATCAATGTATGTATTGATTGATTAAGAGTTTTAGAGATTTGGAATTGAAGTTGGATTATCTAGGCTCACTTATTCACCCCCCTCTCAGTGATTATACCTCTAATAATATATCATTCCCACATCTTATTGTGAGACCCCTAAGTCTGAGCATAATCCAAGCATACAATCTATAAAGTGGGAAATATACTTTATCCAATATCTTCTCTAGCACTTAACAGCTAGGAGTTAATAGTTTTAGGTGTATCCTCTATAATTTTGTGAAAAATTATATTGAGACAAGTATCTATATTATTGATGAAAATTTTCTCATTCACATCTCTCATCACCCTCATTATTAATTCATCTAGAAGATTCAAGCAACATTAAATCAAATTATTTTGAAATTATTTTTAAAATCTTGTAATCATTTATTAGCATAAAATCCACAATCATTTACAAACTCAATACCTTTTTCTATTTATAGATCTGTAGCTTATTATTGTTAAGATATATCATTCCCACACCTGTTCAATTAACACCTGAGTCATCAAAAAATAATAATAAGTGTGCAATCTCTGATTGGTTAAACTATTATTTTTAAAATCCATACTCTAATTTTAATTAACTAGGGGAAAATCTTTTATGCCAAAACATCTTACAAATTTGACATCAAATCCTAAAATAAATTGATTTATCATTCATCATTTTCATGTCAACCATTTATTATTTTTAAATTTTGAGTGTTTGTCTATTTTCTCATACAAATCCTTGAGGGGGCATCATCACACTCATTTTCATTCATTTGGGGAATTTTTTTGTTTTTCTATCATCAATACTCTACTTATTCTATTCTTCAAACCATTATTGCTTCACAACACCATTTAAAAGAAATGCAAATATAGACACCTAAATTTCATATAGTGTTGAAATGCACCTAAATATATTAATAATTCTTCTTAAATTAATAAATAAAATTTCTTCCTAAAAATCAAATAATTGAATAATTCAACATATTTAAAAAGTCAATTATGTACCTTTAAATCTATATTTAAAATATTTAAATCCAAATTTTCCACCTATTCATACATCTCTCACCTTTTTCTCATTCATCCTAACCAAATCCACAAAGTTATCCACCTCTTATGACTCCTCTCGTGAGTTTTAAAACAAATTCACTAAGTCTTGTTGAGTCAGCTAACCAACCCCACTCTTTCTCAACCAACTTGAAAAGGTCTCCATCCTCATGGGTGAGGACTCATCCTCAACCATTGATCATTTGGAGCATTGAAAAAGTCCAAATGATCCCTCACCATTAGATCCTTTTTCAAGAATCTATAAATAAAATTAAAATATCCATTTTTAATCATCCTTTTAAACATCTCATCTCCTTTGCCATCACAAATATTGAAATCATCATTTTTGAAATCACAATCAAATCATATCTTTGGAGAATCACACAAAGTGAATCAAAGCAAATAAAATTCATCCTTTTGTACCAAAACATTTTCCATTCTCTTTATTAATTGGAGTGAGTACCATATACTTGAAAGAGCAAATCAGATACACATCACAATGGATAAATCTTGTATTCAAAGTGTAAAGTTTTTATTGTTGCTTTATTTATTTATTTCTCTATCTTAATTAAATTTTAGCTTAGAATTAGGATTAGTTTAATTTATATTCATATCTAAATTTAGTTCATACACTACCACCTCCAATGAATAATTAATTAAACAAGGCCTTGCCTAGTGCTACATAAACCATGATTTTTGTTGTAAAATGGTCGACATTTTCTAAGCATCATAATGTTGTCAAAAATTTTCCTCCAAGATCTCTCCACTGGTATAACAAATCTTTTCTGATTTAAGTTTTTAATATTTCCTTAGACCTTGACATTAATAAGAATTGATTTACTTTCTTCATGATCTATGGTTTGTGTGCATTCATGGTTGTTGATCCTTGTCTATGGATTTTTATCCCTCTCATTGTCATCCTCATTTCGTACCTCTATGTAAAACTAGAAGTCTATGTAGGATGTATGTTATGTATACACAAGTCTATGTATTCATTATCTATGGACAATTTTTCATCCCTCCTAACACCACACTATGTTCCCTTACCTCCATGTGAAACACTTATGTAGTGTGCCCAATTTGAAGATTTTGTATCTAGTCTATTAGTTTTAATGTGTCATTAAGTGAGTGACGTGATCGATCTATTCTTGGTGCATCACCTTTTACATTCTATAAACCCTCTTATATTTTCCCTCCTTTTTCCCCTTTATCAATTTTAGGTTTAGTGCTAGTAGTATATTTCATTTTTCTCTTTGTAGGTTCACACACTGGTCTTAAACTAGGTGCATCTAGAATAGAAAGAAACTGGCCTATTCCAGAGGTTCATCTCAATGATCACAAGAGTATCACACCTTGGGTTATGATCCCATTATTACAAAAAGACACTGAATCACTCTCTAATATATAATTCCAAGGTTCTAGGTATGTAAGTGATACACTCCAGTGTGTACGATAATCTTTCACACATAGGTGCACATTTCAAGTGGTAATAATCTTAAGATAGTTATACTAGCTTATGATCCTTCCATATCAAACACTAACACATTCTCATGGTATAAAAATAAGTCCATAATTTACTATGGCTACTATATATACATAGCATATGCATAATCACGTTGAATATGATGATGATCTTGGATATTTTACAGAACATAATCACATCTTCAACTTAGATAATGATACATATGTTATTCCTCACACATAATATTTTATATTCACAACAATTAATCCAAGAACTACATGTGAGCATCCTATTGACTAGATCAGTGGTTATTAGGAACATAATTAAATTCAACAAAAACAATAGTTCAAATATATATATATATATATAAAATTCAAATATTCAAAAAATTCAAATCCAGGGCCTACACACAACATGTTTTAATAGTTTACATGATTTATCAATGTTATTTATCATATACATGTTCAATTACATATCTATTTTATATACACATTCTTTTCATGGTATACATAAGTGGGATGCATGACATACAAATTACACATGGTACATGGATAAAAAGATGTAGACATTATTTACCCCCACAAGCAACCTTCATACATTTGGGGCATTCCTACAAAGGAATATTTGCATAATTATCAAGCTATATATTTATATATTGGTTTAATTTTCATAGTAGATTGTTACACATTACTTGTTCTTATGTATAGTTTTTAGGGTGATATTTCCTAGATATATATTGCTTTGTTATATTGGATGATGACATTAATGATTATAAAGACCAAAATATTGCTTTCTTTGTGCATGTTTAACATTGACGATTATTATATTTTTTATCATTCATGTGTGTGATATTGTGTTTTATATGAGTGTATTTATTATTATTTTGTCAAATCAAGCATCAATTTTGTTATAACATCCTCTAAACCATGTCATGGAAATGTAGTGTCTATGTGTAATTCCCCTCACATTGACATTTTATTCCTTTTTAATTATAACTTATTTTTTACCATCGATGTGTTTCAAAAATTCCTTTAAGCTTGTGGCTTAGTGTGTGAGGCCTCATGTTGGTGATTTTTGGGTAGTGTCTTCAACTTTGACATTTTTGTGTTAGTGATCTATTTGCATTTCCCATGGCACACGGTGAATTTTTGAACCTGAGATAATAATGCATCTAGATTTATGTTACATGTCTTCTATCTACAAGAATTAGAGAAGATGATAATATAATTGTTAATTAGTTTTTTTAATGATAAATCCAAGGTAGACACATCAATATTGATATCTTCATCATTTTCATATTGATATACTTTATATATTGGTGCTAGTAATCTCTCTCTCTCTCTCTCTCTCTCTCTATATATATATATATATATATATATATATATAGCCTTTGAAACTTATATATATATATATATATATATCCTTTGAAACTTTTAACCCACTTATATATATATATATATATATAAGTGGGTTAAAAGTTTCAAAGGATATATATATATATACACACACACACACACATATATATATATGATCAAATGTGTATAATAAGTGGATTAAAAGTTCAAAGAAAATATAAATGTATTTATATAGATATATAAATATGTGGGAACATTTTGAATAATATAATAATAATAATAATAACAAAAATAACAAAAGAGTGGTTGGATTATCATTGGACAAAAGAGACTAAATTTGGCAGTTGACCTTGTTTGTGTTTAACCCTTTTTAAAAATGTGTGTGTATGTGTGATGGTTAAAGAGGTAGAATATCATATGCACAAGGATGAATAAAACTATTCTAGAGTAGGCCAATTAATTAAAAACATGGATAAATGAATATTCTGAATTAAAATTTTGATTTAAGTTAAATATATAAAGTACACTAAAAATAGTAGTTTGATTACATGAACATGAAGAAGAGACAATAATTAGCTTACATAAAATTGTGCAAGTAGATTTGAGAATTGCAGAGGTGGAATTACGTAGGGACAAGATTAGGATCTAGTCATCAAATTCTATAGATATTATATTTGGAGACCTGAACACTTGCATCAATGTAGGTGTCTTGATATGAATGAAAATATTTGGTATGTAATATTCATTATATGGCAGAGCAATCACATGAATATTTCTATGTTTTTTGTCCCCCTTTTGCTAATATATTTTGTGTGTGTAGGATGTCATGATTGTTTATGAAACAAACCATAGCTCTTCACCTTAGGTCTTTGTACATTGCCAAAAATAGGTTAGTGGGATCATAGTGTCAATTTTACCTCAAGGACCCCTCTATCAATGATAATTTCCTACATAGACAATACTCGAAGAGGGCCTCAAACATATGTAGTTCTCCCCTAGGTGTTGGCTTGTGTGTGCACAAGGGAGAGATATACTATATACAAGGGCATGCAATGATATAGATTTTAACTAGAAAAATATTAATCATGGGTTTCTCTTTGAGTGTTTCATAATTTAAATATGATTTTTCATATGATTGATTTGAAAATAGGAAAGAATATGCTAGTATACCTTAGTTTTGCAATCAATTGAATGACTTTGAAGATGTGATTGGTGCTTGCTTCGTATTGTATAGATAATTAATTGATAGGATTTGATTTGTATTTATAGCACACCTTTCAGAAATATCTCATGGTAGGGTCAAATTAAAAAAATGTGCTGACCCATAGTATTTGCAATGTTTACAAATTAGATTAATTTTTAGGACTCGACTCTTGAAAAGAATCAATACACTTACATTGATGCAAGTGTCCCTATGTAGGATGCAAGTGTTTGGTAGGATAGGAAAATATTGGGGATATAAAACTTATAGTGAATGATATATATATCAATTTTTTATATTTTTTGTATAGTGAAAGAGATTTGGGTCATCATAAATGATAGGTTTGGAGTATAAGATAAGTAATTAAGCAAAATGAGATGGTGAATGTGATCCTTTTGATATAAAGAAGATATATAACTAAATGGTAAAGCCTTAATAGGTATTTTTCAATATATACAATACTGAGATGCTATATAAATCAGATTTTATTATCTACACCCCCGACCCATTTTAATCTAGTAATGTATAAGGATGAAATTACTAGTTTAAAGGAAATACATTTGTACTTGGGTGTGTATAAAATACCTTGCATTTTCTTGAGCCCACTTTTAGTGTTATGATAGTTTATGACCTATTGATCTGTAAACTAGAAAAAAAAATTACCTTAGATCCTTTAGTCAAATCACATAATTTCTTGAAACATTCATGAAAATGAAACTAAATTTGACCTTTTATCTTATTTTATCTATTTATGAATTTAATAGTGATTAATAAACAATATTAATCAAAATGTAGAAAAATAATACAAAAATAGAATCCACTCATCACAAACACGTGATAACAGAGTTTGGTAATGCCTACATCTATGGGTTCACTTATAGTACAAACCAATTAATTTCCTTGAAAAGTGAGTACGTCATCGATTCCTCATGATTGTCAAATGGATACTCTAAAATTACACACAACTTAAAAAATAGAGCTTCAGAAAGTCCTAGTAAACCCACGAACAGACCTTCCACCTTACTATCACGTGAATGCAATCTCACAATGCTGTGAATTTCTACCAAATGTCTAAAAAATAGACTTATAAAATGGTCTTACAAAAATCATCATAGGGATTTCAATATACCATTGAAATTTTCTTAGAGTCTAGGATAAATCCCTAGTTTACATCAAAATCTAAAAAGCTCTCTAAGTCCTTCAAAACTCAGGATATATGTAGATTGGTCTCTATATTGGCCATTACATAATCTAAAAAGCTTCACTTTGAGGCATCAAATGACCTCAAATCTAGACACTCAGCATATGGTTGGAACCTCTAGCTCTGGATCTTGGCTCTTAGATCTTCAGCTCTAGAATGAGAGCTTTAAGACTTTGGAATGAATTCACTGAATTCCAATTCCCAATGATTTCCAAAAAACCCCTCACCCCTTTATATACTTGTGGGAGGTCCACTTTTTTCAATTGGGATGATTATCCACAATCTATTTTAATAAATTTCATAAGTATCCCATACCCGATTTTTATGGGATTTTAAATTATCCATCACATTTAAAAATATGGGGTGATAATTATTCCCCAATAAATGATGGAATATGTTTATCCCAAAATATTAAATACTTGGGGTGAACCATATTTCCATGTCACTTTATTGCCACATCATCGAGTTTGACCATAACTTTGATTGGTCTTAACTTTCGCATACAGACTCCATTTTTCAAACCGTAAAATGTGACAGAAAGCTTAAAATGAGATATAAATCATGGAACTAGATTTTAAATATTACATGATGGATAATTTTTTAATTTTGACCAGATTTGAACACATATTAATTATCTTTGACTGGAACTTTGACCAATTGCATAAGGAGCATACGAGCTCCATTTCCAAAGTTTTGCATACCATTGGAAAGATCTCGATGAGCTCTATGTTGTGCCAATGATTAATATGAAAGTTGATTACTTATATTTTAGAGTGAATGTGGATCCTCCTAGATCAATCCTCCCTACTAAGATGACTTTTGGTCTACCAAAAGCTGATACCCAACTTGATCCTCTATAATGCCAATCAGTTCTTAAAGAATTTCAATGGGTCTTTATCAATCTACCTAGGTTCTATAACTATGCCTACAATTCTTGGAACAATCAATTTATCACATATTCCATAAACCCTTTATTTTTGCATGACCATCAATAACCTCTACATAGAACTTGACTATGATGAATTCTTCTATTACATGGCTTCACAGATAAGTCTAGTGATCTCCTCTACTATTGATAAATGGTCTTCTACAACATATCAATTATAGAACCCAAATCATATCATAGAGATATTAGTGTAAAAATATTACTCATAACTCAAAATTTAAAAATCCCTAAAACAAGGCATAAGTTATATTGAATCCAACTGTAAATGCTAATAAAATCACAATATATCAAAATCTCTGCCCACTATCATATCCTATAAATAGTGAACTACCAAATACTAAAACAATCACCAATGCAACTATAAGACAAGTTTGCCAATGTAAGTAAAATATAATATTTGTTGTGACCATGTCGCAATACATTGCCTCAATGGGTCTTATCATGCATCTAAACACTAATATGCCATAAAATTCCAAAATAGTAGTTATTCTAAAATAAGTATTATAGGAAAGTTGAATCCTACCCAACAACTTGTGCAACTGTTATCAAATCTCCCAATCTGATCAATGAGTTAAATTCCTTAAAAATTCAATAGGAAACTCATAAAGGTAATATTGGATATTCCAAAAAAAGAGCTAATCATAACACAAGTGTGAGAATTAAAAACCTCACATGAAAAACCTGTGTCGAAGTGTTCCCATCATAGTAAGTCCAAAAATACATATATCAAAGTGTGGATAAATGTCCTTTGTCAACATACAATAAGGATTCCCAAAATCACTTTGTAACATAAATGCATTAATAATCCAATAATCATGACAACATGAAATTAAGAAACTATTTACTAACCCTTTTCATTAGATTCTCCTATTTAAGGTATTTAATTTCCTTAGTTGATTTACTAACGTTTGCATGGGTTTATTAAACAAAAACTCCATTAATCACAATATCAACATGTTTATAGACCATCTTATTCTTACCATCACCAATATGGTGGGATGGTTGAAGTTTCCAACATTTCTCTACTCAATGTTCACTCACGTGACAATGAGTGTAAACATCCCTCTTCTTAGGTGAGGTCACCAATTTTCCATTTCTCACTTTGCCAGTACGACAATAGTCTTTAGCACCTACAAGCTGCTTTAACAAAGCTTGTCTTTTCTAGCAATATGTGGCACAATGATTATTCAATTTGTAAAATGTACATGGAAAAGAATGCAACATCTTCTGAATATCAAAAAAAATTAAATGGCAAAAGTGAATTAGAAGTCTTAGAATTAAAATTATTATTGGTGTCTTTTCTAGTGTAAGAATGAGGAGGTGGAATCTCAATACCTCTTTTACTTGATTTCTTACACCACTCATCATTCCTTCACAAGGAGGAATTTTGCTTTATTAGTGGCCCCAAATCTTGGCTATATGAATCTTGTCCTCTTTCAGTAATGGAAGAACTCTTTCCAATATCTACTTTCTCACTAACATAACCTAATCCTACATGGTGAGATCTATGCTCTACCTATATTGGGTTAGCAATTACTTGACCATTCTTATGAAAGCCCCTTCTATCAAATCCCATTTTAAATAACAATTTAGATCCAATGCCCTTAGTGTTTTTCTCAAAACTATCAAAAGCAACATCTAAAACTACATGAAAAGAATTCCTAGATAAACAACTTACAGTACACTTGTCAATCATAGTGCTTGCATCTGTAGTGGAAGGCAATTGATGAAGATAGTGTTTCTCTTCATCTTACATCTATGCCAATAGCTCATTCTTGGTTTGCATCTCTGATTTTAAGTGAGAAATATCCTCTTTCAAGGAGTAAAAATGAGCTATTAGGAAAGCATTCTCTTCTTGGATCTGTTGATTAATTACTTCAAGCTCATTAAGCCTCTCTCTTTCAAGGTTTTGCCCATGGCTTCTTGTTCCCTGAAAATAACCTAATTCCACAAACTACACACTACAAATGGAATATTAATAGGCCCAAAAAGTCTAAAATAATACTGAAAACTAAACTAAAAACAAATAATATCAATCCACATAATTAGAAGTGAACCCAGCATACTAATTACTCTAATACCAACCCTGATCCATAAATTGGCACTTATTTTTGTGCAAAAAAAATTACCTTGGATCTTTTAGTCAAATCACATAATTTCTTGAAACATTCACGAAAATGAAACTAAATTTGACCTTTTATGTTATTTTAGCTATTTATGTATTTAATAGTGATTAATAAATAAGATTAATCAAAATGTGGAAAAAGAATGCAAAAATAGAATCCACTCATGACAAGCACATGATAATAGATTTGGCAATGCCTACATCTTCAAGTTCACTTATAGTACAAACTGATCTATTTCCTTAAAAAGTGAGTACATAGCCAATTCCTCACAATTGTCAAATGGATACTCTAAGATTGCACATAACTCAAACAATAGAGCTTTATAAAGTCTCAATAAACCCATGAACAAACCTTCCACCTTACTATCATGTGAATGCAATCTCACAATTCTATGGATTTTTTCCAAAGGTCACGAAAATGGACTTATAAAATTGTCTTACAAAAATCATCGCAAGAATTTCAACATACCATTGAAATCATCTTGGAGTCTAGGACAAATCCCTAGTTTACACCAAAGTTTGAAAATCTCTCTAAGTCCTTCAACACTTAAGATATATATAGACTAGTCCCTATATTACCCATTACAAAATCTTCAAAGCTTCACTTTAAGGCATAAAACAACCTCAAATCCAGACACTCAGCATATGGCTGGAACCTCTAGCTCTAGATCTTGGCTCTTGGCTTTGGCTCTTCGACTCTTCAACTCTGGCATGAGAGATTTGAGACTTTGGAATGAATTTACCAAATTTCAATTTCAATTCCCAATGATTTCCAAATAACCCCTCACCCCTTTATATACTTGTGGGAGGTCCACTTTTTTCAATTGAGATGATTATCCATAATCTATTTTAATAAATTTCATCATTATCCCATACCTAATTTTTATGAGATTTTAAATTATCTAACACATTTAAAAATATGGAGTGATAATTATTCCTCAATATATGATGGAATATTTTTACCCCCAAATATTAAAGGCTTAGATCGAACCATATTGTCACTTCACTTTATTGCCACATCATCAAGTTTGACTGTAACTTTGATTGGTCATAAATTTCACATAAATACTCCATTTTTTGAACCATAAAATGTGATGGAAATATTACGATGAGATCTACATCATGGAACTAGATTTGAAATATTATATAATTATCATTTTTTTAGTTTTACCATCTTTGACCACCTATTACTTAGTTTTGACTAGAACTTTGACCAACTACATAAGGAGCATATGAGCTCTGTTTTCAAAGATCTGCATACCATTGGAAAGCTCTCGATGAGCTATACATTTTTCCAATGATCAATTTGAAATTTTATTACTTCTATTTTAGATTGAATATGCATCCTCCTAGATCACCTCTAACTAAGAGCATGTTATATTATAAATTAATGAATATAATCTGAAAATTTACATAATTTAAATGTTTGAAAATAAAGAGATCAAGGAGTACACTTGTGTGTCGATGCAACCATATTATCTCTTGGTAATTTGACTTGGAAAAAATGCTTCCTTATGAATAATTGGAGCTAAGAGAGGTTAAAAAAACAAACCTTGGATATTTGAATAGAAAGATTGGAAGGTAATTATTCCCCCATTATAGTGTAAGGGTGAGTTGTGACATGAGCATTGAGATCAATGAATCTCAATCGCACAACTCAAGTGACAATACAATAAAAGACAAGTTAAGTGGTATAACCATCTCAACTTACAAAATGGAAAATATTTTTAGGCCATTAATGGAATTGAATCTCAACCACACTACTAAAAGGGTCAAGCTGCTATAAACAAGAAATGATCAAAATGGTGTTTCCTAGTGAAAACAATGCTTCTTGGTAAATAAGTTTAAATATTTATTTGTAATTTTTAGTGCACTCTCATGTCATATTCACCTATAATATGTCTCAATTTCAATTATCTATAATAATTTAACCTCATCTCTATAACTATGTATGATATATGTCATAAATCTGAAAAACTCTTTCACAAGTCTATAAGAAAGTGATGCAATGCACAAGATTCTGACCAAAGTGTATATCTAAATAATTTAAAACATAATAAAACTATGAAAAATTTGATAATTCTATACATGTAGAGGTCGTGTCTCTATGACATTCCCCCACTGATATTCCACCCACCCATCCCACCCTTTTAAGTTAAGGTAAATGGAATCGGGTAGTTACCTTAACTCAAAAGGATAACATAACTATATAATTTGTGTATTAATAATGTATAATATAGGAGAAACATGTCTAAATAAATATATCAATGAAACTCACATTATGTGATCACAACAAGTGCTAATATGAATGATATGGATCATAATAATGTTTATAAAGTAATAGTACAAGCTTAGTAAAAAGTCAAGCATACACACAAAATCACTAAATGCCATGCAAAAGGGGTATAAGGAGACCAAAAATAATTGGCTTACTCAAATTTCACACACTTGAATAAATAATATATGCATATGTCTAGATAGCAAAATAAAACAACATATAGTGGCACATGTGCCAACAAACAAGGAACATATTGAAATGTTCCTAAAGAAATATAATAGCAAGTAATAAAAAGTGGGACTCAAGGAAATGTAATTATGAATAAATTAAGTATAATTAACCAACATAATCACATCATATTATTCCATGCATGTATGTGTTAGCAAAAATGTTATGTAACATAACATATCAAGTACACTATGAATTATGTAATCATAAGTATAGGCATGTGTAAGTAGTAATATATATAAGTTTCATGTGATAATGAAAAGGTGGTTATAAATTGTGATCATAGAATCAAATGCCCCTAATGTAGAATGCCCCTAATGTAGTATGCCACATGGGAATAGGAAAGGTTCAACATTTATATGTGTAAGTATGATGGGTCGAGTGTATGCATGTATCACACTTAAGTATCTGTGAAACATATGTGTATAAAAATAATATGTTATATACTAACTTAAAGTAAAAAAGATAGATTCCAAGGAGCTAGTAAACATGTGTATGATGAATATTTTTATATATTTAATTTTATTTGAATGTTTTTGTATTCTATTTAATATGTGATTTTTTTTATTTTTTTGAAAATTTTGGAGAGGAAAAAAAAGTATAACTTATGATCCCATCTAAGGGATGCTCATAAGTAGCTCCAAACTCATAATATGGTAAATAAAATTGGTGATATTGCCAATGAGCATTTACAAGCATGATATATGGAACTTTAGAATTTATGGTACTCTGTTAATGTCTCATAAGACTCTATGGTTGTGAAGAAGTAATATAAGGAGTATGGTTTCAGGGAAAATATAGATGATATTTATGGATTATATAGCACCTCAGCCTTGTACACTAGACAAACTCAGACCTTGGTTGTTCCTTTTATTTTTAGACCTTTCCCACTTCCACAAGTCTCGCATATACTCCATCTTGTTTCCTTTGTCCTATACCTCTTAGTCTAACCAATATTATGTTGATGACCTAGGCCTTATATTTTTTCCAAAATGCTTAAAATATAGTAATCTTCCATCTCTACCTATTTTGAACTTGAACCTACTTTTTTACTCCTTAGACAATAATGTCTAATATAGACACTAGTGTTGACTTTAGTGTTTTAACACAATGCAAGTCTCCAGTGCCTAAAGTCATCTAATTTGAAAATGAAATGTATCTTAATGGTTGGCCTAGGTGATTTAATGTGAGTTACTTATCCAAAGGGATTATATAAATAAAATATCAACCCTCATTCATTCCTCACCTAATAACACATGAATAAAACTTAGTATTCTTACCAAATAGCACTTAATTGAATAAATCTTCCCTATTTCAACACTAGTCATCGATACAACACATCTTTAGGTATAAATTACTAAAGGAGCATCCCAAGGGCCTGATTTGCCAAGTTACAAACTAGGTCATTATTGAACCTACTTTACACACATTATATGATTCACACACAAGCCAAAACATAAGGAAGAACTACATCAGTCTGAGTCCCTCTTTAGAGTATTGGCTATGTCAGCAACACTCACTAATAGAGAGGTCTTTGTATTCAGATCAACATCATGTGCCCACTAACCCATTTTTCACCAAGGTCATAATGAAGATGAAGAACTAGGATTTTACAAATTTATAAGGAATGACAATCCATGACCTAGATATAAATACATTATATCAAAGGAGAATACAAACCCAAAATCATTAAATTAATTGCATCCCTTTCCATTAGGTATTCTATATAGGATACTTACATCAAACCCAAACTATAACATCGATACAACTATCCCAAGATAATGCTAGTGTTAACATATCTAGTGGTGTCAGATCTAGAATCTGATGACTATTCTAGAATATAATTCTATCTTGTTTTTTTATTGTTACATATCCATCATTGTGTTATCATTATAAACATATAATTATATTACTTCTTTGTCATTTACATGCATAACTTAGTTGCTCTTTCTATATTTAGTTTATTCTCAGCATAAAAAATTTAGTGTATGTTTATATTTGAGTTTAACACCCAATTTGCCTATTATAGATTTGATTATCACCCTTAATCCTTATCATTTATATATTTTTAACCCTATTAACACCAACCTAGGATTCTTATATCTATTTTAGGGTTAAAAATTTGATGAACCTAGTCCTTGAACATCAAACCCTATGTCAATTAGGGTTTTCTAAATTTTTGGTACTAATCTCTTATTGTTATAGTATTACAATCATGCTTTCCATAGACATATCTATAAATTATTTCATGTTATAATCCATTATATTTTATATGGTTTTTTACATTATTTTCATTATTAAAGTTTCTAAGTAAATCTGAGTTAATACTTAGATGGTTTTAAAGTGAAAACAACACTTAATCTCTCATAAAAAAAAATAATAATGTTATAGAGCCAATATATAGATGCCAACATGCATGTTCTCAACCATTTATTATACCTAAGTCTTATACGAATGAGAGCTACCATCCTGCACCAATTATTCACCCATACCTTATAATAGATTATGTAGTCCATGTTGTTACTACTTGAAAAGGTAATATTTCTCAACCCATCCCACCACTTTTTAATATATAATAGGTGCCTCCTAACCCTGATGAGGGTGATAATTATCATCCCTCTAACCAAGTCCAAGATATCACTTATCCAAGGGATAACGTAACCAACCCTATAGTTTTAAATGAATGTAATCAATCTCAAATACTTAGGGCTTGTGCTTGTGAATCATTAAAATATCAAATCACCAATATGAGAAAATTAATAAAAGAGTTACAAAATCATATGTCATACATTAAAAATCCAACACATGGTAGTGTTGATTGTGAGTTTTCACCCTCATCTACCAATGTTGTGCCAAACACGGTTTCTTATCATTCATCTAAAATGAGTGATTCCAAAAGTGACCAAAAGGATACTAAAATTCCAAGTGAGATATTAAGATAAATTATTCAAGACAAAGTGATCAAATTACCTCCTTTACATCCTATAAGGAGATATAAGTACTATTTTGCATATTATAAAATGCATGGGCATCATACCAATCATTTTTTTGTATTGAATAACCAAATACAAAGTCACAAACATAGTGGTGATCCTATCATTGATACATCTACCAATAAACCCACTCACATTTTGATTACTTATCCTAAAAATCACAAATGCCAAAACAAAAATATTGGTAGCAAAGAAAAATTTAGAGTAAACACAGTTGTAAATCTCAAGATTACAGTGAAAAAAGGTTCAAAAAAAAATTAGATCAAGAAAAGGATACAAATTTACTTCTCAATAATGATACTCAGTTTTCCAAACAAAATGGTTTTGGAATGAAATATTTGTAAAAATTTTGTTATAATGGTCAAAGGTTAAGAAAACATTCCCAAGGCATCACTCATCCTATTTCCACATATGACCAAAATGATTGTGAAAGTTTGGGATATATTATCAATACTAATGTAAATAGTTTAAAGATACATTTGGCTAATGAAAAAGAACAAAAACCTACAAATGATAACATGTCAAAGAATAAAACGCAAATAGAAAATGTACCATTACAAAAAGAGCAAACGATATATCAAGTGTTCAAAATAGGATTTCTAAAAAAAGGTCACAAAGAAAGAGACACTTAAAAAATATAATGTTTTAAATGTGGTTATAAAGGGGCAACTACAATCCCTTCCTCATATCAAAAAATTCTACTCTCACTCTTCATATATATGATGTATATTATGCAAATGAATAATTCATCAAACCATTTTCTGATCCATTTGATAAATTACCATATGATATATTCATACCTATACGACTTGGTACCTATCGATTGAATACATCAATATCAAATAAGAATCCAAATATAGATAAATTCAAAATAAATATACCTAATAAAAATTTACCAAAATAACATGATACAGCTCTTAATTCTACTATGCACACATATAACACATCTTGTTCTAAAATGGTTTAAATTACACCACTCAATGATTCTCATAAATTAGATTGGATTATATGTTAGTCTCTTTAAATATTCCAAATATAACAAAAAAATCAAAAACATTCAAAATACAAAAAATATTCAGCACCTCAATATTCTATTGGATCCTTGGCATTTATGTGTTAGTTCCATGTTGATGGATGGCATATTCAATTATTTATACTTACACATGTGTGTGTCAAACTTATATTTGAGTGTGATAAATTCATACACAAATACATTATCTATTCTTATTTTAGATTTTTTCCCTTCCCTCTACTCATGTCATGTGGACATTGGGGGCATCCATTCTCCTTTATCTTGATACACATAGGGTATATGGTTTGATGATCAAATTTCATTTTCATGTTTGAAATTACATATGTACTTACATAATACTTTTTCCATAATTATATCTTACACATGGTACTTGATATGCTATACACTTGACATTTTTTCCTAACACATTGGATCCATGGGCTACTAGAACATGTTTATGTAAGTTGTTTATGATTTATTTTAAGCAATTTCTTGAGTGTCTTGCCTTGTTATTATATTACTTGTTTAAGCATTTTAATATTATCCTTTGCTTCTGGCCCATGCTAATGTATGTGTTCATTGATATTTTCATGTCATTGTTTGTTTTATAGACATTTGAATATGGCATTCTTATTTTTATGGACATTTAACAAAGTCATGCCCCTTAAATTTAGTGATATATGAATATGCCCCTTGTTTGTGGTCTCCTTGGACCATTACCTTTTGAATTACTTTTGAGTGTTCTTATGTGTGTACATGTTTTCTTTTTTATCTTGTACTATTAATATCTAGACATTTTCATGATCTTTATCATGCATCTTAGGCCTTCAGGTGATCACATTGGTTTTATGTGCCTCGATGCTATATCTACCTAGACATAAAAACTTATTATGCTACATGGATCCATTCACATATTATATATTTGTCTTATCCTTTTGAGTTAAGGTAACTAACAACTAATATCTTTTACTCACCTCAAATGGGGGGCATATTAGTGGGGGCATGTCATAGAGGAATGTTCTCCACACTTGGCATAGTTTTCAGATTCGGTGGGAGAATGTTTTGGAGGCATGTTATCCATACTTATTCAACATCTAGTAATTATATTAATTTTTAGATTTAGTGGGGGTAGGTCATATGGGCATACCCTACACACATTCACAATTAGAAGCATATTCTTTATACCTATTCAATATTTAGCATCTCCAGATTATAGTGGGGGCATGTTTTGAAAACATGTTATCCATATTGGTACTCATATAATTTTTCATATTTTTCCATATATAGTGGAGGCATGCTTTGGAATGATGTTCTCCATATTCACATAATTTTCTAAATTGGATAAAATACACAGTTATATATGATTCTTATTCATAGTTATAGCATAATTATATACATTGGTACCATTGTTATACATAGGTTCAACATGAGACATATCTAAGGTACATATATTATGTAATGTGTGCCTAATATTACAAAATCCAGTTAGTATTATATTTCAAACCATTCTCAGGGATTGTCACCACCCAGTAGTTGGAATTTTATGAACTATATTAAGCCAATCTATTTTAGTATTTAGTTCACCTTTTGGTATGGTTGAGGTGATAAAATGACTCAATCTTGACAAGTTTTTAGGTTAGAATTGATAGTATCATCCATCCTCACTAGTTTGACAGTGTGGGTGACTTGGTTCACTCACACTCACTAGGTTATAAGTATCAATAGATTATATGGTTGAGCTAATCTCAACTGGCTAGTATCATCTTATTTTTTTATCCAAACTTAGGCCATTTTCTCTCTCTCTCTCTCTCTCTCTCTCTCTCTCTCTCTCTCTCTCTCTCTCTCTCTCTCTCTCTCTCTCTCTCTCTCTCTCTCTCTCTCGATTTATGTATATTTATCCTAATCTCAATTTCAAATTCTTACAATGATACATCTTTTTTTTTTAATTTCAATAGGCAAGTTGGTTACATTAACACAAATTTGTACTCCTAAAACTTGTTCTTTTAATTTCAATCTATTTCAAGTACTTTAAATTCTATATTATATGCACTAATGATATATTATAACATTATCTAGGTTGCAAGTTAGTCACCACCAAAGTAATCAAGCTAGGCACACATAAATATAAGGTGTGTTATATACCCACAAGTATGCATTCATTTTATTTAAATGAGAAATTTCATTACTAGATTAAAGGGGATAATTTAGATGATATTTATGGATTATATAATACCTCAGTCATGTACACTTGGAAAACTCAGACCTTGGTTTTTCCTCTTAATTTTTTACCTTTCTCACTTGCACAAGTCTCACATCTACTCTATTTTATGCCCTTTGGTCTACATCTCTTAGTCTGAATAGTCTTATGTTAATGACCAAGGCCTTTTATCTTTCCCAAAATCCTTAAAATTTACTTATCTCCCATCTATAAAAGTTTTTAACCTATACCTACTTTATTTCTACCTAGACACTAATGTTTGGGATAGACACTAGCATCGATGTTAGTATCTTGACCTGACATAAGTGTTCAGTGACCTAAAATCATACAATTTTTAAATGAAATATATACTAATGTTTATCCTAAGTTATTTAATGTGAGATAATTCTCTAAATGGATTGATATAAATATAAGATCAATCCTCATCCATTCCTCACCTAGCAACATGGGAACAATACCTAGTATTCTTACTAAAGAGCATTCAATTGAATAAAACTTTCCTATTTAAACACAAGTAATAGATACAAGACATATATGAGTCTTAAGTACTAAAAGAGAAACCTAAAAGCCTAATTTTCAAAGTTATAATATAGGTCCTTATTGTACTTTATTTTCACACATCATATTATTCACACACAAGTCAACATGTAGGGAGAACTACCTCAGTTTGAGGTTGTCTTTGGAGTAATGGATATGTAGGTAGTACTCACTGATAGAGGTGTCTTTAGGATTAGATTGATGTTGTGTGCCTACTAACCCATATTCCCAAGGTCATAATGAAGATTAAGAACTAGGGTTTTATAAATTCATAAGGATTGACAATCCATGACCTAGATATAAATACACTAGAACAAAGGCAAAGACAAACCCAGAAGCATTTAAGTGGTTGCATCCTTTCCAATAGTTATTTTGTAAAAAGCTTACATCAAACCCAGATAGTAGCATTAATGTAACCATCCCAGGATGGCATTAATGTCTATAGCTCCAAAGTCATCTAATTTAGAATCTACTTCCATCTTATTTTTTACTAGTTCCAAATCCAACAGTGTGTTATCATCAAAACTAGATAAGTATATTACTTATTTATCATTTACATGCATAGATTAGTTTTAATTTCTATATTTTGTTTATTCTTAGCATAATAAATTTAGTGTATGTTTATATCTAATTTTAGCACCCAATTGGCCTACTATAGATATTATTATCACCCTTATGCATTATTATTTATATATTATTAACCTTATTAACACCAAGTTAGGATTCTTATATCCATTTTAGGGTTAAAAAAATACCATTATTTTTTTCTTTGTGGCTTCATTGGTGATGCTATAATTAGAACATGTTTATTTTATCTTATCAACTGGTTAGACCATGTAGGTGTATATGATGATTCTTTGGAATCCATTATGTATCTTTGGTGTAAAAATATCTCAATTATGGGCCACCTAGGAAATAGGATTGCCTATTTCTTACCATTTCATGGATGATTAACCTTAACAAATTGTATAATTAATTCTTTAGGAATAATCTTCTCTTGTTCAAGTGGATATTCATATGGAATTCTAAAAACTATGACTATCTTGTTGGTATGAATGTATTTAATATAACCATGCATTGTGGAAGGTATTGTGCATAGTTTATGTATCAAATATTACCCCAATAACATATAAAATACTCTTGTATATGTTATAACTTAAAAACTATTAACCACATGTTCTATACCAACTTATAAAGGTAAATCAATCTCTACAATAACATGTTGTGATGTCCCATCAAATCATCTAATCATTTTAATTGAAGGTTATATCATGTGTATATCCTAAATGTTTAAGTAACTTCATGGTACATGTGTTCTCACTATCACCTTTTTTTATCATAACACTATGTATAGACTCATGATCAAAGTATGCTCAAATAAATAATAAATGAATATCTTAGACATCATACATAATTTCACTAACATCAAATGTAATAGAAGATATATGAACCATAAGAGGTATTGTGTGTGTCTATGTGCTAATAATCTCATGCAATGGTTGTTCATAATTTTAAGGATGAGGATGTGCATTATATGTAATTTCCACTTATGGGTATTTTGTATAATGATTTTACAATGTATTGTTAAAAAATCTCTATTTTTTATGGTCACCAGGTTGTGAACCTGAATCCTTTGGAAGATCATAAAAGGTAATATGTTGGTTATCAATAAGATATTGTAACTTATGTTTCAAATTATAACATATGTTTGTATAATGCCCGAGGCCTTGGTGATAGTCATAATATGCTTTAAAATCATATCCTTTTGATATGGGTGGACTTGTATCAACCTATATGGGATGAGGGATACATATGAAATGACACTCCACAAGCTTCTTAAGTAAAAAATTTGGAGACTCTAGTAATCATGTAACTTGTCTCTTCGGTGTATTAGATAATATGATCTTATTAAGTTAATATGATACTATGTTAACCATTTTGGTTTCTTTCTTTTTAGGTTCTATATGATTTACCTTATACCTTGATTTGATATGAAACTTGGTAGTAGGTTTAGTTAGTGTGTTTTATACATACTTAAGGTTATTTAATAAATATATTTCATTTCATGATCCCGAAAAATGTGGCGTAATTCATAAAAAGATTTAAATTTCTTAAAAATAATGGACTCATGTAATGGTGCAAGAAAAATTTTCTTAAACATGTCTTGAAGCTCTTTATCTTCCATTGGATTTGTAATTTTTTCTAACATTGTTTTAAACCTAAAACATATCAATTAATAGGTTCATTTTTTCTTTGTTTGATCTGAAAAAATTATGCATATGAAATATTTTTAATGATGTTGATAGAGAAACATGATAGAAAATGATTCACTAGGGTTTTGAATGCTTTCACTAATTGGATTGGTAAATCATAGAACCACATTAAAGCATATTTATTTAAGGTCCTTGGAAATAATTTGCTTAATAGTTTATCATTTGACACATAATTAATACATGTCATACATAAATATCAAATATATTTTTTACAATCATGATTACCATCATAAAATTTTAACTTGGGTGAAAAAAATCCAATTGGTAAAGAATCTAAAGATATCTCAGGTGCTATAGGATTATGTAATACATCTATTTAATAAATAACATGAGTTAATTTCAAAAAAATCTATTTAATTTTGGTAACCTTATTTTAAAAATATTTAATAACTTGGAGAATATTTTGTACATTAGACCCATTAGGATTTATATTTGATCTTTGAGAATCCACCAAAGGGGATGAAGACACCACTTGTGTTGATGTAGGAATTGAAACCATTAACTAGGTTGAAGTATTAATTAGCCCCATAGAAGATGTCTAAGGAGTTGTACCATCTAATATTTCACTACTATTATATTTGGATGCACTATCCTTAGCATGTTTATTGATTTTTTCTTGTGCAACATGCAAGAATGCATTAAATAATTCTTTCTTTATATTTAGATTACTGACTAAGGATTCTTTAACTTCCATTTAGAAATTAGCTTTACTAATATTTTACATATATGATAAATTCAAATAAATGTGCCAAAGGAAATGGAAATATTAAAATCTACAAATTACTGTAATCGATAACCTACAAAACAAAAAACCACAGAGCAAGCTAGGAGTTGCATGAGAAGACACAATGATCAAGTTCACTAAAACCTTTAACCATTTTTTAATGTGTGTGTGTGTGTGTGTGTGTGTGTGTGTGTGTGTGTGTGTGTGTGTGTGTGTGTGTGTGTGTGTGTGTGTGTGTGTGTGTGTGTGTGTGTGTGTGTGTGTGTATGTGTGAGGGTTAAAGAGGTATAATAAGCTATGCACAAGGATGAATAAAACTATTATATATCAAGCCAACTTATTGAAAACTTATATAAATGAATATTATAAATTAAAATGTTGAGCTATGCTAAATATATAAATTACACTCAGAATAGTAGTTTGATTGCATGAACATGAAGAAGAGACAATACTTACTTTACCAAAATAAACTTGTTGGTTGGAAAGGAGTTGTTCTCTCTAATGTGGATAAGTGTTTTCTTATTAAGAGTAATTTGAAAAATCTTCCCATTTATATCATGTCCATGTTATTTATTCCTTCAGCTATGTATGATAGAATTGAAAGGATTCAGAAACACTTTTTATGGACTGATACTAAGACTAAGAATAGATTCCATCTTGTGGCATTAGATAAGGTATATTCTCAAAATAAAATGGGAGGCCTAGTTATTAAAAACATTAGGATAATGAATGTAGCTCTTATCTCCAAAATGGTTGGAGATTATTAAAGGACGATCAACCTTGGACTAATATTAGCAAAGCCAAGTATTTAGGTACGCAATGTTCTCAAAACTTTCTTATTGAGGAGCACCTTCTAAATGGCTCAATTTCCTAGAAAAACCTCATCAAAATTAGGGGTTGCATTGAGAAGGGTTCTAAATGGAAGCTTGGTGATGGTAAATATATTTTGTTGTAAAAAGATAGATGGGCTAATATTCAAAATTTGCAATAGAATAGCTCTTGGACTTAGCTAGAGATTTATCTTTCTTCCCATACTGGTGACAGAGTTAGTGATTACATTTACTACAATAATGGTAAGTTTCAATAGAAGGACCTCACTCATATTATCTCCTACAATAGGCCTAATTTGAAATATATGGTGACCTCACTCCAAGAGATTCTTAATAACATTTATATCAGCCAACTGAGTCCTAGGGATGATTTTATTCAGGTCAATTCTTTTGATGGTTCTTATACTATTAAGGCTAGTTATTAGTTACTTTCTGAGGAGACACCCACTTATTTTAAATAGAGAAAGATATGGTTCAAGGAGCTCACTCCCAAGATTAATCACTTTTTGTGGATGGTTCTCAATAAAATGATTCTCACCAATGATAACCTTATCAAAATATGTTTTATTATACCTAACATTCATTGCTTATGAAGGGAAGAATTTGAAGACATTCATCACCTTTTCTTACATTGTTCTTATGCTAACAAGTTGTGGGGTCTTATCTTTTCTAGATTTGAGGTTTCCTGGACCTTTTTAGAAGATATTTTGTAGGCTTGGGAGAAATGGTAGACTCCATTCACACATAGCATGCTCAGATAATTTTGGAAAATTATCTTCCCACATACCTTCTGGAGGATTTGGAAGGCTAGGAATGTGATCATTTTTAGACATTGCAAGAACTCCTACAAAAAATAAATCAAAGACATCTTTATTGATGAAAAATAAAATGTGCTTAAGTTCAAGCCTCCTAAAAATCAAATTCTCCCTAAAGATGAGGAAAAATTACTTTCTAAGTGGAATATGATTATTGGTGATTTTCAAATCAAAACTCCTACTATTAACAGATTTATCATACAATATATCCCTCCTCTAACAAATGGGTACAAGATAAACTTTGATGTCACCTCTAAAGGCAATCTAGGAGCTACAGGAGGAGGTGGGATCACTTAGACAATCTTATTTTTGCCTATGCTAGACCTATGGGAATACAATCCAACCATTATGCTAAGGTGCTTGTTGTTCTCTAGGGGATCCAATTAACAAGAGATTGCCATATCACAAATATTATCATTGAAGGTGATTCTTTGAATATCATTAATCACCTCAATGGTATTCATCTATCTAGTTGGACTATTAGAGACTACATCTTGGAGGTTGTTAGAATATGTGGGGCCTTTTCACATTACAAGATATGTCACACCTATAGAGAAGGTAACCATGTGGTGGTATTTTTTGCTAATATGGGGGTGATTAATAAATAACTTTAATTTTGGTTTGCTCATGACCAAATCCCAAAAAATACTAAGGATATCATTATTAATGAAGGGGTAACTAGTTTTGCTTATATATGGTATGAGTGATTTGATCACTCATGTGAAAGAAAATAATCATTATTTGGATTTCACACACCTTATTTGGGATTATTACATCAGTATCATACATAGGTCTTCTTTTCATTGTCATTTTCTTAGGTATCAAGCTATGAAAAGTGATGTGGGAGAAACCTGTTAGTTGTATTCTACATGCCCTTACGCTGAGAACCTACTGCTAACAACATGGGTGGATTTCCATGCCATGTTGAGCCAATGTGTAACCTAAATTGGTAGGAAAATGGAAAAATATGGAGGGATTTAGTTGTTGGAGGTTTCACAAGTTTCATGCAGAAGATCAAGGGACATGACAACCACATTTTTGTCACTTTTGCCAATAATTAGAAGAATAGGGTTGTCATTTATAGAGGTAAGAATTTATCTATCATCAATAATACATTACCTATATCAATGGTCTCAGTAGGGATGGTTTGATGTTTTTAAAAAATAAATTTGAGAAGGTTGTGGAAGATAAAAGGCTTTTGGAGGATTCTCGGTTAATGCCTTGAAATTTCTCAAAGCCAATATTGTGTGTTCCTCTCTCCCTACTCCTTTTGATGAGGTGGTTTGTATATTGGTTAAGTATGTGACTTTGGAGGGTAGGTATAACACTCTATTAGTTCATCATCTCATCCTTTTGAACCATTTCCATAAGGGCCCAAGGGTTAGTCTCCCATACTATATCTTGCAATCCATGAAAGCTTCTATTCAAGAATTTTAGACACACAAACATGCCCTACCTCTTCATGGAGGAGTTATTTTAATTTTACATCATCACTACAACATAATCTCTGTTAACATTACAGTTCATAATATTCCTCCCCCTCCCCTATCTAAACCTCCTACTCAGAGAAGGATTAGGACTAAAAATCCCAATTTTCATTCCTCACCTCTTCCTCCTTTAAGAGGGTACTTAGAAGTAGTGATAAAGTCAAGGGTCCAGCTCCTAGCTTTCACATCGGTAAGGAAATTTCCATTATAAAGAGTCTCTTTCACATGAGATAGGTTGATATGTATTTTTATCCCTCCCAACACATTCTCAAATGACCTAAGCTCAAAGCTCAAGTTATGCAGCTTGAAGAAAGGATCAGTGAGCTTAAGAAGGAGGTCACATAACTCAACAAGATTATTGATAAGGGAAAGAAGAAGGTGGATAAATCCTCCCATTATGAGACTAAGATTTAATATATTTTCAAAAGAGTGAAATATTTGGAGGGCATTATGGATCATATTAGGAATAGGCAGATTGATCATTTGGCCATACACTAGGACATTCTAGAGTTCTTTAAGTTTCAAGTTAGGCAAGTTTACACCATTACCAAATTTCATTAGGGCTTATGGAAGGGTGGCACTAACAAGACTCATGCTCTAACCACCATTGACATGAAAAACCCATTTCAAACTATTACTCTCAATTTTTTTAATGCATTGGAGTGACTCGAGAATGCTTCAACAATCTCCTCAAGTGAAGCTTACTTTTCTTATTTTCTAGTTCCTTATTTTTTTTACTTGTTATTACTTTGGTACTACTTTGATGCTATGAAGTTGCTATTGATATTTTGTTTTAGTTTTGTTATTTGGTAGGATACTCCCTCTTGTTTCCCTCTATTATTTATTTTGGTTTTAGACCCTTTTTTGTAATTGGGGGTCGACCCCACTCATCAAAAAACCACTAATATACTCATGTATTAACTATATTTTGAGCCTTTTTAGTTATGGGTTTCCTTATGTTATCTATCTTTTGAGCCTTGTTTTGTATTGGGTATAGTCTCTTTCAAAACCATTTACCAATAATTTAAAAAAATGATTATATCTAATAAGTGTGGAGGTGTAAACATGCATGGACAAGATCAATATCCCATCATAAAATTATATAAATATTATTTCTAGAGGCCTGTACACTTACATAAACTACGTGACACTTGCATCAATACGGGTATCTTGTTATGAATGAAATTATCTAGTAAGAAATATTAATTTTATGGCAAAGAGATCCTTGACACATATGATCTATTATGGGAAGGTGAAAATGAGGTCATTGTAGGTCATCCATGCCTCTATAACTAATGAATTCATCCTTGTCACTTGTCATTAACTACCTACAATCATTCATCATTAGTCCTTTAGGCCTATCCGAATACTTGTCACCTAAGTGGCTTATATTTTCTCATGGAGATGAATTGACGAGGATGCAGGAAACTTTTTTAGGACTTATTTACCTTCCATTCCATTAGGTAGACCTCAAAATTTTCTAAGTCACCTTGACCACTATCTCACTAGGTAGTCACTTTTCCATTTCAATATCTCATTTAGACTACCTATAATGAAATGTGTATCAAAGAGGTTTTAATTCAAAACCATGGTGATAATTTGGTTATATAAGTTATAATAATTCTCTAAATACTTCCCTCAATGGATATTACTTTTATATTTTCCTATGTGCCTATCAAACATATCAAATCATATAATAAACATAGTATTATACTTATTCGTATAGATGATAGTATGGCCAAAGTGTATGTCATGAAGCCTAAGAGAGTGATACATACGTTCAAATTACTTTCATGGCCATTTGACCCCTCTTGGAAGCATCTCTATCTATTTCTTCTCCATCAGGTCCAAGTAAGGGTTTTAAGAGGTTTGAACTGTTAACAATTATTCATAAAATATTGGCATCCAACCTTAGAACCAATTTCAAAAATTTTGACCATATTAACTCCTTTAACTCTCCCTAAGTTCTTGAGGTCTAATGAAAATGGTCTATACAGATGTGAGTGAAATAACATTGCCCTCGAGCTTTTATAGTGCAATATGAGTACGCCTAAGAAGATATTAGGCTAAAATGACCAACTTTTTGATGGTATCTAAAAATAAATGGATCTAATCCATCCTATAATTTTCCTTTAAGGTCTTCAAAAGTTTTATAAAATTCTTATTATCATATGGATTAATCTAGGCACCTATAGGGCTTAGGCACAATTATAGGCCTAATAGGCCTAACTATACTTTCTATAGCCTTCTGAGGATTTATAGTGACTATAAGGCCTTTAATATCTATATTAACCTTTTTATAAATCTTATACAACATATTTCAATCATTTAACACTACCTCATTCATCCATTTTACTCTTCTCATACCAAACCTGAGGTTATCTTATTCAAGAAGTGCCCGCTATCTGAGACAAAATAGAGGACATATCCACTATTTTACTGACCTAAAGGAGACTATGAGTAGTTATATTTAGTCATGAAGACAATATACACAAAATTTCAAGGCTTGATTCTTATCTTAGAGCCTTCAACAACTCTGATTCCCAAAACTAGCTTTCATGACTTTACTGTGCAAAGTTTTTGGTGGACTGTAGGTTGGGGTTCAGATTCCAATCCTTGATCTATTTATCCTATCCCTAAAGGTCACATAAAATATGATATATAATTATTATATTTATTTATTATGTTTATATCAATATTACTCCTCTTCTCACCTTATCAAATATGCATTCTCCATTATCCAATCTAGTTTGCGACTGTGTTGACTATGTCACCTGTAGGTGATAACCTGGGATATTTCAAAGGAATCACGTATATATTTATGTTGTCTGAGAGAAACATGGAAATTTTCATCACAATTATATAAGTGATTATACATCTTCATTCATTTCATGTGTCTTATCCTTAGCCAAATTTTCTTTCTCTTATGGACTTAGGTTAGTATGCCTGAACCAGACTATAGATATTGCCAAGAAGTTCTTATAGTTGACATTTTCTTATTTGAACATTATGATTACACCCTTTTATATCTCCTTACATCACTAAGTATCATTACATATTTGGATTAACTCACTTATACTTGTATTTCATGTTCCCATCTCTATTTAGTTAATGCACTAGGAGTTTACAAGTTTAAGGTTCATTTTACTTGAAAACATTTTAGCTTTCACTGAGTATCTATAGTGAAAAGGTGATTGATTTAAATCATCCAACCATTATATTATATTTACCTATCAATATTCCTTTAATTTTGAGAGGTGATATATCCATTCAAGCTACAATAATGAATTTATTAGACTTGCACAAACGACATAAACACTTACCAAAAGATGATTCATTGTATGAGCAAAGAAATCATTCAAAGATGTTAAGGTAAGTTAACTCGTTTGTACTTTTCTCTACTTTGGTTAACTATAAGGTTTGAATTTAATAATATATTAATATTATGAACCATATATTAATTGATAACTTCCATTCATGTTATGGGGATATGCATAACCTATTCCTTGGGTTTTGAGTAGGCTTATAGGCCTCTGTACATACCTATAGATGATTGTAAGTGACTACGTACATCAGAGATTTGACTGGCCTTTACTTAGTATCTTATATATTCATCTCCATCAACCTTCAAGATTCTAAATATGAATTAAGGACCATTCATGAACTCAAGAATTAAAAATAACATATTATCATAAACTTGAAATCACACACAGGAGAACACAACATTGCAATTGAAAAAAAACCTATCTTTCAAACCATTTATGTTCCTTGCCAACATAATGAGATCTTCCTAAATATACATATATGTTCACACATTCAAACCATATTAAAAACATCATGTAAATAATAAACTAGCTCTAAAAAAACACATACAACTCATAGTTTGCTTAAATTAATGCAAATAGATGAGAAACCTGAAGACCTTAAGGATATGCAAGAAGAAATGAGTCACCAACATTATTTTTAATGATTCATAGAGCACACATCACCAATATTGTAACTATTTATAAGAAAAATAAGGCCATGAAGGTTATTAACTTTCCCCAAATGTATTTTTTTAGAATCTCATCATGTTGTCTATACTAAGAGTAAACCGGTTGACCTGTATGACCTTGTCTTGGAGAGCGATGAAGGAGATAGATTAATTTTTGCCAAAATTGAACATTCTAGATATTTTAAAGCCTATAAATTACCTATGGGGGCTTATATAAAATCTCCTAAAGATTTAAATGTGTCAATTAGTTTCACTTGATCATACAATTGCCTTTAAACTACTTCAAACTGATGTTATCTTCTTGGATCCACTTTGAACCCACATTTATTTAGTTTCAAACTGACATCCAACACTCAAATGACACCTTGTGTGATTTATATTCACTTTACGCACTTGTCCTTTATTAATAAACCTTACATTTCACAAAATGACTCAAAAGTTAGTAAAAAAAGGTGACATAAGGGAAATATTAAGATATGACACATTTGACAAAGGTGAAACATACAAAATGACCCTAAAAATGACCATGTGAGACCCTATAGTAATTTTTAATATATAGTGGGTTGATTTATTTCACCAAGATGTCAAATTATTCAACATTTTGGTAATTTCATAGGGGTAGCAAGCCTACTATGCTAAAGACCAGTTGTCTTCTCCTATCCTTGGGCAATGAAGTCAACTATACAATGTTCTTGACACTGATCAGCCTTTAAAAAGACACCAAACATGCTACACACGATAAATAAACAAGAAAAAATATAAGAAACAAAACTCACACTTATGTTCTCATGAATACTTAGGGAAAACACACACTAGCTGAAAGAAAAAAAACCTATCCTAGTATGTATAATACCTCAAGACACTTGAGGTGAAGAACCTTATTTATTAATTCAACTAGTGTCAAAGATAATTCCTCTTACATCATTGTTGATCCAATAAAATAAATTCTCATATGATGCATACTTATCAATGAATACTTGTTTGTCAAGATAGTCAAGTGACTTGCCATGGTTACGTCCTCTAATGACTACAAGTTTTTCATTTGGACTACTCAAGAACACTCCACCTAACTCATTAAGGTACTTATTTGTCTTTCTAGTTGGCTTGAGTTCTATTATATTCAATTGACATTCCTCAAACTAATTCTTGTGAGTCATCAAAGAGTTCTCAACCTCAAGTATATTTGAAGTATGGCATGTTTCTTATTTTAAGTCATGAAGACTATCCTCCTTGTGTCCATTGAAATATTCATATTCTATCAAGGTTTTTTATTACTCAGCTAATACATCCAACATTTCCTTATGCTCATCAACCACATCATATTCTACAAAGTTTGATTCTTGCTTGATAAATATCTCAAGCTCCTCCTTGTGTTCATCAAATACATGATGGATATCAGCATTAGGTCTACATTCTTTCTAAATAGTTATAGGCCTACTCAATTCCTCAAATTCTTACATAATGGCATGAAATTTCTAATGCATGTCATCTACCTCTTCATGATGTTCAAGTTCAATAATGTTTTCTTCTTTTGTATATATAATGGGCTACTCATTATGGCTGTCATGTTTTGGCATAGTTATGATACTCACACCATCACTCATGTGTGCAATATAGTTTCCCAATACAACTTTTTCTAAGATGTTATCATGATCTGCCACAAAAATTCCATCATAATCCTCATGAAGTATGTAATTTATAAACTAGTTTCTTCAAAACCACCTTGCTCAGCTCCCCATTCATCAAAATACAAATTAGATATGACATCAAGGAGAGTTAGAAACTCTTGATCACTAGGGTGATCATCTTCTTCAATCACATTGCAATTCATGTTATAGGTGTAAGGCACATAATTTTAAAAATGCAAACTATAAAGAGGCTTAGACTTTATTGTCACTTTTGCACCATATCTAGTCCTAAAACCCATGTCAGTCCAATTTGAAGTTAGATAATATATAATATTAGTAGTGAATTCACTTAAAAAACAAGGTGCAAAAAGAGGAGGCACATTTACTACTACAACATCTTGAGAAATGGTGAAGGTAGGACAAGCATGGAGAATAATTTTCAAACCTTTAATTATTCCAATGGTCTTGGAAACTGACCCATCCAACTGTAGCACTCCCTTAGCATGAGGCTCATACTTCAAGTTCAACTTGTCAGCTACTTATTTAGGCATGATATAAGTGCTAGCTCCACTATCAATGAGATAATTATGCACCAAAGAATATCCAATAATGATGGATAGATTGAACGGAGGAGTTTTTTCTACCTTTTCAACTTTGATTGATTGTCCTTCATTTGGCTTCATGGTGTTTTTAAGGCTACCTCTCTTTGCCTAGGCTATTTTGTTGTCAAACTAATCTTGGAAAACTCTTCATAAAGTAGATCTTCTTGTCCAGGTATTGCCAATGTATCCCACATGGATACATTCACATGAGACCTCTTCATTTATTATACAATGCTAGTGAAAGGACCACTAACCTTTGATTGTCCACTAGTACGAATTCTATTACCTACACCTTGAGAATTCTAAGGTATGAAAACACTTTTAACATTTTGATCTCTTTGAATTACTTATGTATTTGGAATGATATTAGACATACTTGGTCTTGTACCTGCTATAAAACTTATATCCACACTTGACTATTTTTTATGATTGATTACACATGAGTCATCTTGCTACCAATTTACCAATGTAGAACCCATTTTATCACCCTTACCATTAGTAACTCCTCCATTTGGTACTTCATCTTGAGTCATAAATGGCATAATTCCTAAATTTTCCATGAAGGCTTGGTTGAATGACACATTGATCTAATGAAGTTTGAATGTTGTGAATTTAGGTAATGTTATTTTCAGTAGGCACTAGTGTCCTTAAAGTGAAAGGAGCATTGGGATTATAACCACCATATGGATTATATTGGACTAGTTATCCTTGACCTTGGAAAGGAGGTCTATTACATTGATATTTAGGATAAGACTAATTAGATTGATAGTGACTTTTGAAGGGCTTAACTTGTTGGTATTAAATGATCCTCTTTAGACCTAAGAACTCTTGTTCCATAGCTCTCATCCTTTCTACCTCATTAGGTTTTTTGGTTGACTAGGGCCAATAGACTGATGTTTAGGTTTAGGAATGGGAGCAACAGTAGGTGTAGGGGTTTATGAATCAAGGAATAGTAACATGGGAGGTATTTGGGTAATCTTCCTATCCTAAATCAAAAATTTCTCTACCTTAATGGCCACCTAATAGGCATTAGTCAGAGTATCACCTCCCATATATTATATCATCATTGAAATGTCACTATCAAATGCTTTAAGATAGTAAAGGAAATCATGGTGAGTTGTTGGTCTTACTAAGATTGGGATCCTCTCCCATGTCTTATAAAATCTTGTGTTGAATTCTTGAATGATTTCTTGAGGTGTTCTCCTAATGGTGGTCAGTTAATCTGTAAGTAACAATTTATCACTTTTGTCCTCAAATCTTCTTCTTAATGAATCTACCAACTCATCCCAAGTTGTTATTGATTCAGGTGCCAATTTTCCATACCAGTCAAGAGACTTTCCTTTGAATGAGAAAACCAACAACCTAATTGTAATGCTATCCTCTATGATATGATTTATATTATGAAATTTGGTAATATTTCTTATATGTTCAATAGTGTGATTTAAGACTCACCAATGTATTATGGAACACTCTTGAGATCATATATGAGGATATCATCATATTAAACAAGTCATAGAGGATTATAGTCATTGAAAGCAACAAAAGTATGATTCCTTATCATGGTGGCCTTAGGAGTTTACAATAATGAGGGAATCAAGAACTTTCTTATGGGTTTGTGAGAAAGATAGGACCTCTTTAGATAAAGATGGGTGTTTTCAAATATACTTGTTTTATACAAATAAGGGACAAGCACTTGAAATTCAAAAGGTGTGTCTTTGGTGAGAGACCTAGTGTTTACCTTAGGTATGAAAGATTACACTATTATAAAACCAAAATTGAAACTTGGAGTCACCAAATGCTACAAGAAGTGGATTGTTACAGATCCTCATTGTCAAAGCTAGCATTTACCTTGAACAACCTTCATGGAATTCATATCCCACTGGGCATGCTAAAAATATTGTAGCCTAAAATTTCACCCTATATAATTAAATTAAACCTTCTCAATTTTATTAAAACATAGAACCATCACCCATCATAGACAAGATACTATAAAAGATAGGTCTCTAGGTTTGAAAGGGTTAACTCCATTGGTTTATCTTCTAGGCTCACACTACACTAGGATAATTACTATTGGGGGTGAAAAAATAAGATGGAGAAAGAAAATAAACCTATTCTGATGATGTGATACACTAATATAAATAAACATAACACACTTTCATCTATACTTAAGAAAAAAGACTACTCAAACTAACTTCAACTCTATGTCCTTCTAGCATAAGTATTTCTCATATAGGTAGATTGTTATGCCTATCTATAAGTGGGTGAAAATAAGGTCAAATAAAATACACTACTAGTCCCTCTCACACTTTAAGACACACTTAACAAATAATACACTTTATAAAACCTTTTAGAATAGATATCACTCATAAAAACATGCAAGAGTAGACATAGAAGTAAGGAGAGCATGTTCATCATTTGTCAACCACACAAACCACTTAACACATTTAAGTAAGAGATTACACAAAATAAATCAGCTTAAAAAAAATTATTCAAAGGAAAATGAGGTGTAAAAACTATTTGGGCTTCACCATACCAATTGTGGATCCATTATAAAGCCAAAAAGGCTTGAATATATAGAACTTATGAGAGGAGAGAGAAGTGAAGCTCAAAGGTCACAGTACCAATATTAAAACTATGAGAATAAGTTAAAATTCCAAGGAATAAAGTGTAAAACAAGTTAGGAATATATCATGAACATGTGTCAATCTATAATAGATCACCTTCTTCAAGTTGGCATAGACTCTTCATTGTCTTGCTTTGGAACTGCCTTCATGATGGTGAGGGGGTCACTTGATTCTCTAAAACTACCATAGGGAGCCTTAACACATATTATCTATCATGAGATGATTAAAATTAGGTTATTTAATGTCATATATTCCTCCCTAACTAATTAATTCATCATTGTCACTTGTCGTTCACTGCCTAAAATCACTCATCACTAGTCTTTTAGACCTATCCTCACACGTGTCACCTAATTGTCTTTTAGTTTCTCATGGAGATGTGTTGTAGAGGATGTAGGACACTTTTTTAGGACATATTTTCCATACATTCCATCAATTTAACCTCAAAATTTTCCAAGTCACCCTGATCACTATCTCATTAGGTAGTCACTTCTCCATTTCATTGTCTCATTTAGACTACTGGTAATGAGTAGCAAAGAGGTTTTCATTCAAAACCATGGTGAGAATTTAAATTAATAAGTTATAAAAAGTTTCTTAATAATTATCTCAATATATATTACTTATATATTCCCCTTTGTACCTATAAAACATATAAAATTCTACAAGAAACATAGTATTAGACTTGTTTGCACATATGACAGTATGGCCAAAGTGTATGTCATGGAGCCTAGGAGAGTATAGATAGGTTAAAATTAGTTTCATGGCCATTTGACCCCTCTTGGAAGAATTTATATATGTTTCTTATCCATTAAGTCCAAGCAAGGGTTATATGATGTTTGGACTATTAACAATTATTCATAAAATCCTGATGTCCAACCTTTAACCAATTTCACAAATTTTGAGCATTGGAACTCCTTCAACTCTCCCCAAGTGTTTGAGGTCTCATGAACATGGTCTATATACATGTGAGTGAAATAACATGGCCCTCAATATCTTTAGTGCATTTTTAGTAGGCCTAATAAGAGATTAGGCCAAAATGACCAACTTTGTGATGGTCTCTATAAATAAATGCCTTAAATTTATCCTAGACTTTCCCCTAAAGGTCCATAGCATCTGTAGGGCTTAGGTATAGTTCTAGGCCTAATAGGCCTAACTATACTTTCTATATATTTTACTCTTTTGAGGGTTTATAGTTACTATAATGACTTTTATATCTCTTTTTACCTTTATCCCAAGCTTATACAACATTCCACAGTCATTCAACATTGTCTCCTTCATCCAGTTCACTCTTCTCATACCAAACTATAGGTTATCTTGTTCAGGGAGTGCCCTCTATCTGAGATAAAATAGAGGACATCTACCCCATTTTCATATATTTAAGTAGAATATGATTATTTTTATTTAGTCATGCAAACCATCTAAAAAAATTTAAAGGCTATATTATGCTCTTAGATCCTTCAACATCTTTGATTCCCAAAACTAGTTTCCATGACTTAACTGTGCAGTGTTTTTGGTAGACTATAGGTTGGGGTTCAAAGCCCAATCCTTTCTCTATTTGTCCTATCCCTAAAGGTCACATAAAATGTGATATATCATTATGATATTTATTTATCATGGTTATCTCCCTATCACCCCTCTACCCACCTTCTCAAATCTGCATTCTCCATTAGCCAAGCTAGTATGTGACTGTGTTGACTGTGTCACCTGGTGACAACCTCGGAGAGTTCAAAGGAATCCTATAGATATTGATGTTTTTTGAGAGACACATGAATATTTCCATCACCATTCTTCAATTTCATGTGTATGATCTTTAGCCAAATCTATTTTCTCTTATGGACTTAGGTTAGTATGCCTGAACTAGACTATTATTGTTGTCAAGAAGTTCATGTAGGTGAGATTTTCTTGTTTTAACACTATGATTACACCCTTTGATCTTTCCTTAGGTAATTTAGGGCCATTATATAGTTTTATGAACTCACTTATACTCTTAGGTCATGTTCCAATCTCTATTCAGTCAATGCACTAGGAGTTTACAAGTTTAAGGTTCATTTTACTTGAAAGCATTGTAACTTTCACTAAGTGTCTATAGTGAAAAGTTGATTGAATTGAAATCATCCAACCATTGTCCTTTTTTGACCTAACAATATTAATTTCATGTTAAGAGGTTACATTTCCATTAAATCTACAATAATGAAGTGATTAGACTTGCACAATCCACATAAAATCTTAGCAAAAGATGATTCATTATATGAGAAAAAAACTCATTCAAAGATGCCAAGGTAAGATAGCTCATTTGCACTTTTCTCAACTTTGGTTGATAACAAGGTATGAATTGACTACTATATTAACATTATAAACCATATATGACTTGATAACTTCTATTCAAGTCATGGGAATATGCATAACCTATTCCTTGGGTTTTGACTAGCCTTATAGTCCTCTATACACATCTACAGATAACTATAAGTGACTGTATACATCAGAGAATTGGCTAGTCTTTACATAGTGTCTTAAATATTCATCTCCATTATTCTCCAAACTTCTAAATGATAAATATGGACCATTCATGAACTTGAGAAGTGAAAATAACATATTAGCATTAACTTGAAATCATACATAGGAGAACACAACTTTGGAATTGACATCAACCTCTCTTGTGGACCATTAATTCTCCTTACTATTGAAATGAGATGTTCCTGACTATAGATATATGTTCACACATTCAAACCATATTAGAAATATCATGTAAAGGATAAAAAAGCTTTGAAATAACACATACACCTCCTAGTTTACTCAAATCAATGCAAACAGATGAGAAACTTGAATACCTTAGGGATGTACAGGCATAAATGAGTCATCAAAAACATTAGTGATGATTCATAGAGCACATATCACCAATATTATAACTATTTCCAAGAAAAGGAAGGTCATGAAGGTTATTAACTTTCCCCAAATGTATTTGTTCAGACTCTCGTCTTGTTGTCCATACTAAGATCAAATTGGTTGACCTATATGACCTTGTATAGGAGAGCAATGAAGGAGATGGACTAGTTTTTACCAAATTTGAAATTTTTTAAGCTTTCTAAGCCTAGATAATACTGATAAGACTTATGGGGGCCTATATATATCCTCTTGAAGCTTCCCATGTGCCAAGTAGTTTTACTTGATTAACAACTACCTTTAAACTACTTAAAATTATTGTTATCTTCTTGAATCCACTTTAAACCTACATTTATTTGGTTTCAAAACTAACATATGACATTAAATTAACACCATCAATGTTGGATATTCACTTGACACACTTTTCCTTTGGTTGGAAACTATACATTTCACAAAATGACTCAAAAGGTAGCCAAAAAGGTGACATAAGGGAAATATTATGACATGACACATATGACAAAGGTCAAACAGACAAAATGACCCTAAAATGACCATGTGAGACCCTATAGTAAGTTTTACTAAATAGGGGGTTTATTTATTTGACCAAGGGGTCAAATTAGTCAATAGTGCACAAGGGTGAAATATATTATATGCAAGGGCATGTAATAATCTATCTTGTAACTTGAAAAATATTTAACATGGAATATTCTTTGAGTGTTTCATACTTGTAATATGAATTATCCTATGAATGATATGAAAATTATAAATAATAGGAAGTATAACTAAGTTGTGTAATCAATTGAATGAGCTTAAATAGACATTTTCTTTGAATTTGTTAGATAAATAATGAGTAGGATTTGATTTATATTTATACCACAACTTTTGGAAAAATATCATAGTAGGGTTAAATAAAAAAAGTGGGTTAACCCCTAAGATTTGAAATATTTTCAAATTAGATGAATATTGATACTTATCCACTTGATAATAATCTAGACACTTGTGTTGATGCAAGTGTCCCTATGTAGGACATAAGTGTCTAGAAAGCTAGAAAGTTGTTGAGGATCTGAAAGTGATAGTGAAGGAAACATATAATGTTTTAGGATTTTTTTACAATGCAAGAGATCTAATTTATCAAAATGATAGTTTTAGACCTTAGATAATTAATTATGCATGATGAGATGGTGAATGCAAACCTTTTGATAGTACGAAGGTATAGAATTGAATAGTAGAGCCCTAATAGGTATATATCAATTATATAATAATGATATGTTATATAAATCATATTGTAATATCTATATCATGTCATAAATTTTGATTACGGTTATTTATTCAACATTCCACTTCAAATTTTAATATAGTTTTTAGTAAGAGGAAAATTTAAAGACAATATATATACATATATATATATATATACATATATATATATATATATATACATATATATATATACATATATATATATATATATATATATATATATTATAATCCTTAAATTTGTTAACATTTTGTTTATAGATTTCACCTTGAATTTATTCAGTCATGCAATGATTAGATTAGTCCCTAGTGTAAAATATGGAAAATGGATGGGATTTGTGTGGTGCCCACACCCTACCATCTCGACATTCAATGAGAGGTAAAAATTGCCCATACTAAGAAATAAATGTAAGGCAGATGTGGAGTGGATGCTCATTAAGAGTATGATAAAAAATGATGTAGAGAGAAATCTTCTCATGGAATATCATGATTACAGTTTAAACAAAGCATGAGTATATTCACAATGCATTAATTTTGTTTCACGTAATGCAATGAACATATTTCTATCTATAAAAATTTTAATAAAAGGGTATGCAGTGTATATGAAGATGACACTCCTTTTCCTCTCATTTATTTTCCATGACAATTGTAGTTGCTTCTTACTAATTTTATTATTGGTAGGTTTGTATTGGATTTGTCTTTTTATGATAAGTGGGTAGATAGGAGAGAATGTCGAGAAAATGGGTAGTGTCTTGATGGCATGATGCAAGGTGTTATTTTAGGTCCTGATATGGCTTTTATATATTATGGGTGGAAGTGAAATTTAAAAATGTATTTTAGATCCTGATTGACTAAGGCACATAGATGCTCAAACATATTTTATTTTTTTGGTTTTCTTATGAATATAACTAGATGAGCCATACTAATAGAAAATAGACATGATGGTCCATGAGAGCTTTGGGTTTTCATTTATTATGCTAAAAGAAATGATTATTTTTGGTTATCCTAACCACCCTTGTTATTAGTACATTTTCATAGTTAGAAAGGGGTATTATTTTTCAAAATCAATTAATTATCAGCTCCTTACAAGCATCTCCTAATGATTAGGTGAGTTCACAGTCAGCTATGCATGAACTATCAGGATTCATTGTATTCTTGCTCAATGAATGAGGCTTACAATCATTGTTAGAATCATGGTTTGTATTAGGATTATTGGAGAGTCCATTTTTAAAAATGTGTCTAAAATGGATTATAACAATTTTTCAAGTATTTAAATAGGTGTTAAAACTTTCAAAAAGTCTTCATGATCCTTCATTATGATCTAATCATATTTGAAGCATTCAAATTGAAGATAATTCAATATCTTATTAAGGGTCTAATGTGTTATCTCATGGTTGTAAGAATATAAAAAGAGTCCTAAGAGTGTTTTTCAATGAAGATTGAGGTCAAAATAATCCTTGAAAGGCATAATGAAATCATGAACACATCAAAAGGCCCCAAGAAGTGTATTTAAGGATATAAAAAGGTCTACATGTTGTATAGGAGGTCATTAAAATCATTTTTAAGAAATTAAGAATTTTTAATGCCTCATAAATGTAATTATAATATTTTAAAACCCTTTCATGACCCTCTCTAGTTTGTACAACTAGTCAAAATGGTGTTAAAGTCAGTTACTTCCCTCCACTTTGCCTTTTGGTGGCTTTCAATTTCCCCTAACATGGAAAAGTGCACTTAACCATATTTGAATCATTATCACCTCAATAAAGATCATAGAGGTTTTATTACTCCAATCATTTTTTAAAATTTTGAATAAGGAGTCTTAAAAATCAAACCACTTGATTCAATGTTCCACCATGGTTCCAAAGCTTAAAGCTTCAAGGAGGTAGTTTTTATCATGTTTACAAGTTTGTTCACAACCCCAAAGAGGATAACACCATGATTTTTGGGAGTTCATGGTCTCAAGTGACTTGTTAAGGTCCCTCCATGAATTAAATATTCATCCATTAGATATAAATGGCATGTTTTAGGCAAGAATCACAAAGGGACAAGCTTTAATGAAAGTTGCAGGTCTATGAGGTTGTAGGCTTTGGTCTTCAATGCATCAGTGGCATGGGTTATGAGGATTAATGCATGGAAATATAAATTAAATCCTAATTAAAGCATATAATGGGTATATTAGGTCCTCCTTGATCATTCTATATTCATATTGGGACATGAAAACCCTCAAATGAGGAGAAAATCAAGGTATTGTAAGGTTTTATTAGGCATTTTCAAGAATTATAGAAACTAGAAGAAGGGTTCCAAACATAAAATAAGATTTAATAGGTCCCTTAAATAAATCCAAAGCTCTCATAGATATTCAAGGAAGGAATCCATACTCCCAAACTTCAAATTAATGTAAAACTGACCTTAGATTTCCTTCATAGGCACCTACAAGCGGCTTTCTAGGACGTGCTAATTCTACTCAAGAGTTGCATGGGTCCATAAAGCTATTGGAGGATAAGTATAATGTCTTCAATGACACCTTATAAGTGTTTGAAATTATAAATAAAGGGAAACATCTATGAATCACTTTTGAGAAGCCAAAGAAACCTATAAGCAATTTTGATAGAGGCATGATTTGAGGATTGAGTTCACTTCTCCTGATGCATGGAAAATAATGGCTATTATAATAGATTGGGAGATATATTTAGCATAATATTGGGATAAATAATCATATTTATAAGCTTATAATCATATCAAATAGTAAAAAATAAGACAAATAATCCTAAACCCCTACAAAACCCTAAATCCCATGGACTTATATTTTGGTGTTTTGAGCTTGTTCTAATGAAATGCATAGAGATATAAAGGTTTAGATATCATTAGAAGAACCCTTGGGATCCCTCTAGATAATTTTAAAACCATGAGGATCATGGACATTATTTTAAGGAGTCCTAAGTTTTATATGGTCTCTACGGGCCTGTAAACACAAAAGTGAAGGTTTACAATACATTTTTGGATGTTTTCTTCTTGATGAATGGGTTTTAAGCTAAGAAACTAACTCCTCCTTGCATTCAGGACTCCTTAATAACTTATATAGATCAATTTATGATACAATGATAAGCTATATCAAGTAAATTTCTATGATTCTAAGTATGGCCTTGTGTAAGAGGAGGGACAAAATTGATAAGGTTATGAAGTTGAATTGATAACCAATTTCTTGATGTTGATGGGTTGTCATTCAGGACCAAGTTTTGTCCATCTAAGGTTTCAAAGTAAGTTTTAGGGTTTCTATGACCTCAAAGGATCCTAAAATAGTCATTAAAGATTCTATTATAGATATACAAGACAATGCAATGTTTCCATGACCATTATAGGCATGGTACTAGTGTAAGTTATAGGTAAGATTGTTAGAATTACAAAGTTACAAGATTGAAAGCATCTGTCACCATGATTCCAATGGTCATAAACATGATAGGAAGGTAAAAATCATGAAATATTACTCTCAAAACCTTCTAATACTTTTAATAAGTTAGGAGCAAGAATTCAAGTTTGTATAATTATTTGAAGAGATCTAAGACATTACTCAAGCTTGAGACCAAGTTCATGCATTTCAGCCTGATCAAGAGAACCTTAGTAGGTATGTAAGCAAAGTCTCCAAATTTATTATAGTGTGGGGTCTCTTGAGAAAGTTTCTAAGCCATGAACATGAAAGGCACCAGGTTTTAGAGGAAAAAATCAATATTTCCATGAGTATGTAGGCCTATAAATCTCCCAATGAGCTCCATGTTCAAACCTAGCAAATGAAGAGTATAGTCTAAAAATATTATAAGAGGTTTGAACTCAAAAGTTTCTTTATGATTCAATGGAATAAATACCTTTGAGTATGGTCTATCCATGTGTCATAAGAAACAAGAATAAATTTGCATGTAGGGAAGTAAAAATTAAGAGCAAATTTCCGATGAGAGTAGAAAATATTCATAGTCTTGACCTTCTAACACCACAAATATATTTTCATGATACATAACATGTTCTTATACATGAGAACAGGGGTAGGATGATTTTAAGTCTGAGTAACCTTCATCCAAGCTTCCATATTTTCCTTAATAGGTTAACAAGATCATAGACCTCTTAGAGATTCCAAGACATAACCTAAGCTTCACACCAATCTATGGTAAATTGGTCAAGGTTTCTTAAGGATTATAGTGCTAAGAGAGGGTTTTTAACCCTCAAAAGATAACCTACAGGTTGTAGTCCTATACAACATCATAGAATTTATAATGAAGTCATATTGAGACTAACAACATGGATTAAACATCAATAAGTCTACCTCACAAACTTCATGGCTAAATAAGGGATGAATGCCCTAAGTGATTGTGAAAGTTGTAGGTCATGAGCATAATCAAGGAGCTTCTTGACATGTCTACAAGTTCAATTATACTTTCTAGCACATATCTTTGGGTCCTCATGGTATTCAAGGCCAAAAATTAAGTCTGGGGAGAGCTGAAAGTGTTATAGATAGTTCTTAAGGTGATGATTCAAGCTGTCAAGGAAGGTCCTCAAATTAAGAGTGACCTCAACACTAAGTTTCAATGTGCAATAGGTATTTGAGATTATATTAAGGTTGTGAAGAATTTTATTATAGCTTTGTATAGAGGATGAGAGGGTAATATGTGATTGTCAAGCATAAAGTGCATATTTCTCAAGCCTTTCAAGGAGCCCTCATGATAACTAAAGTGATACATCAAATCCTCTACTATCTTAAAGACCACCACATGAGTTTTTTGAAAAAATTTAGTTTGATTACGATCATATGGCCTATCAAGCACTAATAGGAGTGTAGAGAAATGGCCATTAAGAGCATGATGGGGTCTAAGGAATTAGAATATTGATCCTAAATGTATATAACTCCTCCATGAAGTGTCAATGAAGGCAAGTCAACCCTCAAGGTTTTAAATGGCATGGGAGACTCCTTCACAAGTCAAACATTTAACATGCAAAAAAGGTGGAATTGGGTGAGTTAAGGCCTTTAACATAAGGAAACTCATGTTTTCCAAGATTAGAAGAGCTAGTTGACCAAATCAGGCATGATCAAATACTCTAAAGGATAAAAGTAATAAGTAAGCCCTTTTTCTCCATTCCTATGCCTGAATTTCATTAAAGACCATCAATGTGGTAGGATAATGCATTTAAGAAGTTCTAATGCCATCTTTTCACTTGTTCTCTCTCTTGAATAAGATGAATCTTGTTATCTATATTTATGTAGCCTATTAGTTTCTCCTCTCTCTTACATCTAAATTCTTGTCAATATTTTTATAAATGCTTGATTTGTGATCCCTCCTCTTAGGTATGACAAGACTCTGCTCATTTGGAGACCTATAATGTTAGCTTAGGCCTTGAACTATTAATAAATTACTATATTTGCCTTTATTTCCTTTTTATTTTAGTGTATTACAAAATTTCAATTGCATATTGTGGTTTTTATTCTCACTTACTTAGTTTGAGTTCAATTATAGATGTCCGTTAGTCTCGTTGGCTCCTTTGTAAGTAAATTGTAGACAACATAGTCCTTATGCAAGTTAATCCTTTCAATATGCCTATGTTATATCATGTTTGTTAGTTTTTATCTAAAATCAGTCCTTTAAAGGTGGTTCTTGTGTTATTAGAGTGAGTGGAGGAGATATTCAAACTTGGTGCATCACTTTATTTTCAATTTGTAGCTTCTTTTTCTCCCTTTTCATTACAAAAGCATAGTTATAGCTTAGATTAGGCTTTGTTAGTTTAATTCTAGGGTATATAACGTAAAATTAAATCAAGTGTATCATGGTTTGAAAAGGATCTATCCTTCTCTAGATATTCACTCATGTTATAGATCACCCACAACCTAGGAGTGTTTCCATTGTGTCACTTGAAGTAAGTCTCAGGACCTGGCAGGGTGCCCTTCAAGTTGAAAACAACTATAATTCTCATTGGGAATTGACCTATCAAAAATTATTTGGTGATTATATACTCATATTTAAGTGAGTTTTTAATCCTTAAACTCAATTTTGAGTGAAGGAGACAAAATTGTATGTTGAGGCTAGATTTTACACCTAGTCTTTTGTCCTCAAAACTCATAAGTATGATCATTTATAAATCTTTGAATCTCTTTTCTTAGAAAAAAAATTAATATAATTAAATGAGATTTTTAATGATAAATCAATGATTTTATGTGATTTTTTTACTATATTATAATGTTTTTGGGGTTATCATTGATTAACTTATTCTTTCTTTTAGATGTGAAGCGTGTAACCCTTTTTGTTGATTTTAGTACTTATATGACCAATATTCAACCTAGAATTAATCACATGAAATATTTGTGTTATGTTTTTTGGATATTAATTTCATTTGGTGTGGAATTAGATTTATAAGTTAATTTATTTAAGTGTAAATCCCATAAATTGGAAATGGTATGTTTAATTCCAAGTACGTTAAAAACCTCCACTTTGGGGAGGCTACAATAAACAAAAATAAATTGTAAGTAGCTAACCAATTACCCTAGTTATATATGTTGTTTTAGAGTTAAATTTACAATATAATTAACCTTGGTTGTGGTATGCAACTAAAATAAATATATATTTCTTAAATATTTATACTTAATTCTATAACCGGTTAGATATATTCACAATCTAACTGGAAAAAAAAGAAGTGTATATGTATATATAATTTTTATTTTTTTCTATACTCAAGACCCCAAAATAAGAAATGGTTTTTTATCTCGTCCTCAAGACCCCACAATATATGATACCACTTAGTATTAATTTTGCCTCAATGGCTTGATAATATAAAACTTGAGGAAGGTTTTTCCTTATCCTATTTATTTAAGTCAAGACACAACCCTTTTACTTATAAAGGGTAACTTTTTTGATGTGGGTTTTATACACACTATATAAAATATTACAAGGTACCCTCTAAAGTTTTAGGATCAATGAAAATGTAATCACTCCAAGGCACAAGTTATAGGGTATTAGGTTTTATAAACAACTTATTAGTGGAATATTGGTGAAAGAGACAAATTATTTACCATGAGCGAATTGGAAATGGGTGAACCTATATCTCCTTGAGATGGGTGGAGTGATGATGGTTCTAACTAAGGTGGGTAGGACTTCAAAAGAAACTCAAAAAGGATGAAAAGGTAAGGCAAGAAAGGAGGCTTGTGGACCACACTAGTTGAAAATTTTCAACCTAGTATGTGAACTTAAATAGGAAAAGAAATAAAAATACCAATGCTTATTTCAATATACTATATCAAACCAATAATCAAAAATGATTAGGATTCAAAGGGAATAGAAATATAACATACTTAAACACATGAAATCAAAGTTTGCCACATTTGTTAGATTGTAATAACACATATACAAGGGGGATTATGATTTATATACAAAAGGTATTTAGATTAACTATAGATTAATATGAATGACTATAAATAAAAGATAATTCATACTTAATAAAGAACTAATAAATTAAAATGATAGCACTTCTTACAAAATCCACAAGTTGGAGAAGAATCAAGATTTTCACATCAAAACTAAATTAAAAAAAATTCTTAAAATTTCCTATTAATATCAATATCCAAAATTATTATCCCTTTGGGACTAGGAGGTTACAAGTATAAATAGGCCTGGGATGGGGAAGGCCCCATATCTCAAATGAAGTCTAATAATATAGTTATAAAAAAGGACTTGCATCCTAATCTCATGCAAAGGATGTATGTATAGTAGTTAGCCCAAAATAGACTCTTAAAACTAAAAACACAATATATACATGAAACACATATTTGGACCAAAATTTTGACTTAGCAAAAAACATGTAAGTACATAGTTATATTTAGCTGGATACTGAGGTGGAACCACTAAACGAAGAAGATGGAGTGATAGTTAGAGGGACTAAAATAATCATTGGATTTATTTGTGGAATAAAAATTAGGCTTATTAGAATTTTCATGACTAAAAATCCTAAAAACTTAGAACCTTGAGATTTTGGAACAATAGTCATTGTTGGCTGCATGGTTGACACTGAACCTGAATCTATCTATTTTTCTTGAGTTATTTAAATAAAGTGTGTGTTGCTTCAACCTCTTTATTTATGATTTCAAAAATGAGTAGGGAATATTTGAAGTGTTTCATGACCTCTTACACCAACCTTGTTTTCTCAGCTTCTGAGCTCTTGAATTCTTCTCCCAGAGCTTTAGCTCTAGTTACTATATCTTTAGAAAAAATTAACCAATTGTAATATTTCATCATTAGTTATATATATAGTGCCTTCAAGTTCCTCCTTGATGTTGTGTAACTTCTTGGAGGAGGCTCTCAAAATTTGTCTTGTTGAATAATTAACCTATATGAGTGATCACATTAGTGACACTCATGTCTTTCAAAATTTCTAAGGCCTCAGATTCAAGATTTGAGAAATGTCCCAATAAATTATTCATCTGATTATGCCAATTGAGGTTATCATCCCTTCTTAAAATTATGTAGTTAAGGCACCATGATGTATCCATGATGGACATCAGATTTAATTGGTTTAAGGCACTAGTTCTAAAGCATTAAATGAATAAATTCTACCTTTTTCTCTAATTATTTACTTTTATGGAAAAACTTGGTCACAATTATTATATTTGATTGGATTTATGATCTGGAAACTTGGATACTATACGAAATTTTGTATATCTTAGTAGTTGCACTCTGCACATTATCAATTATCTCTCAAAGAACATGAATGGTTTGCCTTTGCTTCATTATTTAATGTGCTTCCTTTTTTAGTTTATAAATCTCTTTCATTGATTCATCAGTCATGTCCACAAAACTAAAAAAATCTTCAGTATATTTACTAGGATCCCTTGGATCTTTTTGTCTTTCTTTGCCAAGGGAAATAAATTTTCTCTTTGATCATATTTGTTTTCTTCCCTTGTGTCCAAATTCAAAGACTACCTCTTCCTCACCATCTGGATGGTTCCACTCTTCTTGTATAATTAGGTAGAGACTATAGATAACTCTATAAATATTAGTTTTTGTTTCTCATTTCTTGCATTCTACATCTCCTTTATCCATTTAGTAATAATAAGTAACCCTATTTGTTCATCTTTTGGGTTAGGGTCTTCAGATGTAGAAGGTAGAGGAGTCATTTGAGGAGGTGTTATTGGTGAAGGTATCAATGATGCACTTATTTGTATGAGAAACTAGAGAGGTGGATAGATAATCCTTTACCATGGTGAAGTCTTTCTTAATGTATTTACTTCAACCACATATCAGGTTAAGTTTGGAGTTATCTCAATAGTCATAGTGGTAAACTATATGGGTGAAGATTGTGTCATAGGCATCTTTAGTTGAGCTAAATATTTCTTGAGGAATAGTGAACTTTCAGGTTTGTAAGTGGAAACTTTAACCCTAATCTAAAAATGAGCCCCTTTGTTCAAATATTTTATTTATATTGAAGAAGAAAGAATGGATGAATCAACAGAACTAGATAAAAGAATATTTGTGATAGTTTGAGGTAAACTTGTAGCTAGAATATTTACAATAGAAATAGATGAAACAATTAAGAGACTACCTCACTTACATTATATTTGTGTTCCTCTGTGATGATTTATTTCTCAAAATATCCAACTAGATTTTCTTAATGTTGTGAACTTTCCAATCTCATGGATTTATCCTTCTCCAACTCTATCTATTCATCATCTAGGGTTTATTATTCACTTAATTCAAGCCTAGTCTCCTTATTTATTTCTACATATTATTTATCTTAATTAATTGAATATTAAAGTAAAGATATCTCTGGTGAAGGTTCTTCTTCTTATGCTTATCCCTCATTAATGGATTCCTCTAAGGTATGGAGACCAAAAAATGGCCTTCCTTCAATTGGGTTACCCTTGGAAGATGTGGAAGGACATTTAACTTTCCTCATGTAAGTGACCAAAGGGGAAGTGGAAGGAGAGGGATATGGTTAAATAATTGAAGGATTTAAAGTGGTGTAAAGTATTACTACATATGGTGGTGAAGGAATGGTGAATGGAGGGATAATAGTAGTGGAAGTAAGGGTGAATGGATTAGGGGAGAGCATATTAGGGAGTGATTGAGAGGATGCCTTCTCATTGATGGTAATGGATGGAGGTGGAGTTACCATAGGTACCTGAAAAGAAGAATAATCTACTAACATGAAATAAGCCTATATAAACTTAAGGAGACTTACCTGGGTGGCAATTTTAAGTGGTGGTAGAGGTGCCACCAATAATGTGCTCTTCTATTGGTCCTGAGGAGGTGTGGTTTATTCTTTGGTAGTAGTTGTTCCAAAAATTATATAAGTAGTATCTGGAGATGAAGAATGTAACTAAGAATGGGGAGGCATCTTATAATTTATCTCCTTATTTGAATATTTGGCTCCCTCTGGCTACTAGACTCTCCCTATTATAAACTTGATTATTTTTTTGTAGTAAAGGGAAGTTGGTCTTGCCCATGTAAATCATGTGGCTAAATGGGAGGCCATTGATAGCTCCATGCTTTTTGTTCTTTTTATTCCATTTAGTTAGCTTTCTCTTCAATAATCTTAAGATTGTATTGAATATCATGAGCATATATTATGGACATTTGTTTATCATTCATTCTTGTCCATACCTCAATATCATCTGATGCATTGATAAAAATAACATCATGATCATACTCCTCGTAAACATGTGAAATGTTTACCTTCTTTTCTTCTTTGAGCTCCCTGAGGTATGTCCTAATTTTTTTTTTGGGTCTCATTCCCTAAATTTGGCCACCTTCAAATTAGAGTAGGACCTATCTTTTCCAACTTGGATAAAATGTGGCCTAACCAAAAATTGAAGTTGTCTAATACTCAAAGGAGTTTTATAGTAATAGGCTTGATATTTTTTACCTATATCCTCATTTATGCTATTGTACATTTGAAAATCCACCTCATGTTATATAATTTTATCTAGCATGTGGCATGATAGGAATAGAGGAGTTGACCTTGTGTTTTTAATTCTAATGAGTGTACAGTCGAGGTAACACCAATAATCCCATTTTTACCAATACTTTTTTTCATGTTTTTAGACACCCTAGGCATCTAGATGCCATAGATTGCTTGATATATTGGAGGGTATATTTCCTCATATATCCTTTTAATTTCATTCTTGAATATGTAAATAAACATGAAAGAGTAATCTTCATAGATTTTTTTACCTAGATACCTTGTTGAGGGATGCCATATCTCCCTATGTGTCTTTTGGATTATGCCTAGGATAACATTCAATAGGTATGATATCATGTAAAAATTTCCATCAACTAGCCTCTAATCAGGACAAAATATCTATGTTTTCAACCTTACACTTATAAGTTCCCCAAGGAAACTAACTTGTTTTAAGTTAAAATAATGCCTAACAAAGGGACCCATTCTACTTGCACATGAGTTATGTTCTCAAAACCATACAATATTCTAAGGAGATCCATTGCTACCCTAATTCCAATTATAAATTTGGTAATGTTTTTTGAAGAAATGCCTCTCTTGGGATTCATCCTCTTGCCCTTAACTATCCATTGTTTCAATTTTCCATCGAATATGTTATGTTCAACCCAACCATTACTCAATACTTGGTTATAGGTGGTCTCAGGCCATGAAGTTCTAAAAAACCTTTCAAAATCCCTACTAGAAATAATTGGAGCTATATTTTTGGTTTTCCTAATATGAAATAAATTTCCATGAAATTTTCCATTGAAAAATAAACCTTTAAGTAGATTTGTGCAAAGCACTACTTCTAGTTTTACTAATCACTATATGGAAACCTTATGTTTTAATGGGTAGTAGGTCATCAATATATGTCCTCTCATCTGTAGATAGTTGGTCTTATGTAAGGTAGGGTGCCACAAACTCTATAGTATTCTAAAGGGTTGAATAAAGAAGAAACTTGAATTCTAGGGCACCTTATCCAACATTGTGTCCAAAAAAACCTCACCTTCAACATAAGAATAGACTAAAAGGGATTGAGCATGCACTTATTTTAAATAGGATGCCATTATATCAATCTAAACTATGTAATTTATTCTATGAATCATCTATTTTGTTCTCTATAAGGTTGTTAAAGAAAGCTAGGGCTCTTTGGACACTTGAGGGTTCAGAATTATAAAGGTTAATTGATAGCTTGATGGAAAAATGACTTAATTTCAACTAGATTTTACATATATTGCCCAACAGTTTGAGTTTTGAATGCATTCATGTGTCATCAACACAAATAATTGCCTTTTGATTTTATTCCTATTTCAATTTGAATGCACCAATTAGTTTTGGTATGTTCACTTATTTTCCAAATGACAACTATTTGGTAGATTTATGTGTCCAATCATCACATTCTAGACAGCTATCAAATCCCTATTTATTCAGTTCTTTGACTTGCTATAGAAATAATTTATGTATATTTTAGGCCTATGTCTTTTGGATTATGATATTTGTCCATTTTTCATTCACCCAAGCCTTTAGATTTGCATGTAAGATTTATATACTCTAGGGCTATGAGTTAACATAATTATGTCATGTGGAGCAACCTTAAGTCTGCAAGAGTTCGAAACCACAAGAGCATGGGATCTTGGGTATTTTGAACTATATATGACTGTATAAATGTTTCATGTAATGGGAATTCAACACATGGCATGAGCTTTGGAAATTGGAGGCACAGAGACTCAAAGCCATGGAATTAGTAGTTCATTGACTAAGTACGTCTTCTTTTGAAAGTCTAAGATAATAGAACTATGACACTTTTCATCTTCTCATAGATTGAAAGATCAAAGGTATTAAACTGTAGGGGCTTAGGGCCACTAGAATAATGTAATATTTACATATTTATAGGTAAATAAAAATGTGCCCAAGTGTTGAACACTCAAATCTCAAAAGCTCAAATCTATTAGACTATGGGAACATGAAACCATTAGACTACAAGAAATCAAAACCATTAAATTTAATTTTATAGCTTTTAGGATTATATGCAATGAAATAACACTATGTGGCCTCTTCTCAAAGTTTAGAAACTTTAAACACTTGTAAATTTTGTGAAAGTTAAAGGCTACCTGCATTATATGGATATCACATGTCAGACTATTGGAGCTAGGGATATTAAAAGGCTTAAAATATTTTGCAAAGGGATAAAGGTTATGGATAATATGGTGATGTCATATGTCTCAATTTTTAACATAATAATTCAAGTCTTGATTTTAAATAAGTAATAAGTCCCCATTGAAAGTCATCTATACATACAAAAGTATAGGAATTCTAGAAGAAAAACATTAGTCCTATTAGTCCATATAAATCATGAGAATTAGGAAAACCCAAGATTTAGGATAAATCAACATGATCGTTCCAGCTTTAATTTTCAAATTTTGATTTTTTTCAACTTTAGACTCCCAAGATAACCTTAGAATTTTACATTAATAAATCCATATCATGGATTCATAAGGTTAAAGGGGTCCCAAATAAATATTTTCAATGATAATGGGTCCCTGTTTGAATTTTTAAAATGGGGTGTGTGTGTGTGTGTGTGTGTTAGGGAAAAAAAAATGGTGACTCATATGAGAAAATACTCTTGGGTATTTTGAAAATCCAGAATCTCAGTTATGCAAAATAACCAACCTTCAATTCTACTACGAAATGAAAATAATATCTTGAAATAAATTCCTACTTCCTCATGCAACATATTAACCCTTTCTATTCATTAGATCTGAGTGTGTGATTTTATGGATTTAATTTTCCTTGTTACGAGAGTCTTGACAAAGTTCTGTGTAAATAGTGTAGGTTTCATTCTAACTTAAGATTTTATAACCAAATGGTAATGAAATCTTGGACATTACTCTAATTCCATCTAGGCATTCATAGCCCCAACATATATACCTTTGATTCCACTAAAAGCCTTGATCTACTGCCAACCAGGTGTTTGTAGCCCCAGTAGAGATTTCTTGAATCACCTATATTTTATTATTTTGTATGATTGAGTCCCCCCCCTTTTTATTTTATTTTTTTTAACATAGATAGGAGAAATGTTGGGAATCACCATTGGCTAGGTGTATGTATAAGAACACTTATTTTTATCAATGCATCCCTATCATTATATATCCATTACTATGTTTATTATAACTCATCCAAGTTTTAGCATGTTATAGTACAGTTTGATCTTTAGAAATGCAAAATATTTCTAAAATTTACATGATTATATCATATTAAATCCTATAGGTCTAGTAAATGCATTCAATCAAATAAAGACCTAGTTCAATCATAACACTCACCTTGACTCCAAAATATCTATTACTATCAAAGTAAATCCTAATAAGAACTAATGATGCATCCTTATATATCATCCCATTTTTTTGGCATTTCTTGTGCAATATCCATATATATAATCAATTGGTATGTTCTACATTTTTTAAAAAACTTAAATCTAGAAAGCATAACAACTAATTTACTAAATTAAAAATAGAGAAAGCAAGAAAGACTACTCTTAGAAAGCAAGAAATTATTATATAAATCGTGAAATCTAATCTAGAAAGAAATAAATCTACTATAATCTTACATCTACAATTTTCACTTAGATTCATCCTAAGGCATCTCTAGTTGGAGCAACTATGAAATATTGCTTCAAAAAATATCCATTTATTGGAAAGATGAGGTCATGACTTTGGAGGTCTTTCAATCATAAAGCATCCTTAATTAGGATCTATGATATTTGATATAGTCCAATATATAAAGGAATTAACTTATCATGTTGCATTTTCTTTTCATGTGTTTTATCCCATAAAAACACCAAGTCTGAGATCCTTAAGGCCTTGATCTTATAACTTTTGTCAAACCATATTTTGACAATATCCTGATGTTTAATAAAGTTGTGTAGTGCTTCAATTCTTGTGTCCTCCATCTGAACCATGTCTAATAGTCTATATTATACTCTTTCATCTTCTCACATGAACTGGTACACTGATATCTTAAGAGTAATTTCAAAGACTAACTATTATCCATACACCAGCAGGAAAACTAAAGCCTTGAGATCTTGCTTGTGCCTAGTTATATCTACCCATAGTGTGTATTTCAATAAGAAATGACATTATCTTGGTTTATTGTGCTAACTTTTTAATGACATCCATCATATTATTATTAGTGGATTCAGCTACTCCATTTCATTGTGGGTAGAGGTTCAAAGAGAACTTGATCATGATTTGATTGTCATAGGCCCATTATGTAAATCTAGAAGATTGAAAATATGGACCATATTCACAAACTAAGGAAATAGGAATGCCAAACTTGGTCCATATATTATCTTCCATAAACTTGATGACATCAAGTTCTCTAGAATTATTTTTTGATATAACTTTGGTCCACATGGTATAGTAGTCATTAGTTGTGAGGATAAACTCGTATCCTATCAAAGAGTTTGTGTTTATCGCCCAAATAAAATCAAGGCCCCATTGGGCAAAGGGTTTCCCCTCAATTACTAGATACAAAGGCATGGTAGCTTTTATTTATCTCTTCCTAAAGAATTGGTAGTCATGATAGGTCTTGACATTGTTGTGTGCATCCTTAAATATTTTAGGCTAGTAGTATCCCATCCTCAGAATATTATGAGTTATTTTGTTTCTTAAGGGATGCCCACTACCTATCTTTTGATGAAGGGTTTTTTAGCATATTTTAATCCTCTTCATTTGAAGTGCATCTCAAATATATGCCCTCATAATTATTCATGTATAAAACTTCTTTTTTATCATAATTAGTCAATTTGAGCCTGAGGGGTCATCTTTTCTCTCTGTTTAGTTTTGGAGGACACATGCATATGATCAAGTAATAGATGATCTGAGTGTATCACTCACCACCAATTACTTGAGTCTAATTAATGTGTTGAATATTTATTCATGGATCAATCTCAATCATCAATTAAATAATCCCCTGGCCTCTTACCATTTTAGTTGGCCTAATCTCAAGGTCAAACTTCTAAAATTTGGTCATCCAATTGCCTCTTCTCTCACTTAGTTCATTTTGGCTAAGTGTGAACTTGACAGCAAGATCTAAAAAAATGGCATATGTTTTATTTTATAAAATATAGTGCCCAAACATTTTGATATATTTAATTAGGGCTTAAATCTATTTGTCTATCATAGAGTACTTTAACTTTGCATCCTTCAAACTAGAAGTCATGATGGTAATGGGATGTTCATTGTATTTTATCTTTTAGGTAAGTAGAGCAGCCATAGTATGTTATAAGTAAATTAATAGAGATAAAAATTCTTACTAAAATATGGACTAATCAAAACTAGACCTTGAATAATAACAATTTTGATGTCTTGGAAATCTCTCTAGGCTTATGTTTTCCACTCTATCGTAGCATCTTTTTTCAACATAGTATTTGATGGATTGATAATCTCTACAAATCTAAAAATGAATTTTCTTATAAAGTTTATCTTACCAAAGAAGGAACTCAATTCCTTATTGTTGTTAAGAGGTGTCAACTAGGATATGGCTTGTACCCAATCCAAATTAATGGAGACCCCATATTTGGTGCTGATATAGCCTAATATTTTCCCTTCAGTAAGTCTCAATAAATTTATCTTCAAGTTAAGTGACACTCCATACCTTTTGCATTTGTCAAACACCTTAGATAGATGGTATATATGATCAACCCTATTTTTGGAAAATGCATTGAGGTCATTCATGTATATGATGATGCACTTGCCAACCAAAACTTGAAAAGTTAATTTCATGGATCTCTGAAAGGTTATTCCTGCATAAATTAGGTTGAATGACATACTCTTATATGCAAAATTTCCCCACTTCATTATGAAGTTAGTATTCATATGATCCTCTACCAATACAAATACTTAATTGTAGCTAGATAATCCATCTAAGAAGGACATCATCTCTGATCCACTTACCATTTGAACTACCTCATCTAATGAGGGAAAGGGGTAATTATCTTTCTCTGATTCTCTATTCAGGTTCTTAAAATCAACACGAAGTCTTATTTCTCTACTCTTTTTCCTGATTGGTACCAAATTGGTTACCCAAGTAGAGTGCCTAATTGGGAAAACAATTTTGGCCTCCAATAACTTCTATACTTATATTTGAATTAGAGGTTACAAAATTGGGTTTAATTACATCTTATCTTTTCCTAAAATCCTTATAATCTAGATTTAGTGGGATAGTGTGAGTAATGACTATGGGGTCGAATAATTTTAGGTCCTCACATGTATAGGCTATCACATCTTTGTATTTTTTTATCACGTATTTTAGCTTTTGTTTCTCAATTTGAGTGTAACTTAGGCCTACATTCATCTAATGAGAATGTTGGTTAGTGCCCAAGTTTTCTTTCACAAGATTTGATTTAGCTTCTCTTGGTGGTTTATAATTTTGAGCTTGGGGGTATAAATCAAAATATCACTCTAAGGAGGCCATGTTAGAGGGATGAAATTTTCATTTAATTACAAAACACCATCTTCTCCTAGGTCTTCACCATGCATGGGTATGACATCATTTTCATCTATTTTTTGATCTTTTAAATCTCTAGAGTTATTAATGAATTTTAATATCTATTAATAATTCTCAAACACTAAGAATTTGTCCATGTTATCTAATATGGATGGGTAAAGGACTAACTCCACTAAGAACTTCTACCTTTGACTCCTAAAGTGGTGCCAGATTAGTAGTTGAAGTTGATAATGAATCAGTTATTTGGTTTTTCTCTCTGAGAATGGATTTGATATTGAATCCTTCAAAGGACTCAATCAAGTCCCAAGGTATATGCTTGTACTTATTTAAGTGATATTATACTAATATATATTCATGATATGATTAACCACTTGTTTAGAGTCACCAAATATATATAATAATTTAACATTGTGCTTGAGTGCAAACTATAAGTTAGGGATCAAAGCTTCATATTCTGATATTTATTAGTGTAGGGAAATTGTAACCTATAAGTAACAAGGTACTCCAAAACCTTATTTCAACCTAGTTCTATCAAAATGAAGAGTCCATAGTTGGGATGGATCTTCTAATTCTTGTTCATGCAATGCATGTTCTTTTTTAGTGGTAAATGTGTATATGCCTTCATGTAAAGATGAAAACTCTACATTTATATTTGTAGAATTATACTCGGTGATCATATGTCTCATCTTTGGTTCATAGTCCACTCAAATCTAGTTGTATACCCCTTTCCATGGCAACCACATGTGTAATAATTTGATGTCCATGTAATATCTTGGATCAATCATGACTCAATAACAAATCGTAGGATTCTTGCACACATGGCTTAGATGCCAAATAAATGCACACATTCATTAATTCTTCAACAGATGGGACTAAAGATTTATCCAATTATAAGACCACTCTCTTCAACTTATCAAGAGTCAAGCCTAACTTATGGCATACAAATGTCATCATTACATCTATGTCAACCAAGAAGTTATGCATGTTCTTTCTAAACATTCAGATAGCTAGGAGAAATGGTGATACTTTAGGTTTATCTTTAAATACTATGACACTAGTATACATAACTTTGGATTTATCTGATGTAGAAGGTCTCCTAGTTAGGGCCTTGAGAAACTATTATCATTGTCTAGTGATCTAAGATAGTTCATGAAGGGTGATATTGGCCTTAATATTCTTCATGTCTTTGATAATGTTGTACACAGCCTTACTTTGAGGTTCTACACTCTGCAATAACTCATCTCTCCTAGGGAGAGGTGGGTTGTTATTGGATGGAGAGTACAAAAGAATAGTGTTATTATTTTTTAGAGGTGTTGAAGTAATAATTGGTTGCTTTCTCTTTAGATTGTATTTGTTCCTATAAAACTAATAGAATGCATGGATCTCATATGTGTTATCCTCTAGTTTATTATCATCTTCCTCTAGAAATAGGAGATCATAGGTCTTGAAGACCATTGTTATGCTAGACTGTCCTGGGTTAATAGAATAAAAATGTTTTTTTTGATGTGCATAGGCTTCTCTCCTATCCATCTCCTTCTAATAGATATCAAAGGTTTTGTATAACTTGATGTAGTCAATCTCACCATGTTGTGTAGTGTTATGAACCTGACACCAATTAGGAAGTGTTGATTACATAACATTGATATCTAACATCATTTTAGATAGAACTTATTGTTATATATTATTTATAGACCTATTGAAAGTCATGTTGTACCTATGGAATCTGAAGCTCTGATTGGTATTCTAGACTCTAGTGTTGCCCATGCATTTTTTCATGTTCATAAACTCATTGCTTAATTTTTAGACCATTCTTTGGATCGATTCTAATTTTATTTTCATGGAATTAGAATTGGTTGCCTATGATGTAAAATTATTAACTAGTATCAATGATTTATTTAGCCTTTGTTGGTTAGGAGTAGAGTTATTTAGGAAGCTAGGGTGTTAATTAGATAAAGATTGGGTTAAGGGAAACTGATTATAAACTAGATTCTGATTTTGGGCCACAATGTTTTGACTCACATTTGGAATTGGACTAAAGGATAGAAAAATAGGACCAAGAGTGAGTGGAGCTAAAAACTACATATGAGGGTTCAATTATTTATCTACATTGATAGCTTTGGCATAAGCCAAAGGTAATGTATAAATACCAATAGCTCTACATAGAAAGATAGCAGTCATAGGGTCTAGATAATTATTGTACATCTCTAGGGCCAACTCTTCATTGGGTATGTAAGCAGTCTCAAGTCTACTACACATTTTCTAGAATCTATCATTGAATGCTTAGATTGGCTCATTGGGCTCTCACCTCATACTGGGAAAGTGTTGATAAAAAATGTTTGTACTGGTGACCTAGCAAAATTGTGCTAAGAATGTGTCTTGGAAATCAGTCCAAGATGTAATCCAACCTTTTGGGACATTGAGAAACTAGTCATAGGTTGCATATTAAAATATGAAGGTAAAGATTCTACATGCCACATATTTGTAGGTTACATTCAATATTACCAATGTAGTTTTAAAGGCTTAATGTGTTCTTCTATAGTCCTTCCTCTTGAGGGAAATAAGGAATGCATATATTTCTTTGGGTTCCTAGGTAGGTCATGGGCAACACCTGGAACATTGATAGTAGAACCAATCAAATAGGTTGGAGTTTGCACTGGAGCTATGGGTTTAGCCATTTGGAGTAATGGAAGATGAGTTTGTATGGTTGGAGAGAATTATTGAGCTTGGCATTCTCTCCTAACTCCTTTATTAGACCTAACCTTTTTATTGATTTCCAAAGGTGGGAATAGTAAGTTAGTTTTTGAGATTGACCTTGTAAGTCTTTTAAGTGTTTCCAATGTAACTTAATTGATTATTTTTAAATAAAATAGAGGTAGAGGTACAAGCTCATTCTATCACTAGATTTATGTTGTTCTATTGATGTGGGCTTTATGCACACTATAGAAAATCTTACGAGGTGGCCTCCAACATTTTAGGATTAGTGAAAAGAAATTCAGTCCAAGGCATGAGTTGAAGGTTATTGGGTTTTATAAACAATTTATTGGTGGAATAGTGGTGAGTGAGGTAGATTGTTAACCACAGGTGAATTATAGATGGGTGAACCTAGATCTACTTGATATGGGTGAACTTATTATGGTTCTAAGGTTGGTATGACTTCAAAATAAACTCAAAAAAAAGGTAAAAGTAGGGGAAAAAAGTAAGTTTGTAAACCACACTAGATGAAACTTTTCAAGACCAATACTTAAACTTAAGTAGGATAAAAAATAATAAGACTAATGCTTGTTGCAAGATAATATAGCACACCAAAAATAAAACATGATTAGGATTCAAAGGGAATAAAAATACAACATACTTAAACACATGAAATCAAATATTGCCATGTTTGTTAGACTATAATAACACATCTACAATGGGGGATTATGATTTATATAAAAAGGTATTTAGATCATTTATAGCTTAATATGAATGATTATAAATAAAATATAAATCATACACAACCAAAAACTAATAAATCAGAATGATAGCACTTCTTACATAATCTACAAGTTGGATAAGAATCAAGATTTGCACATCAAGACCAAATTAGTAGAACTCATAATTTCCTATTAATCTAAATAGCTAAAATTCTCCTCCCTTTGGGAATGGGAGGTTATAAGTATAAATAGGCTTGGTATGGGGAAGGTCTTATCTCTCTAGTGAATTCTAATAATACAACTAAAAAAATAGGACTTACATCCTAATCTCATGAAAAGGATGCATGTACAGTAGTCAACCCAAAATAGAATCTTACAACTATAAATATAATATATACATGTAATGTATATTTGGAACCAAAGTTAAGACTTATCAAAAAACATGCAAGTACATAATTATATTTAGATTGGTGTTGATGTGGCACCACTAGTTGAAGAATATGGAGTGGAAGCTAGAGGGATGGAATTAGTCATTAAAATTGCTTGTAAAATCAAAATTGGGCCAACTAGAGTTTGCATGACTATAAATCCTAAAAATTGGGAACCTTGAGATACTAAGGTAGTACTAATAGTTGGATACATGGTTGGCACTGAACCTAAAGTTGTCTCTTTTGCCCTAATTTCTTCAAATAAAGCATGTGATGATTTGACCTCTTTATTTATGATGTCAAAATTGAGTGGGAAATGTTTGAATATTTTGATGGCATTAGACATAAACCTTCTTTACTCAACTTCTAAGATCTTGAATTTTACTTATATAACTTCAACTCTGGTCACCCTATCCTTAGAAAAATTAACCAATTGCAAGATTTCCTTTTTAGTTCTATATTTAATGTCTTTAACCTCCTCCTTGATGTTGTTTGAAGCTACTTGGATGACATTCTCAAAATTTACCCTATTAACTAATTCACCTATAGGAGTGATCACATTAGTGACCCTCATGTCCTTCAAAATTTCCAAGGTCTCACTTTCATGATTTGAGAAATCTCTAAGAAAAGTCTTCATTTGATTGTACCAATTGAGGGAAACATACCTTCTTGAAATTGTGTAGTTAAGGCACCATGATGCATCCATACTCTACATCAATTTTAATTAGTTAAAGGCATCAATTCTAGAGCATTAAACTAAGAAATTCAACCTTTTCTCTAATTCTTTCATTTAATGCCAAAACTTGGTCACATTTTTTATATTTGATTGGATTCCTACTTTGAAAACATGGATACTATTCAAAAATTTGTACACCTTGGTAGTTTCACTCTTCACATCATCAATTATGTCTTGAGGAGAATGAATGGTTTTATTTTGTTGTAGTTTTTTATGTGATTCCTCTTTGATTTTATACATATCTTTCATTACTTCACCATTCAAGTCCAAAAAAGAAAATAAATCTTCATTATATTCATTAGGATCCCTTAGATTCTTTTTGAATTTATTTATTAAGTAAAACAACTTTTCTCTTTGCTTGAATTTAATTTCTTCCCTTATGTCTAGATTCAAAGCCTTCCTCTTCCTTGCCCTTTAGATGGTTGCACTCTTCTTGATGAACCAGGAAAAGACTATAGGTATCTCCATAACTAAGAGGTTCCATCTCTCATCCCTATTATTTTACATCTCATTTTCCCATTTAACAATAACAAGTTCCCCTGGTTATTTATCTTATAGGTTAAGGTCTTCAAATGTGGAAGGTGGAGTCATTAGAGGAGGTGTTAGTAGTAGAGGTGCCAATGATGCACTTATTTTTATGGGTAATTGGGAGGTGGATAGAAAATACTCTCCCATGGTGAAGGCTATCTTAATGGAGTGACTTTATCCACATACTGGTTCAAGCTTGGAGTTATCTCAATAGTCATAGTGGTTGACTATACAGGTGAATATTATGGAAAAGGTAGCTCTAGATGAACTAAATATTTATTGAAGGATGGTGGAATTCTATATTTTTAAGTGGAAAATTTAACCCTACTCTAAAAATTAACCCCTTTGTTTATGGATTTTATTTGTATTTAAAAATAAATAATAGACAAATCAATAGAACTAGACAAAAGAATATTTGGGATGGCTGGAGGCAAATCTGTAGCTAGAATATTTACAGTGGAAATAGATTAAAAAAGAGAAGGAACTACCTCACTTATGTTTTGTCTTTGTTATTCCATGAGTATTTGTTGATCCAAAGAGCCAACAAGATTTTCTTCTTATTGTAAGCTTTACAATCTCATGGCTTTAGCCTTATGCAACTCTCTCTTCATCATATGGGGCTACTTATTCTCTCAATTTAGGCCCAATCCCCTTTATTATTGCCACATATTATTTATTTTCATAAATTGAATACTTAAATAAATGTATCACTAATGTAGCCTCCTCTTCTTCTACTTATTCCTCATTAAGGTATTACTCTATGGTAGAGAAGCCAAAAAATCGCATTTCTTCTATTTTTTTCCCTTGGAAGAAGTGGAAGGACCCTTAGCTTTCCTCTACTAAGTGACCACAAGGGAAGTGGAAGGATGTGGAGATGGTGAAATAAATAAAGGAGCTACAACTGTGTACAATATCATAGAATGTAATGGTGAAGGAATGGTGAATATAAGGACAATAGTAATATAAGGAAGGGTGAATGGAGTAGGGGATAGCATACTAGGGAGTGCTTGAGAGGATGCCTCCTCACTGATGGTATTAGATAAAGGTGGAATTACCTGAGGTACTTGAGGAAGATAAGAAGAAACAAATGAAATTGACATAAAATAAGCCTATAAAAACTCAAGGAGACTTACGTGGGTGGCAGTTGTAAGTGGTGGCAGAGGTAATACCAATAATGTGCTCTTATGTTGGTCCTGAGGTGTAGTTTACTCAATGATAGTAATTATTCCCAAAATTGTAGTAGTGTTTGGAGATGAAGAGGTTAGCTAAGGATGGGTAATCCATCTTAGAATTTCTCTCCTTATTTGAAGATTTTACTCCTTTAAGTTATTGGACTCTCCCTCTTGTAAACCTGATTATTCTCCTATAGGAGAGGGAGGTTGGCCTAACCCATCTAAATCATGCGACTAAGTGGGAGGCCATTTATGGATCCATGTTCTTTGTTTATGTTATTATATTTCTTTATATTGATCTTCAATAATCGTAGGATTTAATGAAGAGCTTGAGCATATATCATGGACATTTGTTTATCCTTAATTATTGTCCATAACTTAGTATCATTTGAGGCATTCAAAAAAATAACATCATGATCATACTCCTAGTGACCATGTGAAATATTCACCTTCTTATTTTCTTTGGGCTCCATGAGGTATGTCCTAATTTTCCTCCTAGGATCCCATTCCATAAATTGGGCCACCTTTAAATTATAGAAGGACCTAGATTTTCCAACTTGGATAAAATGTGGCCTAACCACAAATTGAAGTTGTCCAATACTCAAAGGAGTTTTATAGTAATAAGCCTAATGAAATTGACCTAGATCCTCATCAATGCTATTATAAATTTTAAAATCCACCTCATATTATATAATTGTATCTAACATGTGGCATGGTAGGAACCAAGGAGTTTCCATCGTGCCTTCAATTCTAATGACTGTATAGTTGGGGTTATACCAATAATCCCCAGTTTTCCAATACTTTTTCTCATATTTTTAGATAGCCTAGGCATTTGGGTGCCATAGATTTCTTAATATTCTAAAGGGTATATTTCCTCACATATCCTTTAAATTTCATTCTTAAATCTATAAATAAACATGAAATAGTAATATTTGTAGATTTTGTTACCTAAATACTCTATTAAGGACTGTCATAGCTCCCCATGTGTCTTTTAAATTGTGCCCAAGATGGCATCCATTAGGTATGAAATCATGTAAAAATTTCCATCAGCCAACCTTTAATCAAGATAAAACATTTTTGTTTTCAAACTTGCACTTATAAATTCCCTAGGGAAACTAACTTGTATAAAGTTAATAGAATGTCTTGGAGAGGGACCCATTCTACTTGCACATAAGATATGCTCTCAAAACTATACCATCTATTGAGGAGATCCATAGCTATCCTAATTCTAGGTCTGAATTTGATAATGTTGTTGGAGGAAATGCCTCCCTTGGGATTCAACCTCTGACCCTTAACTAATCATAGTTTCAATTTTCCATCAACTGTGTTATGCTCAAGACAAACATTGGTTGAGACTTTGTTATACATGGTCTTAGGCCATGGATGTTTGAGATACATTTCAAAATCCCTAACATAAATAACTATAATTACATTTTTTATTTTCTTAATATGCAAGCAATCTCCATGAAAAATCCTATTGAAAAATAAACCTTTAAGCAAGTATATGCAAGACATTACCTCTAGTTTTATTGCTGCTAGATGGAGACATTTTGTTTTAATGAAAATTAGGTCATTGATATATTTAATATCATCTTTAGATAGTTTTTATTTCATAGAATAGGGAACCATAAACTCTATAGCATCCTAAAGGGGTGAATAATGAAGGAACTTGAATTCTAGGGCACCTTTATCAAACACTATGTCCAAAAATTCCTCACCTATAGCACAAGAATATACTGAAGGGGCTTGATCACATGATTTATTTGAAGAGGAGGTCATTCTATCAATTCAAACTATGAAACTTATTTTTTGACTCATTTGGTTTATTCTCTACTAATTCACTAAATAAATTTAGGTCTCTCTAGATGCTCAAGAGCTCATAATTATAAAGTTTGATTGATAGCTTGATGATGAAATACTAAATTTCAATTATATTTTCCATATACACCCAAAATCCTAAGTCTTGAATGTTTTCTTATTTTATTAATTCAAATGATATCCTTTTTATTTCATTCTTATTTTAATTTAAATGCTTCAGACAGTTTTGGTAGGTTCATTTATTTGTTGGATGGCAACTATTCAGTAGTTTTATGTGTCCAATCATCATATTCTAGACAATTTTCAAATATCCATTTATTAACTTTTTTCCTTGTTTTCAAAGTCATTTATGTATATTTTGAGCCTATGTATTCTGAATTATGACACTTGTCTAGTTGTCATTCACATAGGCCTTTAGATCTGCATATAAGTTTTATATACTTCATGGCCATAAGTTAATGTAATTGTGCCACATGGAACAACCTCAAGTTTGTGGGAGCTCAAGAGCTTAGGATCTTGGGTCCTTTGAACTATATACACCTATTAAGGGTTTTCTGTTATGAAAATTTAACATGTGGAATGATCTTAGGGCATTATAGGCATGGAGGCTCAGATCCATTGGACCATTGTTCATTGACTAAATATATCTTATTTTTAAAGTATAGTCCAATGGAATTATACCACTTGTCATATTTTTAGATCCCAAAAGCTCAGACATATTAAGATACCTAGCCTTGGGGCCATTAGAATAATTTAATGTTTCCATAGTTCTAGGTAAATAAAAATGTGCCAAGTGTCAAACTCTTAGACCTTAGAAGGTCAAATCCATTAGACTAAAAAAACTTAGAACCATTAGACTACGGGAACATAGAACCATTAACTTTACTTTTAAATCTCGTATGATTCTGTGTAATAAAAAAATGGATGGCCTCTTTTCAGAGCTCAAAAACTTTAAATACTTATAAATTTTGTGAAATTTGAAGGCTCCACATATCATATCGATGTCACTTGTCAAACTATCAAAGCTTGAGATTTTTAAAGAATTAAAAAAATTCAAAGTGTTATAGGTTCTAGATACTCGGTGATGCCACCTATTCTAATTTCAAACATAATAATGCAAGTCCCAACTGTGAATGAGTAATAAGTCCCCTCCAATGGTGCTACAAACATGTAAAAGTATAGGAACACTAGGACAAAAACACTAGTTTTGTTAGTCCATATAAATCATGAGAACTATGAAAACCCAAAATTTAGGACAAATTAAGATGATCATACAATCTTTGATTTTCAAATTTCAAATTTTTGTAACTTTAGACTCCCAAGATAACCTTAGAATTTTATATGAATAAATGCATATCATGGATTCCTAAGGTTTAAAAGGGCCCAAATAAAGATTTTCAATGATAATGGATCCCCATTTGAATTTTTAAAATGGGGTGTGTGTGTGTGTTTTAAGTCACAACAAATTTGTATAAATAACTTGTCATCCTAAGGATTATTAGTGTCTTCTTAACCAATGAACTTGAAATATAATACCTATAAGATGTTAAAAATAATTAGTCAACATTTCCTTTCAATACTAATCTAGTTTTTTTTACAAGGTTATTATCATGAATTTAATCAATATTGTCTTCAAATTATGTGTGTAGTTATCTAATGTTGCTGACAATATTTCTAGTCAACTTTTTCATTTAAATTCTTGTATAAATTATAACATGAAAAGATAATTTTTTAGAGAAAGGTATATTTTTATAATAAACCTTGTGTCTTTAGCAAAAAGGAGTTATGTGTCAATAGTTAAAAATAAGAGAAAAATGAAAGCTTTAAACCGGTCAATAATTAAGAAATTAGAGTTTTTAGTTTCTACCACTCCTTATCCAATAATTTATATGATTATTTAAATAAGTGTTCTAGTCACATTGCAAAATAGTAAATAATATTATTTTGCTTTTAATTAGGGTATTCAAAGCAACTAGGAATTTGAATAAATTAATTACCCATTATCAAATTTTATTAATTTTGGGGTATGATCTACCTTATAAATGGATTTTAAATACTATATTAATGATAAAATAATTTTATTACCAATAATTACATTTAAAATTAGATGGATTTTAAAACCATTTTCACAAGGCGTTTTGTTTAATGATTTTCAAGATCATAAAATTCAGTTTGCAACTGACATAACATAAATATCCACAAACAATATTTATCAAATGTAAGAGTTGAAACACATTTTAAATGACCTAAAATTTCCATTTCATCGATAAAAAATCTAATAATTATTTTTAATATTAAAATCTAATGGATTCTAAAATTAGATTCTCAAGTAGCTTTTAAATGTAATTTTTGTTTATAAAGTCACCTAGGAATGTTAGGTGGTTTCACAACCTAATCTCACAAAAAAATTATATAATGTTGCAATCACATTTTTCTTGGATTATAATATGTATTCAAATTTTAAGAATAATTTATTGCTTATTTTGAGAGTTAATTTATTAGTGGATTTGTGTGCATTTTATCATCCTGGAAATTATGTGAATATTTTTGAGTAACATTGTTATCACTTTGATGAGTGTTTTATTGCATATTTATATGAATATAAATGATTTGTAACTATTACGCACTCTTTATATCTTACTAAATTCCCTTGAATCAGTAGTTTGAAATATTGACCACAGACATATTTTATTTTGATAAGGTATCATTAACACTTTGTTAGGCTTAGGAAATATAAATGTTTGTCATGCATTTGAGATAATTATATAATAAAAGCATTATTCTTATCTTATAATAGGATTATAATTAGGATTGGTATGAGTATATAAGGTTTATTTTTATTTAACCCTCGGTAAGGTCTAAACGCACATGTCCCAGTCAGTTGCCACAATGTTATTTACAAGGTTAATCATGAAAGAAAAATTTATGAGGATGAGTGGCAAAGGTCAGTTTCTTTTACAATATAAATTAAACTCATTTTGTAAATGGGTGAACTATATCAACCCTAATTTTTCTTTTATTATATTTTATAAGCTAATATGTATGCAACTCAAGGAGTTGGCATAAGCACTAACAACTAGATTTTAGGGCACTTTTTCCTTATGCACTAAGCATAATTTCTTACTTGTAAACCATGTATATGTAATTCTAATTAGTATGTGGCCCATAACATCATAACTATGTGATGGCCTAAGTATTTTTTTAATATTGGGTTAATCATGAAAACATTGCAATAACTAAATAAATCTTAATATTGGATTAATCTCATATGTAACACTTTATTTTGACATATGTTATTGGGAGAAATAAAAAAATAAATGTAATTAAACTAATTAAAAATAAAATTTGTACCGTATTTTTTTGGGTTTGGTTCAAAGAAAATTTTGGGCTATACATTTTGGTACTAGGGCTCAAGTTCAACATTAGGAACTTTAGGTAAGTTAGCATGGATGTTCATCTATCTTCCACAACAAATATAAGCTATGTTTTATTTTTTAAGAATGGTCGTTGATGGGAGGAATATTTTTCATGAAACATTTATTATACTTTTGATATATTGAGATATTATGTGTGGGGTTTCCCTCTATGCTCTTCTTAAATTTTATAATAGTTATGATTCATGATTGATTATCTATATTAAAAAACACAAATAAAACATGTATATTGTTCATGAAATATTTTTGAGGAACTGAGAGACTATCCACGAGGATGCTAGCTTGACATTGTTCATTTTAAAAGTAGTTGAGCCTCATGTTTGATCATTAATTTGAGGATACATAGAAAACATGCATATTACATTTATGGACTGACATGATGACCACTTACTTCATGTATATTGATAATGTTCTTATTTCCATTGTGTCTTTATGTCATTTTATTCCTTATATCTATTGTTTTTTTACTAACATGGAATAGTTTTACATAAATTATTCACATTTTTTTAACTTTGACTGCATTACATGTATGTATATATGTGAAAATATTAATTTATCCCCTCGCATCATTATGTATTTGTATTCAACCTCTAGGATAAATACCATCATCTCTAAAATGATTGTATCATTATGTGTTTGTGATGTAAGTGTTAAGGTGCAAAAATTTCAATTGTGTTATGTGACTAGCATGTACTTATGTGAATGTGGATTTACTTGTGATGTACTTAATGTATTTAACATCCATGTAAAACTATTATATAGTGTAATTCTCATCCTTGTAATATAGTTGTGCATTATGTAACCCTACTTCATTACTCTATAGATTGAGTATTGATGCAAGTATGGGGTTTGAGGGAGGTGTAGATCTCTATTCATAATAGTTTGAACCAGGCTATGGGCTAGGAATTGGAGCTTCATGTAGGCTTAAATACCATTTTTATCATTTACACATAGTATCACCTTGAATATTTCATGTGAGTGCACCATAAGTTATTTGTGCATAATGCTCACTTTATGAATAAGGTGTCCCTCAAATCACACGTTATTGGTTGTCAAAAGGGCAACCTTTCTTATAAGCACTCTATGTTAAACCTTATTAAAGATGATACTAATCAAATAAATTACTGAATGGTTTTACCACCCCCTTACATCAGAGAGGTAATGGAATATTCTATGATGATTACTTATATTTCATTTTCCCCTTGGGTGGCATCTTAAGCCACACAGCGCAAGTAATGTGAAATTTTTCTATAATGATATATTAGAACTTTATTTTTATTTTATTTATTATCTAATTTGATTTTAATACCAAAATTATTTCATTTTAATTTATTTGTTAAGGATACTTAGCAATTTATCATTTTGGATGCTCATACTTTGAATTTTGAAAAAGTATTCAATGAGTTGATTGCATTTTTCAAGGCCAATTGGCCATTGATTTATTTATTCATTTTGTTGATTTCATTTGAGGACTTTCCATTTGATTATAAATGTTAGTTTCATATATGTTTATAGTGTGAATATTTTTTATGTTTATTTGGGTATGGGGGAGAAAATGATATCTTATGGAACAAGTTATAGGGTTGAGTTGGGAACTTATATGGGTAGGTTCTTGACACCATCCTTCCCTCACCAAATATGGTGATTTATATAGGGTTTAGCTAAAGTAATTTCTCTCTTGTTTCAACTCTTACCATGGAATGGCACTTGAATTTATACAATTTACTTGTGCTATGGAATGTCACTCATCTTTTCTAAACTTGATCTTGTAATAGAATGAAATTTTACATAAACATGCTTCATATAAAATAATATTTGGGTAGAAGTTGAGTTATAATATAATTTGGGTATTGTTATGGCACCAATGGAACTATGGGAAAAAATTGAGATCAAGTACTTGAGTTAAAATAGTTACGAAACTATAAAAAATTATTTCTTGGAGATAACCCATTTACATGATAATAAAAATAATGTTCATTATTGAAAATTTTATATATTGATTTTAGAAAATCCTTGTTTCTAGCATCAAAAGGGGAAATATCATATTGAAATATATTGCATGGTAATATTTTATTAGAAAATTTTGAGAAAATGAAGCTCATTTGAAAGAGACGGAGCTAGTGAAAATATCAATTGATGTTAAAATTGACCATGTGTCCTTAAAATGCAAGAACCAACTTCTTTGTTGTCAAAAATGTGACTATTTTATGATGTATTAAATTATTTTAAATATATTATGGTTTATCTCAAGGAAATAAGATTAACTTGCAACTCTTATATGTTTTCTACTGCATCAATGATGATTCTTTAATAAGAAGAGGAGAATGTAATGAACTTCGTGTTGAGATTTTTTTTCCTTATCAATTCCATCCTATATGTTGTCTTTGATGCATTTTGAAACTTCATTTTTTATTGTGCCAAGGGTTGAGGCCGTATGATGATAATTTCTGGGTAGTGTCTTTGGTTCTGACTTATTTGTGTTAGAGATATAAATCACATTATCTTTGACATACAGTGGATTTTTATCTTGAGACAGTAATGCAGCTAGATTGATGTCACATGTCTTCAATCCATGTAAATTAGAGAAGACAATAATAAAATTGTTAATAAATGTGGATCAAATGTGTATAATAAATAGGGATAAAGGTTTTAAGAAAATATGAATGTATTTATATAGATATATAAATATGCATGAAAAAATTAAATAATAATAACAACAAAAAGAGGGGGGTTATGGTTGGGCATCAAGGACTAAATTCGGTAGTCCACCTTACTTGTCATAAATTTTGATAAGGGATATTTATTCAATATTTCCATTTAAATATTAATATAATTTTTATTAGGAGGAAACATTAAAGGCAATATATATTTATTATAATCCTTTATAATTGTTGATGGTTTATCCAAATATTTCATTTTACATTGATTTGATTATCCAAAGATTATATTCATTCCATGGTGCAAGGCATGGGAATAGGATGCCTTGGCATGGTGCCCATACCCTACCATATACCATTCAATAAGAGGGAAGGATTAGATAACTTAGCAGGAACTACAAGGTAGGTGTGGAGTGGATGCTTGCCTAGAATTTGATTTAAAAAATGAGGGAGTGAGATCTCTTCTCGTGGAATATCATGATTACATCTTGCACAAGACATGGGTATCCTCACACTGCATTAAATTTATTTCATCTAATGAAATAAATATCTTTCCAACTCTAGAATTGTTAATAAATGGGTTTGTAGTATGAATGAGGATGACACTCATTTTTCTCTAGTTTCTTGTCCATGATATTTGGAGCTACTTATTAGCATTTTATTTTGGGTGGGTTTGTATTAGAATTTTGAATTTATGAAAAGTGTGTAGAGAGGAGTGAATGGGGAGGAAAAGGGTAAGGCCTTGATGGCACGATGCAAGTTGCCATTTCAGGTCCTAGATGGCTTTAATCTATTATTTGGGAAAGTGTAACTTTGAAATGTATTTTAGACCCTACTTTGCTAAGGCACAAATATGCTCAGACATATTCAAGATTTTTGGTTTTCTTATAAAGATAACTAGCTCATCCTTACTAGGAGAAAAGGCACACACTATTCCATGAGAGATTTGGGTTTCATTCTTGTCCTACATGAAATGACTAAAATTATCATTGGCAATGGACCCATCCAAAATGATTTGGTGATTATATTTTCAACTAGAAGTGAGCATTTGAACCTCAAATTCAATCTTGAGTGATGGAGACATATTGGTAGGTCATGATTAGATTTTACACTTGGTATTTTATCTTCAAACCTCATTGGTATGATCATTTATAAATCTTCAAAACTCCTTTCTTTTACATAAAATTGAAGATAATCAAATGAGTATGTTTATGTTAACTCAATGACTATTTGTGTTTTTATTGTTATCTTCTAATGCGAGTGTGGCTATATTTGATAAAGTTACACTTTATTTTAGATTATAAGGATGTATCACTATTTTTTATTATAGTCATTAGATGGCCAGTAATTAACCTAGAATTAGTCACATTAAATATTTTTGGATACCTAATGGAATTAATTTTGTTTGGGGTGGACTTACATTTATAATTTAATTGATTTAAGTACACATACCATAGATTAGAAATGGTAAGTTCTACACCAATTAAGATAAAAACATCAACTTTGGAAAGGTTATAATACACCAAATAACTTTTGCTTAAATATCTATAATTAATTCTATAACTAGCCAAATAGAGTAATAATCTACTTGAAAAAAAAGAAGTAAAATTAAATGCTTTTTTAATTTTATCCTCAAGTACCAAAAATATATAGGACCACCTAGTATTGTGTTGGTGTGTTGGTGTGGATTTTCATTTACATAATAATTTGACCTAGTTGTGGAATGCAACTAAAATAAACAATTGCTGCTTAAATATTTATAATTAATTCTATAACTAGCCAAATAGAGTCACAATCTACTTAAAAAAAGACATAAAATTAAATGCTTTTTTAAGTTCATCCTCAAGTCCCAAAAATATATAGGACCACCTAGTATTGTGTTATCTCAAGTACTTGATGACATGTAACTTGATGCAGATTATTCCTTCTAATTATTTAAGACCCAACCTTTTCATTATATTAGGTAACTTGTGTAAATAACTTCTCATCTTAAGAAGTAATAGGGTTTGCCTGACCAATGTACTTGAAATATAATATTTATAATATCTTGATGTTATTTAGTCAACACTTACTTTTAAAAATCAATATAGGTTTTTACCAGGTTATTAACATGAATTTAATAAATATTTCCTTCAAATTATGTTTAGAGTTATTAAATGTTGTTGACAATAATTCTAGTCAACTTTATGATTTAAATTCTTATATAAATTATAACACATAAACATAAACTTTTAGGTAAATTTATAGTTTTTATAATAAACCTTGAGTATTTATTGAAAATAATTTTTATGTCAACACTAAAAACTAAGCAAAAAGTGAAAGATTTAAACCATTCAAAAAATAAGAAAATAGAGTTTTCAATTTTCTACCACTCCTTAGTTGGCAATGTGGATAATTATTTAAATAAGTGTTTTATTCACATTACAAATTAGTAAATAATTTTCTTTTTTTTTAATTAGGCTAACGAAAGTAACCACAAATTTGAATAAAATTATTACTCATTGTCAAAAATTATTAATTTAGGGCTTAAGATACATTCTAAATGAGTTGGAAATTCCATATTAATGATCAAATAATCTTATTACCAAAAATTGCAATTAAAATTAGACCAATTTTAAAACCATTTTCATAAGCAAATTTACTTAGTGTTTTTCAAGCTGACAAAAGTCAGTTGGAATTGACATAATATAAATATCTGAAAACAAGATTTATCAAATATGAAAGTTTAAACACATTTTAAATGGCTTGAAATTTTCAATCAATTAATCAAATAATTTAATTATTTGTTTTAAATATTAAAATTGGATGCATTCCAAACCCATTTTTAATGTAGTTTTTGCTTGTAAAGTCACACAAGAATGCCAAGTGATATCACAAACTAATCTCATAGTAAAAAATAATAATGTTGCAACCATATTTTCCCTTGCTTAGAAAATGGAATCAAATAGTCAAAATAATTATTGTTTATTTTTTTGGGTTAATTTCTTGGTGGATTTGCATGTGTTTTATCGACCTAGAAATTGTATGAAAAATGTTGATTAAAATTGTTACCACTTTGGTAACTAATGTAGTGTGTAATTGAATGAATGTAAATGATTGGTGATCAGTACACAATCTTTATAGCTTAAGAAATTCCCTTGAATCAATAGTTCAAAATATGTCACAGAAGTATTTTATTTTGATAAGGTACCAGTTAGACTCTGTTAGACTTATGAAGGATAAATGCTTGTTGTGTATTTGAGTGCATTCTTACAATAGAACTAGTAATATCAACTTACATTAGGATTTTAATCCAGCCTTAAATGTATTTAAGTGTGTTTCTTAGTTAACCCTTGGTAAGATCTAAATGTGCATGGGCTAGTTAGTGGCCATAATACTCATAAGAAGAAATTTGAAAGTGTAAATTATGATGTTTAATGATGAATATTGGTTGCCTTCAAAATATAACTAACACTCATTTTTTGAATGATTTAACTACATCATCCCTAATTCTCCTTGTGTAGGCATGCATAAGCTTATATGTAGGTAGCTCAAGGACTAGGTGTAGACACTAACAACTAACAATTAGGCCACTTTTTATTTATATGATAATGTTAATTTATTACTTGATAACCTCTTCATGTGTAAGTATAATCAGTTTGTGGTCCCTAACATCATAACTAGGTAATGGCCTAAGGATTACTTTTAATATTGGGTTAATCTTAGAAACCTAGCAATAATTAAATAGATATTTTCATTTACAAAATCCTCTTGGGGAAAAAATTACCCATTAGTAGTTGAGAGAGTATTTATGATATGTTAATTTTTCAAAGGTGAAATGAACTTAGAATGTTTGAGTGTCTAGTATTATGCTCTATCTAACATCAAAATATAAGAATAAATGTTGAGGCTTTTTGAAAATGAATAGTTAAGGTTTTAGTGTTCATATCTAGAGTGTATAGAATATTTTTAGTATTGAAATATCTATAATTTTAATATTGGTTTTGATATCTAAACCCTTTGGTGATGACGTCTCTTGGAGGAGGAATTTCACTTGTTCAAGTGGAGAATTACATTTGACTCTGACTTTGATGAGTATATATGTAGATTATCCTAGTGTAGTGGGGTATGGGGTTCTAAGTCTTAAACTAGGTTAAGGTTGTCGATTGTCAATCCTTGAGTTTGGATAAAACTCTTTGGAAAGGATCATTTGTATAATAATTAATTAAATCATAAATGACTAGTTTAATTTTATAATTACTATCAACCTTACGACTGATAATATTATAAAGATATATTAGATGTCTATGCTTGATTGTAGTAAATTAAACACCTTTTATTAGTTGGGTATTCTCTTGAAGTGATGTTTGTCTTATAAATTATACCTAAGACCTTGCTTTATGGTTTCCATAGTGTGGTATTCCTATTAAATATAACTTGTAATATAGGTCTAATAGTGATTGACTCATGTGCTTAATTCCTCTTTGGAATGATTGACTTTAGGAGAATGATATATTGGTCACTTACACTTGAAGTTATGAAAATAATTTAATATTAAAAGTTATCTCTTTATTTGTCATCTTATTGGTATTCTTAATTCAATTGTTTGGATGTTTTCAGGAAATAAACATTAATGCTTGTTAAAATAATTCCATGTGCCATGTTGTAAATTATGAGAACCTATTTATAACTCAACGAGATGTGTGTGCGTTATTGTTATAAAAAAATATTATTACATTACCCTTTTATAAATAATTCATATCACAAACTTACTAAATTGAATAAGGAAACTAAATGAAACATGATTTTAAGTAATCCAAAAATTGAATTAATGTGCATTCCATAAAATATGAATGACCAATTCATGTGTTTTATCAAACCCAATGTATTTCATAATGTTGTGAGACATATTAGTAAAATTGGCTTCACACATATCTGCCTTGTAACATATATTTATAGAAGTAATAAACACTTATATATAATTAAATTATTAACAAAAAAATAATTTATTAAATTTTTTGGGTTTTAATGGAAGAAAATTTTGGGCATGACACCATGTTGGGTCAAATTCGATTCAAATGTGTGTCACGTATTGAGTGTTTGTGTGTCATGATCATGAGATTATGTGCATATTTATTTATAGATAAATATATGATTATTTTTTAGATAGGTTACATGATTTATATCACACATAATTATTTTGTGTAATGCCATTATTTCTATCATATATCTATTGCGTTGTTTGTTATGGTGTGTCTAATTAATATATCTACTTGACATGACACTTGTATGTGAATTTCCATGGATTACATGTTTCATACATGCTTCAATGATCAAATTTTTATATGATGACAAAACTTATCATGTTTGTGTACATAATTTACATGATTACATTTTTCTATATTGCAAATGATGTGTATAACTCTATATTTTGAAATGAGTGCTTTTTCATGTTTCATCTCTCATATCAAAAGGGGGCATATAGTGTCCTTATCGTATAGATTCAGGCCATGAGAGACATGTATTTCATATTTTTGGTTAGATTATGTGATTTATAAGGGAAATATTGAGGCATATGTAGGGTATTTTACATTATTGTAAGGAAAATATGATAGATTCTATGACATTATAATAAAAAATATATGTTCAAATTTAGTATATTTTATTACATATATTAGATTAAAATCATTGATATAAATATTATGGCATTATGTATCACTTATAAGTATAGATGAATTAGATTTTGGGCATGGATGTTGCTCATGCAAACACTTTTCTATTTTTATATTATCAATTGATGGGGAATGATGGTACTATCTAATCACTTTGGATGTAAAATTTTTCTACAGTGGTTGATTTTGAGACTTAATTTACACATGAACCTATTTAAAGGTTCCAAATTTGCATACAAACTTTTTCTAGGTTTCTTGAAAAGAGTTATGATTATATTTAGAGTAATTTAGATATGGTTTATGTGTCACTTCAATTATATCTCTTCTCCCTCTCTAATGTTTGTTTTGGTATTAACATTGCTCAACACATGGTTTTAGCCATTGTATCTCCTTAGGTCATGATCACCCCATGGAATTCTCTAAAAAAATTAACCCTAGTTCACATACCTTCAGATGTATTTGTTCATTGACTTTTCAATTTTAGATAATTAAATGACATTGATTATTTTAGATTTTCAATCATGAGTGGACATTGATCTATCCATGTTTCCTTGTAGGTAGTTTTTTTCATGGAAAAATTGGGTCATACCTATTAATAATAATTATGTATAATTACATGTAGAAAATTCTTTCTTTTATCCATTTAATCTAGCATTTTCAATACTAGACTAAAATGGAATAATTTATAGACACATAAAATTGGTATCATACACTTAGAAACATTAGAATTGACACACTTTGACATACTTGAATGTACATACACATTTCACTCTTATCCACACTTTCCCATAACTATCTACCCACCTATTATTTTGGATAAACCCAATATACCAATACACATATTCAAGATCACCCAAGTCTATGGAAGAACACTCCATAATTCTAAACATATTATAGTAACCTAAATCTGGTCACAAATTCTTGATCATGCATGTTTTACCTTGTTTTACCTTTAATTAACTTGTGCACTTAATTAGTACTTATTTTCCTACTTCACCCTATCTTAAGCACAAGAGAGGAATTATTTTACATTAAGACCATCATTTATCACACATAAAAATGTTATGATTACTAAAAACTAATATGAATATGTGTGCCTTAGCCTAGATCTAGAATTCAACACCTTTCCCTAGGGAATAGGACTAGACAAATAGGGAAAAAAGTGGTAAATATTATTATCCCTATCTACCATTCTTGTCCTTATTCTTCCAATGGTCATATTTTCAAATTAAACCCTCCCTTATTTTGTCATTTGTATTTTTAGGCTTCCTAGCATGTGGTCATCCCTTTTGAATTGTTATAAAGGTACACACAAGTCACTCATTATGCAACTTGGAGATTTAAATTCAAAATCTTAACTACACAAGTGTAAATTGAACAAAAGTTCCATATTCTTCCCAATTAAAGCTATAATAACCTCAATCACACCTCATCCAATTCTCAAGTTAGCTTTACACAACCCTAATCTAGAATGATCAATTATTTAAAATGATTTTAGATGCATTAATATATTAAAAGAGGAACAATTTCACAAAACACTTAGGTGTGAAAACTACAATGGGCTTAATTTTACTCCTTTTATTATTAGATATGTAGGTATAATTCATTAATTACAAGGGTGATTTGGGTTAACTCAGCCCAACTACACTCCTCTTTTTCATGCTTACAGGTAATTCAATCTTTGCATGCCCTAGTAGGGTTTACAACTTTAAAAAGATATCTATTGGACTCCCACACATCTCTTAAGATAAAATTATCACATATTGACCTATTTTCAATAATTTCATGTGATTGTGCCATAAATTCCAACTTTATATAGTGGAACAAAATCATTAGATAGGGATAACAATGAGCAGTGTTACTATCTTTTTTCTAGTTTTTGTATGTAATTTAACCTTTTAGGGTTTAACTATGTAAATCCTATGTTTATATTAAAGGGATGAGATGTCTAAATCAATCAAATAATATTCAACAATTAAGAATTGATTTTTATGGCATTTGATCTTATTTGAATTTCTAAAAATAGTAATAACTAGTCATAAATATAGACTTATTTGGAAAGTGACTATTGTAGATGATCTAGGTTTTCTACACTTTTGAGTGTCATCAATGGGATTCTATAATATGTTTGCTCATTAGATGGTAACGCTCCATATGGATAGTAGATCCATGTTGTTATAGTGTCCTCAAAGTGGTGGTAGTGTCCCATTTATGGGACTATTCCTATTTTTTGGGAGTACTTGTGTCTATATTTTTGGGTCTTATTCCTGCATGCATGAAACCTAGAACTCTATGTTGTGCTTGGAAAACATGATTTAATGTGCAAACCCTAATCATCCTTATAAGTATGGCATGAGAAATAATTGTGTGTTTATTATTATGAGAGGCTAGACATCCTCAACACCTTATTGTGAAGAGAGTTGATTACATACCAATACTCTAAAGAGGGATGAACCTGATGTAGTTCTCTCACCTAGTGCTTGATGCAAGTACAAATGAATGCTAGAATGAGAGTGAACTTGGATGCCTTAAATTTTCTTGATCTTTAAAATATTTGAAAATTGGGCTTAGGAATGTTATAAATGGTAGTATGCAAAAGTAGGGTAAAATAGGGATCAAATACCTTAATTTTGCTCAATTTGTCTTTGGTTTGAATGTGTTTTTTACATATATTTTCCATCTAGTGAATAGAGGTCAATTAGACTTGTATTTATAAATACCTATAGCTTATGTGGATAATAAAATGTGCTTAATCCAACCTTAGGAGGGGCACATGTTTGAAAGAGTATCCATTAGGGAGTGTTAGGGATAAATATAGTAGTGCCCGATTAGGGACACTAGTGCCATGTGGTTGTAGTGTCCCAAATGTGGTGCTAATGACCACGTAGAAAACTATTGGGAAAACTAGGTTGGGATCTAAGAAGATAGTCCTCAAAGTATGTTTGGCTACTTGTAGAGGTTTGTGGTCTGCATAATGACTAGAAAAGTCTAAGGCTCTAGGCTAGGCCCAGAGATAAGCTAGGAATAGGTTAACTCAAGTGACACTCTTAGCATCCAAATACCACTTTTAAGTGATTACAGTATCCTTTTTTGATCTCAGATTCATATTCTATGAGGATTCAAGGTTTGCTTCCATTTTCTTACTTTTACATTTCCTTAGTCAATACAATTAATCAAATGGATCAAAAAACTAAGTTTAGCTTTCATTTTCATGGTTTAGTCTTGTTTGAAATTGTTTCATTTAATCTATTTTAGTAATTTAATTTTAGTTTACTAATCAAAAGTGAATTTTAAAAATCATTTATTATTCCTTTAAATTTATTTAAAATATAATTAATTACCACATTAATTCAATTCAAGATAAAACATAGACATGGCCATATCTCATATCATTGATTTTCACTCTCAATAGTATCAGTGATAGTTGAATAGTTACAATTTTACTTACGTGTCTACATTTTTCGATAGTATTTGATAACCCTCAATGAATATATTTAAAATTTATAAATCTTCATTTGGTTGACTTAGACATGTTTCATAGGTCTATCATAGTGGGAAATATCAAAGAGACGTTTATAAATATAAATAAATCTTAATGTCATGTTCACTTGGTCATTGACTCACTACTTGGCAATGACATTGAGAAATAAATTAGTACTCTCTTTAGGAATTATCACAAAGAGATATAAATATAAAAAAAAACTCAAAGGATAATCCCTAGATCCATGTCTAAATACAAGAGTAGGTCAAAGCTATATGGTGTCAAGTGTTGAAAGACAAACATTGCATTACTTGTTAGCATCAACATGATGGTGCACACACACACACACACACCTAGGTAGGAGAACTAAATTTGGTTTGACTACCCTTCAAAGTATTATAATGTAGGTAACACTTAGTCACTTAGTAGAGACTGATTTGGGTTGTTTAACCCAAATTTCTAACCCCATTTTTAAGGATCATCTTGTATTGAAAGTTTAATTAGGGTTTCAAAGGAAGGGGGATAAAAATAGTTATTAACACATATGTATTATGTAAATCATACACATAGGAGGTATCTATATGTTCAATTACATTGGTTTGAGGTGACACAAATATGTATAGAGAACTAGGAAAATAACAATCACCATAAGGGTTTAAACTTTTATGGTAATGTTTACACAAGGTTTGATCTCTTGTTTATTTATTTTAGTATTTATAGAGAAGACACAAATCATTTTTAGGTATGATGATGAATATAGTGAGAAAAAAAATAGAAATTAGTGAAGTGTATCTCTTATCTATTATTTTTAAAATTCTAAATATAGTGGGTGTAATATCAATTTACTTTATATGTTCATATTTTTATGAGTACCACCTTATTTTGCAAAATATAAATACTCATATTTTTATTTTATTTAGATCACATTAATAAAAGAAAGTAAAACATTGATAAATTGACCAAGGTGGATGATACTCTGTATAAAATCTTTGTTAGGAGTATAATGTACTTCACTACAACTAGGCCATAAATTATGTATGTAGTGAACCTATTCTATTGATTCATGCAAGATCCACATGAATTTTATTGGATTGTAAAAAAAATTAGGATATCTGAGTGGTACTTAAAACTTTAGTATCATTTTTTCTTCAATTGAAAACTTTGAACTAGTGAGATGCACAAGCTTTTATTTGGTTAACTCAATGGATGATCAAAAATCAAATTTTAGATATGTTTTCTCAGTTGGATCTACAGTTGTATTATGGAGTAAGAAGAAGCAAGGAATTGTGGCTCTCTCCTCAATAGAATTTGAATACATAGTTTCCATAATGATAATTTATCAATCCATATGTCTTATAAATATCTTGCAAGATCTACAATTGTAACAAACATCCAACAACTATTTAATATGACAAAAAAGCACCATATCAATGACAAAGAATCTATTATTTTACATTATAATGAAATACATAGAGACTTGTCATCACTTTATTAGAGATTTCATAAAAGTTGTGAAATTGGAGTTAAATTTTTATCCAATAACTAAGAAAATGTATTATATCTCCATTGAATCTATTCCAAATGAATGCTTTGTAAAGTTGAGATAATAATTAAGAATTGTCCAAAAACTAATCAAATTTCTTATATCATCAAGGGGGAGATTGAAAGAGTTGATAATCAGCTATCTAAGTGTAGGAAGGAATGCATGTCAAGAAATTTAACATTTTGTTATCTATTATTTATTTAGGATTAAATAAATATTTTTTATCTAAGTTTTTTGGTTTTTATTTTGTTTTATTTTAACTCTCTCAAGGAAATGAAAGAAAATAATTGAAATAGAATCGGTATCTCTTTTAAATCACATAAGTCTATTTTCTATTTTGTTTGTATGATGTAAGTGAAGAATTATGTTTTATTCATGTTTTATTTCTTTTAGGTGATTGAATGATCGATTGGTGATTGATGGTTATAATTTTTTAACCCTAAATTAAGATGGTTCAATATATTATAGGGTTCAACATATATAAATTAATAAGTACAAAGATGATAAACAGATCTATAGTAGGCTGATTAATTTGTAAACTTAAATAAATAATATTTTGAATTTAAAATGTTGAGATATGATAAAAATAGAAATTATAACTATTTTTTGATATTAAAATTAATTATAAATATTATAACTTATTTGTTTCACTATGTGTATGCATATTTCATATGGAACAATTCGGAAGTAAATTAGATCTAGATTCTAGATCAACTGTTAGATTTTGTAAATTTGAATTTTGTGGCCTTAGACACTTGCATCAAACCTAAATAATTATGTCAATGTTGGTGTCTAACTTAGAAATAAATTTTCAATACATAATATTGATTAGATATAATTGAAACAACCTAGAACCTTATAAGTTTTTTATCACCTTTATTATGGTGTGTTTAGATCTCACACATAAGTTGTTTTGCTCTATCAAATGATCAAACCCTAACTTCCTCACCTTTGGAGTGACTATCAGAAAAATGGGTTAGTGGGAACATGGTGTTGAGCTATTCTAAGGACCATTCTATCATGGGTATTAACTACATAGTTAATACTTTGAATATGGCCTCAAAATTATGTATTTCTCCTCTAAGTGTTGGTTTGTGTGTGTATAAAGATATAATGTGTGATAAGAAAGTACATAGAGTGACCTAGCTTTTAAATTGGGGAATATGGATCATGGAATGATCTTTTAGTACATAATACCTATAGATGGGTTTTACATATGACTGATATTTAAATAGGAAATAATAAGGAAACTTTTCTCACTTAAATGCTTGATTGAATGTTTTTGGTAAGTTGCCTTGTGAGTTTCCATGTCTATGCTAGGTGAGGAATGAATGAGGATTTATATATATATATATATATATATATATACCAATTCCATTTATAAATATCTCACATTAAATAACACAGGTTGATCATAAAAACATGTTTTATTTGTAAACTTGATGACTTTAGGGTACTATACACTTAGTTTGGCATAGGACACTAATGTTAACATAGGAATATAGTTGGGACACAAGTGTTTAGGAAGATAAAAAATAGAGATGGATCCAAAACTTGTAAAGGATGATAATAAGTAGGTTTATATAATTTTACAAAGCATAGAAGGCTTAGTCATAAAAATAACATATGATCAGACTAAGAGATAAGTAATAAGCATAAGTGTTTAACCCTAAACTAGATATAGATCATAATATAGGAGATGGGATTAAGAATATAGAAATGAATAAGAAAAAGGGTAATTAATAGATCTATAACATGTTAATCAATTTTAAAACTCATCTAGAACATATACTAAATTTATTATGTTGAGATATACAAAAAATGGAAAGTATAACTATGTTAGATATTGCAATGATAATGAAAACAAGACATTTAGTTGGTTCTTATGCTAATGTAAATTTAGATATGGAATAGAAAAGTAGACTAGAATAATATTTTGTAATAACCATAAAATTCTATATTAAGTGCCTTTATAGCTACAAACACTTACATCAACATAGGTTGGTTGTGTCGATGGTAGTGTCTGGATCAGATGTAAGTGTTGAATATATAATAAGTGTTGAATTAGGATGTGATCTCTTGTATGCTTATGGGTTTATCATCACCTTTGCTCTGGTGCATTTAGATATAGATCATGGAATTTTGATCCTCAAATGATCAGACTTCATCTTCATAGAGGTTATGGTAAAAAATGGTTGGTGGCCACATGGTGTTGAACTTACCTAAAGAACCCTCTATAAATGAGCATTGTCTACATGTCCAATACTTTGAATATGTCCTCAAACTTATGTAGTTCTCTGTTATGTGTTGGCTTGTGTGTGAATCATGCAATGTGGGATAAGTAATTATAATAGTGACATATCTTGTAACTTGGTAAATATATCTCTTCAACTAATCCTTTAGTACTTTAGACATGTAGATGTATTATCTCTATGAATGATATATAAATAGGATAAAATAGGGAATCTTTGCTCATTTCAATGTTTGATTGATTGTTATTGATAAGTTTCCTTGGTCTCTTTAGGTGAGTAATGACTAAGGGTCGATATTATATTTATACCAATCCTCTTGGATAATATCTCACATTAAAGAACTTAGGTTGACCATTAGGATAAGTTTCATTTAAAAAATAAATGACTTTAAGGAAATGGACACTTGCATCATAACATGACACCTGCATTAATAGAGGTGTCTTCCTAAGATGCAAATGTCCAAGGAGCAATAAAATAGGCACACGATCAAAACTTTTAGAGGCATAAGATAAGTAGTGTTTAAACATTTTGAGAAAAATATAAGGTCTTGGTCATCAACATAAGACTATTCAGACTAAGAGATAGGCCAAGGGGAACAAAAAAAATATGTAAGACTTTCAAGAGTAATAAAGATATAAAACTGAGAGAAATAATTAAGGTCTAAGTTTTCTAAGTGTACAAGATTGAGGTGCTATATAATTCATAAATATCATCTACATTTTCCCCCCTTTAATCTATTAACAAAATTACTAATTTAAAGGAAATGCATGTGTACTTGGGTATGTATAACACATCTTACCTTTTCTTGAATCCAACCTAAGTGTTTTGTTAGTGATTGGCCTATAACCAAGATCATGTTACATTATATATTCAGTACATATAATACAAAATTGAAAACCTTGAAATGGTTAAAATTAAAAGAGATCAAGGTTTAGGAGTACACCTATGTATTGATGCAACCATCTTTCCTTTTGATAATTTCATTTGAAAGATATATCATTATGAATCACTAAAATTTAGATTCGGACAAATATAAATCTATAAAGTGCATATATATAAGAAAATAGAGAGAGATAAGAAGACACATGCCCCTAACCTTAGATAAAAAGTAGATTTCCACTTGGTAATTAGCAATTGAATCAATGATTTGATTTTTAAATAGTAGGCATACATTGCATATCATATACACCTTAGATATGTCTCATGATAAAACTATGTATAACAATGGTACCAATGTATATAATTCTACCATAAATGTGTATCTGATTCAAATAATTGTGTGCTATGGCTAATTTGAAATGATGTAAGTGTGGATGACATGCTTCCCAAGTATGCCCCCTCTATAATGTAAAACTAAAAACTAATATAAGTGTCAATGTGAAGGACATATTTCCAAAATATGCCTGCATTATAATCTAGAGATGTTGAATACTGAGTGTGGAGAACATGTTTCCAAAACATGTCTCTACTAAATTTGAGACTATGAACACGTGGAATCCATGTCTATATGACATGCCCCCACCAAGTTTTAAACTATGAATGTGTAGAATCCATACATCTATGTCATACCCCCACCGATATTCCCCCTTTTGAGGTGAGGTAAGATATAAACTAGTAGCTACCTCACCTTAAAAGGATAATATAATGATATAGCTATGAATGAAACATGTTACATATAGGAGGACATGTTTAAGTAAATGTATCATTGAAGCACATAGAATGTGATCACATTAAGGCTTAAGATACATGATAAATATCATGGCAATGTCTAGATAGTAACATGACAATCTCAATAAGTAATCAAGAACACACATAAAGGCACTCAAAATAAAATCAAAATAAAATGGTCTAAGGAGACCACAGACAAGGGGCATGTTCCAATGCCACACAATAAAATGGATAGTACTTAGTCAAATGTCCACAAAGCAAGAATGAAATATCCAAATTTCTATGCAATAAGATATTACATATTCAATTGTTCAAGAGTCAAACAAAGGCATGGGGTCACAAACGATAGAGCATGTTCAAATTCTAAAAAACAAATCAATAGCAAAGTAAGACACTCAAAGAAGTACAAAAATAAAAACATAAGTAACCAACATAAACATATCATAGTATCCCATGGATCAAATGTGTTCATAAAAAATGTCAAGTACATATCATATCAATTACACTATAAAAAATATAATCATGGATATAGGCATGTGTAAGTACATATTAGCTCAAACATGATAATGTAAAGTGACCATAAAATGATATAATTTGGGTGTATTATGATCATAGAGGTGTATGCCTCTAACATCTTGGTGACATAAGTAGAGGGAAATCCCAACATTTAAACCTACATAGATCATGTATCTATGTATGCATGTATCACACTCAAATAGAAGCATGAAACACATGTGTATGTATAAGTAACTGATATGCTATCCACCAACATGGAATTAACACATGGATACCAAGTATCCAATAGAATATGTATATGCTGAAAATATTTTTAGATTTTTTTACTTTATTTTATTTTATTGGTATATATGAAGATACTACCCTATGATATCATACAAAGGATGGTCATAGGTATCTCCCCACTCAGTACTTGGTGCCATAAACTAGTGGTAATTCCAATAATTATGCCTAGGTGTAATATATGTCATTGTTATGTTTGTGATGTTTTGTGTATGTATAATGGGACTATGTGGTTGTGAATAAACAATATGAATAATACGGGTTCATGGGAGCCATCATAGAGTGTTTTATAGTTTATTTGTAATAATAGTAATAGGAATATGTGTAGGTGCTCTGGATATCTTAATGTAATGTGTAGTATATGATAATTTTGTTTAACCCAATGTAGATCTATGATGTAATAGTCCCTCAAGTATTGACCTCTCAGTAAATGGGATTACATGTTACTTACCCTTTTACAATGGATTAACCTTAGTAGGCTTGATAATTAATTGTTTAGGTATAAATTTCTCTTATGTAAGAGGATGTTCATATAGATCTCCAGAAATTGTAATTACCTAATTGGCATGAATGTATTTAATAAACCCATGAAGTATAAAAGGTACCATTCAAAGACTATGTATCCAAGGGTATCTGAATAACATATCAAAGACACCCATGGAAGGTATAACTAAAAAGGTATTAACCACATGTGTGGAACCCACCTATAAAGGTAAGTCAATCTCACCAATAATCTATTGTGAGGTCCCATTGAATTCTCTAACCGATCTAGTAAGAGGTAAATCATGATGAGTATAACCCAATTGCATAAGTAATGGCATGGTGTGAACATTATTACTTTCACTATTATCAATCATAACACTACATAGAGTTTGGTGATCAAGATATGCTCTAATGAATAAATAATGAAGATCAAATTCATCATCCTAAATTTCATTGTCATCTAAAGTAATAGAAGGTCTCTAAATCATAGGAGGTTTATACTATGTATAGGTACCAATAATCCCATCTAGTGGGTGTTCATGGTGTGATGGAGGAGGATATGCATTATATACCATTTGTATCTCCTCATCCTTCCTAGAATGGTCTTGAAAAAAAATATCAAATATTATTTTTTTTTGGTGATCATCAGGTTGTGAACCTAATTCCTTTCAAGGATCATCAAATGTAATCTTTTGGTAAGCTATAAGGTCTTAGATCTTATGATTCAAGGTAAAACATATGATCATAGAATTCCCTAATCCTTGGTGATAATCACAATAACCATTCACATCATATCCTTTTCATATTGGCTAACTCATATAAAACTCTATAGGATGAAGGAGAGATATAAGCTAACACTCCACTAAACATGTGAGTAATGAAGTTGGAGACTTAGGTAAGCATGATAATTGTCTCCTTAGTGAATTAGATAAAACAATATGATTAGACTACTATGAAATTGTATTAAATATGGTGGTTGTTTCTTTTTTAGGCTCGAGAGTTTTTACCTTATAGCTTGGTTTAATTGTAAACTTGGTATTGGATGTAGATGTAGTCAGTGTGTTAGACAAATAATTAATTTTAATCAATTAAAGAAGTTTTATTTCATAGTCACGAATAACAAGACACAAGTCATCAAATGATTTAATATTTTTCAAAATGATGGACACATGTAAATGAGAAAAAAACTTTGTTTGGATGTCTTAAAGTTATTTATCTACCACAGGATTGGTCATTTTACCCAACATTATCTTGTATGTCAAGACATATTCATTGATAGTTTCATTGGTTTCTTGTTTTATTTTTAAAAATTGGGCATATGAAACATTTTTGGTAATGTCAATATATAAGTATTTTCAAAATTGATCTGCAATAGGTTTGAATGCTTTCATATATTTTATAGGTAAATCATAGAACCACCTCAAATTATGCTACCCATTCTCAACATGGGTATCATAATGAATCATTGGATTAATTTCCTCATTGGTTTGAGGCATATTAGGTGATAGGAGGGGAAGCTCAATTATTTCAATAAGCACACCTCCAAATCTAAGACTACACCTAGGTTGTATGAAAAATAATTTAAATAGTAACTGAAAAACTACAAAAAAAATTGAAACCCTAGTTAACATAAAACTCTAGGAATCAGAAAAAAAATTCATTTATATGAAAAAAGATCACCAAATGAAAAACTACGAAAAAATTGAAACCCTAGTTAACATAAAACTCTAGGAATCAGAAAAAAAAAAAAAAAAAAAAAAAAAAATCATTTATATGAACAAAGGTCACCAAATGTTTAACCCTGAACTGGATACGAATCCTAATATTGGAAATAAGGTTAAGAATATATAAATAAATAAGCACAAGGGTGATAAATAGATCTATATTAATCCAACTAATTATAAAACTCATATCTAACATGTACTAAACTTATTATTTTTCTAAACTTATTATTTTGAGATATGATAAATATTAAAAGTATAATTGTGCTAGATATTGAAATAATAATGAAAATAAGATATTTAGCTAGTTTTAATGCTAACACATATCTGGATCAAGAACAAATAGGAATTAGACTAGAATAATATTTCATAATAGTCACTAAATTCTATATTAAGTGCCTATATATCCATATACACTTGCATCAACCTAGGAAAGTTGTGTTGATGCCAGTGTCTAAATCAGGGGTACTGGTGTCCAGTATATAATAAATGCTAAAATAAGATGTGACCACCTAGATTCTTTTGGGTTTTTCATCACATTCAGATCTATAACAAGGACTATCATCTTCATAGTAGTTGTGGTAAAAATGAGTTAGTACACACATGGTGTCGAGATGCTCCAAACACCCCACTATAAATGAGATCTACCTACATATCCAATACTATGACGAGAGACTCAGACTTATGTAGTTCTCCCTTATGTGTTGGCTTGTGTGTGAGTCATGAAATATGTGACAAGTAAGTAAAATAATGACTTAGCTTATAACTTGGAAAATATATCTCTTGGGTTGTTCCTTCAGTATCTCAAACCTATATATGTGTGGTTATTGATCTATGTTCATGTTGTTGATGTTATGGCATAAATGTTGTCATTAATGTCAAGGTCAAGATGGATGTCATTAATGTCAAATTCAAATTTGGTGTTATGCATTGTGAAGTGGTATGTGACAAGGATTCCTATGACAAAAGAGAATTTCAAGGTAACTTGGTAATTCTTCTGAGGTTCATGACATGTTAAGGTCAAGATCAAGATACAACGTAAGCATACTTTTGAGCACTAGTCTTAAGGAGCATTCTCATATCATGAGCATGTATATAAATATGGTGGTTTGGTAAGATGGATACACATAGGTATGATTGAATGTTCAAGGATGCTCAATCATGCATATAAATTGTTAGAACAATTTATAAATTATCAAGGTAAACCTACAAGGGTAAGGTCTTAAGTCTAAGCATGTAACCAGACTAATCCTAGACCTTGCCTGACCTAATAAGCTATCATGAAGAGTTGTCAAGGCTTATGAAGGATAAAAATTAGAGGTAAATCATGTGAAAATATTTTTAACAATGTTTAAACATGTGTATAATGTAGATAAAGTTTTAGAGATGTCAAGGTCAATTCATGGCTTATTCATTTGTATCAAGAGACCTAGTGAGGAGGCATAGGCTTGCTAGCATGATAAGGCAAGTAGTCTGAGGCTCGTGAGAATAATATTAGTAGAGTTTGAGCATGGTATGAGTTTTTATGACATTAATATTAATTTTTTATAGTAGCTCAAGTGGTTTTAAGGTATGTTCAAGGTCTAAGTGTGACTTACAAGTATAGGTCTAGTGAGAAAAGAAACCTAGTATGGCCTAATTAGGGGTCAAGTTCAGTTTCAAAGGTGATAAATATCATGATAATCATATTAAAATTTGTGAGAGTTTTTTTCAAGTGTTTTGGTGAATTTTTAGGTCCTGAGTTGAAGAAGAAAGCATGAAAAGTGGTTTTGAGGTTTTCTATGTGCATAAAATGAGGTATTATAGACCCAAGAAGGATTTTATTATGATTGTTTTCATGTGAAACATTTTAATGAGATATTATCAAGTTCATGTAATTTGGTTAATAATCCTATCTCAATTTTCCAATCATTAGTTTCTAGATTAAGGGCCCAAGCTTTGTGAATGATTGTTAAGACTGTAAGGTGGTATTAACCCTCTCTAAAACCCTAAAAAAGGCTTGATATGGAATATATTGATATAAATGGCTCAAAATTAATTATATGACCTATTTTTATTATTTTATTATGTATAGGACTCTTCTAGGTACCTCTAGGTGACATTGGTCTGTCAGAAGAGTGAGTGAAAGCTACAAGAAACCCCTTGTTTCTCATATTTTTGATAAAGCAGACAGGGTTGACCAGGTCAAAGCATGAAAATTATTATAATATTATGTGTGATACTTTTATTTTTTGTCAATGTATGTTTATAATCAGGTTATAGACTTAAAATATGTTAAACTAGTCATGGAAGTTGGCCTATTGCTAAAAAGGCCTAGTGAGGAAGATAGTGAGAAAATAAGAAGACATGGGAATGAGATTAGGAATGTGTCTCCATGGATTAGGGATAGATAAAATTGAATAGGGTGTTTTTAAATAAATTTAACATATATCCATATTATATATAATTTTTTTATATGTGTGTGTATGGCATAAAGTTGCTTTCAATCTGACTTGCCTAACACAGTGAGGTCTATGTATAGTGAATCCATGAGATTGGCCTGTAAGACCAATATTTATATTTTAGGCTATAGTATATTTGTTTTAATTTAATATTAATATGTTTTATGATCATATAAACCCATTTTAAGTTCATTAAATTGAACATGTAGGTGTTCTAATTCATTGTTCCATGACTATGTTTTAGAACATTCATGCAATTTTATGTATGTCAGTAAGAATGATGTTCCTGAGTCATTATGCCTAGAGTTTAATGTTATAATTCACATGAATTTTTTAAATATGTCTCATATTTTCATTTTGATATATTTTTATTCATGATAAATTCCTATGAAGGTGTAAAAAGTCAAAGGTTCTTAACTGGTTTTTTAGGCCTATTTACAGTTTTCAGATAGTATATGGAAGTGCTTAGTTTGAAGTATTTCACCCTATATGGTAAATTATAATGAAAATTGTGATGAAAATAAATTAATTTAGGTTCTATCCATATGATTTTATGGTATGTTTTTTTGATAAAATTGGTTTTGTGTTTCAGCTTTGGTTGGTAGACTTTCTGACAGTAAGAAGACCTAATTGTGAGTAGGCCTAATGGTGTGGTTCAAAGAGTGAAATGAGATAGATAATATTGGAGACATAATTTGAGATTATAAATGGTATAATTTAAGTGTGTGTGAATTTTTTAATCCATTTATGGAGGATAAATATGTTCCAAGGTGGTCAAGGTGAAACGTGTGCTTTGAAAAGGCCTAATTGCATTAGGTCTCTATTAGGCCTAATGATGGTTTTGGTACTTATGAGTGATGAAAAAACTATGTAGTGGTTTTTTTCCTATGAAAAATGTTTTCTTATCTATTCCAAGGGTTATCCAATTATTAAAAGTTTTTTTTCCAACCAAGGTATGTGAAACCAAGAGTCAAGTATAAGAAGAAAGTCTAATAGGCATAACTTGACTAGTTAGAATATCAATGAGGTGAATGAATCATATAGAAGTTTGGAAAATATGTAGAGGGAATAAATACCATAAAATATGTGTTTTTAATATTTTATTAATTTTTAAAAATGATTTTATAGATGATGATCAAGGTCATATGATCTAAATCTGCCAAGAAAAGGATTAGTTGAGCAAAGAGGTCTAATAGGTTGTTTGAGAAAGATAAAAGAGTGTGAAGATTAAAATAAGGTGATCATAATAATTTTAGTGATAAATAGGTTTCCAAAGGTTATCATATGTTCTAGGTGGTTGATTTGGTGTTGATTCACCTAGGGGGTTGGTGCCTCCTTGCAAGTTGATGCTTGACTAATGAGGGGTTGATGTTCCTTGTGGGGTTGGTGCCTCACTAAATCTTGATTAACTACTTATATGACTTTATTCCAAGATATTTTTTAGTGGGATGTATCCCCCATGATGGTTTCCCACATATCTCTTATGTTCATATTTTATATGCTTATGTGGATGCTTGTTTATGCATTAGTTGATGTATGGGTTTAAATGAATGTTTCATGAATGATAAGTGAAATTGAATGAGTATTTTAAGGTCACTAATTCACCGCCCCCCCCCACCCATCCCTCTAATTATCTATAATTACAATATTATTCCCTATGAATAATATGAAAATAGGAAAAAATATGAAAGTTTTACTCACTTGAGTGCTTGATTGAGTGCTTTTGATAAGTTGTATTAGTCTCTTTAGGTCTTTTCTAGGTGATAAATGAATAAGGATTTATCTTATATGTATACCAATTCTCTTGGATAATATATCACATTAAATCACATAAGAATACCATTATTATATGTTTTATTTTCAAATTATATGACTTTAAGGCACTAGAGAGTTATGTCAGAACAACAACTGTGTCAACATAGGTGTCTACTTGAGACACAAATGTCCAAGGAGAAAGAAAATATGTATAGTCTCATAACTTGTAGAGGTATAAGATAAGTATTATTTAAACATTCTAATCAAGATAGAAGGCCTAGGTCATCAACATAAGACTGGTCAAACTAAGAGATAAGCCAAGGGGTACAAAAGAAATTAGATGCGAGACTTACAAAAGCACAAAAGGTTTAGAATTGATAATAATAGCCAAGGTATAAGTTTTCCAAGTATATAATAATGTGTTATATAATTCATATATATCATGTACAACAAGAGATATCAGATGCAAGCTTATCATTAGTAGTCATGTCTTAGAATTGAAGGGTATAGTCATGAGAAGTATTTTCTATGTATATTATACTAAGGTGTTATATAATTTAGATTTAGTGTCTAAATTCCCCCCCTTTACTCTAATAATTAAATTACTTATTTAAAATTTTATATATATATAATTGTGTAAAACACACCTTTTCTTTAACTGAGTCTAGCTTGAGTGCTTTACTAGTGACTGATCTATAAACAATAGCATGTTATAGTATATAATCTGTGCATATAATCTAGAATTTAAATAATTTAAAATGAGTAAAATTAAAGAGAGTGAGGTTATGAGTATACTTGGGTACTAATGAAGTCATCTTGCCTTTTGAAAATTTGATCTGAAGAGATGCTTCAATATGAAGTATTGGAGTTGAGATTAGGGCAAATGTAAAATTTTCAAGTGTAGATATATATAAATATTATAATACAACTTACCCTAAACCTTTGATAAAAGGTGATTTTCCACTCGAAAATTGAGATTAGCTCAACCATACAACCCAATCATACTTATAACCTAGTGAGCATGAGTGATCCAAGTCAACTCATACTATAAATATGGTGAGGGTGGAAGATTTGATTGCTCCATCCTATAAAATTGGTAATATTGAGTGATGTAATCACCTCAACCTTTTCAAAATGTGAACCAACTACTTCAATAGATTGACTCAATAATAGTTCATAAAAGTCCATCTTGGTGTATGTTAAAGTCCATAGAATATTTGAAATCTGAATGTTGGTTTGATTTTGACAGTTAAGAAACTTTTTTTCATGGCATATGCACCTCATATATGTCTCAAGTTGAAACTTAGGTATAATAATGGTACCAATGTATATATGTTGTCACAAATGTGTATCTAAATCATATAACTATGTCATTTGGCCAATTTAAAAAATTTCAAGTGTATAAGACATGTTTACCATTACATTTCACCCCTAAAATATGAAATTTATAACTAATATAAGTGTGAATAACATGATTCCATAACATTACCTCACTATAATCTAGAAATGTTGAGTACCGAATAAGTGTGGAAGTCATGCCTTTTTTGTGTGCCCCCACTGAAATCTAAAATTATTAAGGTGTGAAATCCATGCCTCTATGACATTATCACACTTATATTCCCCCATTTTGAGGTGATGAAAAATATAAATTGGTAGTTACCTAACCTCAAAAGAATAATAAAAATATACAATCTGTGTATTGATCATGTAACATTTAGGAGTAGCATGTCTAGGTAAATATAGCAATGATGTACATAGTATGTGATCACATAAAATCCTAAGATACATGGTGGTGATATCTGGATAGTAACATTAAAATCTCAACAAGTAATCAATTTCACACACAAGAACACTAAAAAATAAATCAAAATACAATGGTCCAAAAATACCTCAAATAAGGGACATGCACAAATGCCATATAAGCAAAGGGACATGACTTAGTCAAATGTCCATAAAACATAAAAATACATGTTTAAATGTCCACATATAATGAACTATGATGTATTTAAATGTCACAATAGACAAACATAGGCATAGGGTCCACAATCAATGGATCATATTCAAATGCTTAAATAATTAAGGTAAGATACTCAAAGAAGTGCAAAAAATGTAAGCATAAAATCATAAGCATCCAGCATAAACATATAATACCATTCCTTGGATATGTTCTAGAAAAAACATTAATTACATAACATATCAAGTACATTATGAAATATTTAAGCATGGATAAAGGTATGTGTAAGTATATAATCTCAAACATGATAATGTAAAATGATCATAGAATGATATAATCTGTATGTATCATGATAAAACAAGAAAATTCCCCCAATGTCCATATGACATGAGTAGAAGGAAGGCCCAACATCTAAAAGTGTGTATATCATGTACTTTGTTATGCCTTTATCACACTCAAAATATGCATGAAACACATGTGTATATAGAAATAAATGATATGTTATATATCAACATAGAACATACAACACAGATGCCAAGGAGCCAATAGAACATGTAAATCTTGAAAATATTTTTTTATTTTTTTATTTTTTTAGAATATTAGAATAAAAAATATTTTCCTATTATCTCATCCAAAAGATGTTCACAGGTATCTCCCCACTATGAACCTGGTGTATTAAGATGGTAGTAATGCCAAGGTACATGTATAGGTTTAATATCTAGAACCATAGGATCTATAATTCTCTATGTATGTATAATGAGACTATGTGGTCATGAGGAAATAATAGATGAAATGTCGTTCATGGAATCCATCACTAAATGCTCTATGGTTTCTTTGAAGTATCATTAATATAAACATATTTAGGTGCTATGGATATTTGAATATGATGCATAGTAGATAAGAATTTTTTGGAATCCATTCTGTGTCTTTGATTCAATGGTTTCTCAAGTAAAAAACACCTAGTAAATTGGATTAATTGTTATTTACCCTTTCATAGAGGATTAACCTTATTAGGTTTGATAATTAACTGTGTGGGTATAGATTTATCTTAATCAATTGGATGTTCATATGGAATTCTAAAAACTATAATTAACCTATTGACATGAATATATTTAACACACCCATGCACTATAAAGGGTACCATGTGTGATGTATGTATCTAAGGTCATCCCAATAACATATCAAAAATATCCATGTAAGGGATAACATAAAAGATAGTAACTAATGTGTTGGGCCCACTTATAAAGATAAGTCAATCTCACCAAGAACCTGTTGTGAGGTCTCATTAAATGCTCTAACTAATTTAGTCGAAGGATGTAAATCATCATGGGTATAACCCAAATGTGTAAATATTTTCATAATTAAAACATTCTTGATTGCACCATTATCAATCATAACATTTTTTATAGGTTGGTGATCAAGGTATTCTCAAAATAATAAAGAATTAATATCTGAGTCATCATCCACAATTTCAATATCATCAAAATTTATATAAGATCCTTGAACCATAGTTATATGCCACATATAATTATCAATAACCCCATCTAATGGGAGCCCATAATGTGATGGAGGAAGATGTGCATTATATGCCATTTGCACTTCAAGTTCCTTCATAGAATGATCTTATAAAATATTTTTAAATGTATTATGATTCTGGTGATCACCAAATTATGAACCTAATTCCTTTGAAGGATCATCAAATGTAATTTTTTTATCATCAATAAGGTTATAAATCTTATCCTTCAAGGCAAAAAACCAGTTTGTAGAATGCCTTGGGACTTAGTGATAGTCATAATAATAATTTGAATCATATCATTTAGGTAAAGGACAAGTCATATAAACCTCTATAGGATGATGGAAAGATATGAGGTGACATTCCAAAAGATTCATAAATAATGAATATGTAAAATTAGGTAAGCGTGTAAATTATTTCCTTGGTGCATTGGATAGGATAGGTCAATTAGGTTTTTATGACACCACATTAATTGTATTTGTTTTATTTTTTAGTTTTGTGGGATTTACCTTATAACTTGGTTTTATATTAAACTTGGTATTGGATGTAGTTAGTGTGTTTGCTACATAATTAATTTTGTTCAATGAAATAAGTTTCATTTCATGATCATGAACAATATGGCATAAGTTATTGAAAGATTTAAAATTTTTAAAGATAATGGACTCGTGTATTAAAGTTTGATTAAAGATGTCCAAAATCACTTTATCTATCATTAGATTGGAAATTTAAGCCAACATTATCTTGTACCTAAAGACATATTCATCGATAGTTCATTCATTCCTAGTTTAATTTTTATAATTTGGGATAGGAAACCTTTTTAGTAATATTGATAGAGAAGTGTGATAAGAAATGATCTAAAAAAGGTTTGAATACTTTTACTCATTGTATTGGTAAGTCATAGAACCACCTTAGATCATAGTCCTTGAGGCTCATTGGAAATAATTTACCCAAAAATTTATCATTAGAGGCATAATAGAGGCATTCCACATAGAAATATTGAATATGTTGTTCAATATCACCCATTCTATCATAAAATGTGAACTTAGGTGAAACAAAACTGGTTTTCAATGTGTGCAAAGATATCTCAAGTGCAAGAGAGCTATGCAACACCTCTTGTCAATCAATAACATAAGGTGATTTCATAGAATTTTATTCAATATTTGTAACCTTAACTTGCAATATTTTTATTACTTGAATAAGTGATTGAACCTCTTGGTCATTAAGGTTTGAATATTGAGAAGTCACCAAATGAGGTCTAATCATAGTTTAAGTGGATATAGGCATTGAAACTAGTAATTGGGTTAAAATATTTGTGTTTCTCATGTAATATGTAGCAATAGTAGGATTTTTTTAAGGTAACAAAGGTGTAAACCAATATCCCATGCCCCCATTAGAGGTATGAAGTGGTAATGTGCCTAAAGAGAGGGATATTGGTATAGAATCAGCTATGGTACCACCTAAGGATTCACCATCACTAGGTGAGGAAAACTTAGCCTTAGCATGCTTAATGATTTTATCTCTTGTAACATACAAAAATGTATCTATTAAGCCCTTGTTGTTATCAAGATGAGTAACTAATTCTTATTCATCTTCCATTTGAAAATGAGTTTTTTATTAACATTTTCTATTGCTTATAAATGAAAAACTTTAAATTTGAAACAAATTACAATAATCATAAAAATAGGAAACCCTAAGCCAAATTAGGGTTTACATAGAGGTCAGGTTCACCAAATGTTTAACCCTAAATTGAGATGGGTCAACATAGTATAGGGTTAAAAATATAGAAATGAATAAGCACAAGAGTGATAAATAAATATAAAATTAGGCCAATTAATTCACAAACTCAGATAAACAATGTTCTAAATTTAAGATATTGAGATATGCTAAAAATAAAAATTACAAATATTGATTAATATTGCAATGAATTAAAAATAAGATTTCTTAGTTGGTTTACTATGTACATGCAAATTTGATTTGGAATAGGATAGAATTAGAATGGGTCTAGATTCTAGATTAATCATTAGATTTTATAGATTTATATTATGGGACCTTGAATACTTGTGTCAGACCTAGACAGTTATATTGACATTTGTGTCTGAGTTAGATGTAGGTGTCCAATACATAATATTGACTAGATCTAAGTATGACCACCTGAAACCTTCTAAGTTTTTTTTCACCTTTCTTCTAATGTGTTTAGATATTATGCACAATTTGTCACTTTATGTCAAATTATCAAACCCTAGCTTCTTGACCCTTTGAGTGATTGTGGGAAAAATGTGTTAGTGGTAATGGTGTCAAGCTACCCCAAAGACCCCTTTGTCTATGGTCACTGATTACATAGCTAATACTTTGAATATGGTTTTATACTTAGTTCTCCGCTATGTGTTGGCTTTCATGTGCATAAATATGCAACATGTCATAAATAAGTGCATATTGTGACCTAGCTTGTAACTTTGAAATATGGTTCATGGAATGCTCCTTCAGTACATCAGACCTGTATGTAGGTTGTCCCTATGACTGATATTGAAATAGGAAATAATAGGGAAGTTTTGCTCAATTTAATGCTTAATTGAATGATTTTGGTAAGTTGCCTTATGAGTTGTTAGGTCTATGATAGGTAAGAAAATGAATGAGGATTTATCTTGTGTGTGTGTGTGTGTGTGTGTGTGTGTGTGTGTGTGTGTGTGTGTGTGTGTGTGTGTGTGTGTGTGTGTGTTTGTGTGTGTGTGATTTTAGAAATATCTCACATTAAAACACCTAGGCCCACCATAAGGAGATGTTTTATTCATAAATTTGATGAATTTAGGGCATTTGACACTTAGTTTGGCATATGACACTAACATTTATGTAGTTGTTTAGCTAGAACACAAGTGTTCAAAAAGATGGAAAATAAGTACATGTCCAAAACTTGCAGAAGATGATAATAAGTAGGTTTATAACATTATTCATATCATAAAAGGCTTGGTCATCAAAATATCATATGTTCAAACTAATAGATAATAAATAGACATAAGAGATAGCAGATGTGAGACTTTCAACAGTAGGAAGGTCCTATAAATGAAGGGTACATCCATTAGAAGTACTTTATAAGTATACAAGACTGACGTGTTATATAATTTAGATTTAGTGTCTACAATAAGTAGCAGACAAACAATTGTAGTTCCTTTTTTGTGTATAAAAATGAATTCATTTTTATATGCCTTGATTGCTCTTAAAATGTCATCCATGCTTGGAAAAAGGAGTTTTTTTTAATTAAGTGTCAAAATCATCACCTTCCATAATTTTTTCAAGTCCAAATACCTATAAGTCTATATCAATTTCCAGATAATTGAAATTTGCTTTCTATTCTAAAAGCATTTTCCTAGGATCTTCAATGTGATCTTTTGTGTTGTCTAGAAACAGGGTCTTGATTCTTAAATAGTAAAAAAAAATCAAGTTATAAAACTATTAAATACATGGAAATATTATTAATTACTTTTGAAAATTTTATTGGTTACAACTTACTATTTTAATTTTTTATAGGATTTATCTTTGGCCCCAATAATGAATATCATATGGTATAAACTACATCATATTGCATGAAATTGCGATGAGAGTGTAATCATGAAAAGGAAAAGTGAACAAATTACTTCATAATAAAGCTCAAAATTTAATGTTATTGGACTCTAGGTTAGTTTCTTTATCATCACTTACAGTATGATTTTTCCAAACCTTTTGTACTACTTATAACAAAACTAAATAACTTTTAACATAGTAATGGGAATCAAAAAAAATTGAGAGCTAAAATGTTTTTAAAATATTAATCTTGCCTCTTACCTACCTATGACAAAAATATATTTTTCATTGGATCATGTAAACCCCCAATATGTTCAAACTCACCTACAATAGTTCATACAAAGCATTTGAATTTTGAATTTTGGTAATCCTTTGAATTGAGAAAAAAAGTGGTAGGTGGAGAACAAAATAGTCAGAATATAGAAGAATAAAAAGATGCAAAATAATATAATGTAATTGAATGCCACAATAGTTAGGCAGATAGAAGGGGAGTAGAATAGAAGGTGTAGAAATGGATAAAAATGGTTAGTATAATAGAATGATACATAACATCAATTTGTAGTAAACAAAGGAGAATAATATAGAATATAACATACAGAGCAACAAATAGAAATAGTTAAGTAATCAACACAACAATTTAAATGAGTAGAGGAGATTGAGAACACCATAGTAGTCTGATAAAAATGAAATATCTGCAACAGTATTAAAGAATAGTAATCTTTTTATTTAATGTATTATAATAATTTTTTGAATCAATATAAATATATTTAGATTTGTGTTTGAATTTTTTATTTTTGTATATTGTTGTAGTAAAATAGGACATATCCTATTTGGAGTTTTTTAAGCTTATTATTTTATATCGTGTTGCCTTATTACTTTGGCAATAAAAATTATCAATAAATTTATTTATTTTTATTTACCAACAACTAGTATTAGAGGAAAGGTATTTCGGGACTATTTTAAATGAAAATCAGTAGAAGTAACTCGTGGCAGCAACCTCTAAATGCTTGTTGTTAAAAATTATGATGTTTGGTGCATTAAGATGAGGATAATATTCTTCTCTCAAGAGTTGTGGGAACTTGTAGAAGGAGGATATACTAAGGTAGCAAACCTAACAACATTCAATTCTCACACTCAAACACAAAAAAAATTGTTGAAGAAGAATAGAAAGATAGATGTTAAGGAATTGAGTTACATTCAGATGGAATTATCTAATTCAAGCTTTCCAAGGATAGCAATAGCTACCCATTCTAAATGAGCATGGGAAATTTTTAAAATTTCATATCATGGAAGTGAAAAAGTGAAGCTAATCAAGTTATAATTATTGAGAAGGGATTTTGAGACATTGCTGATGAATGTATCATAATATATCAATGACTTTTTCACAAGGACTATGAGCATTATAAATAAAATAAAGACTAAGGGAGATGCATTAGAAGACCATAGAATCATAGAGAAGGTTTTGATGAGTCTTCCAATTAGGTTTGACCCTATTATAGTTATGATATATGAGTCTAAATACTTGATACAAATGACACTTGATGAACTAATGGGTTCCTTACAAACCCATGAACAATGGTTTAATAGTTCAAGCAACTCTTCTCATGAACAAGCCTTCACAAATGTGAATGTAAGAGGAAGGGGGAGTGAATAAAATAAAATATATATAGGAATTATTTGTATAAATAAATAAGGTGGAAGACATAATAATCCATAATCACATGCAAGAGGAAGAAGAAGAAGAAATAACACTTCAAGAGGTGGTTATACATAAAGTTACGATAAACTAAACATCCAATGCTATTATTACAATAAGTATGGGCATTATGGAAGTGAATGTAGGAATAAAGAGTATGATTTAAATAGGAAAAACTCAAATTTTTCTAAGTAAAAAATGGCTAAAACTTATAATAATGAGAGGTGAACATTTGTTCATAACTTGTAACATTGTCGAATAAAGTAGTAGAGAAATATGGTATCTTGATAGTGGTTGTAGCAACCATATGAGTGGAAACAAAGAAATGATAAATATTATAGATGAGTCAATTAAATATGAAGTGATTATGTGAAATAATGATAAATTCCCTGCCATGGGTAAAGTGAGCATTTTTATCCACACTAAACAAGGTGATAAGAGGCAGATTCAAGATGTTTATTATGTGCCATGGTTGAAGCCCAACCTAATCACCATTGGACATCTTGTCCAAAAGGGATATATGGTGATATTTAGATATGGAAAGTGCATCATTTATGATATAAGTTCCATCAATTGGAAGATTACAACATTTTAGATGACAATCAATAGAATGTTTCCCTTGAGGATACAAAGTAGAGGTGTTTAAAACAATTAGGTGGATGAATCTACCCTTTGGAACCTTGGGTATGATCATTTGAGATTTAGTGGGATGAAAATTATTTATAATAAGTATATGGTAAGATGTTTTCTTCTAATAGAACATCCAAATAGATTTTATGAAGGCTACATATTAGGGAAGCAACATAGCAATGTCTTTTTCTCAGGTAAGTCATGGAGAGCAAGAGCTCCTCTTGAGTTGATTAATTCAGACATATATGGTCCCATGAAGACCCCCTCCTTATCTAATAATGATTTTTTCATTAATTTAATTGATGACTTCAACATAAATACATGGGTATACTTATTAAATAACAAATTTAAAATATCAAACAACTCAAAGTAATGGTTGAAAAATAAAGTGGTCACTACATAAATATTTTGAGAATTGATAGAGGGGGAGAATATATTTCAAATAAATTTATAAAAAATTTCAAGGAGCATGGGATCAATAAGAAATTTAAATCAAGGTATACACCTCATCAAATGGTGTAACTGAAAGGAAAAACTGAACCATCCAAGAGATGGTAAGAAACATGTTAAAATCTAAAGGATTGTCCAATGAATTTTGGGTTGAAATTGCAAAAAAAATAGTATATTTACTCAATATATGTCCTATTAAGAGTTTTAGAGATATGATTCATTAATAGACATGGATTGGAATAAATATAAGTGTTTAACACTAAAGATTTTTTATATGTGTGGCATATTCACATGTGCCCAAGAAAAGAAGATCAAGGTGGGATGACAAAGGAGAAAATTGCATATTCATCAAGTATAGTGAGAAATCAAAGGCTTATCAGCTATACAATATAGTCACTAAGGATATAATAATCAATTAGGATGTTCAATATATTGAGGATGAAGCATGCAAAGATAAACAAAAAAAACAAGAAGAGAAAACAAGGTTCATTGCACCCATATTTTACACTGAACCAATAAGTGGTACAGCCATTCATACAGCAAGTTGGAGTCTTATTTCACAAAGGGTTGATTCGTCTAGTGGCATCAACCAACAATGAGATCAAGGAGTAGCTCATGAGACAATTTCAACATCCTCCAACTCAAACCAGCACTTAGGCACAATAAGGAGATTGCATGACATATATCAACAGTCAAGGTATGACAAAAATAAGATTAAAATAATGAACTTTGTCCTATTTTTAGTAGTTGATCCTATTTATTTTGAAGATGAAATTAAGGACAAAAATTTGTTTGAAATAATGTATGAATAAATTCATACCATTGATAAAAATTAGACATGGAAGTTAGTAGACCTTCCTGTAGGAAAATAGGTCATTGAAGTGAAATGGGTTTATAAAACCAAAACTATAGTGGAAGGAAAACATGAGAGAGAGAAGAAAAGGATAATTATAAAAGGATATAATTAATGACTTGGGCATGATTAAAATGAGACATTTTCTCCCATATAAAGTCTAGATATGGTGATAACCATCATTGCAATATCTACTCAACATTAGTGTAAGGTGCATCAAATGGATGTCAAGTCAGCCTTCTTGAATGGAGTGTTACAAAAAGAGGTTCATGTGGGACAACCACATAGTTATGATTTATAGGGCATGAAAATAAGGTGTATACATTAAATAAATCATTGTATAGGTTCAAACAAGTACCAAGAGTGTGGTAAATCTAAATAGATTTATACTTGTTGAGTAATGGCTCTAGAAAAATAGTAGTGAGCCCACTCTCTACATGAGGGCATGCTGTGAAGATATTTTGATTATTTTATTGTATGTATATGATCTAATATTTACCAAAAATACAAATTGGTTCGTAAAAGAGTTCAAATTAGACATGAAAAAAGAGTTTGAGATGACTAATTTAGGTTTGTTGAAGTATTTTCTTGGTGTAGAAGTTAAAAAAATGGATAGTGGTATCTTTGTATCCCAATCCAAGTATTCAAAAGATATTTTAGAGAGATTTAGGATGATGTACATAAAACCAATATCAACACCAAATGAAACAAGTCTATGAAATTTCAAAATAAAGATTACGGTAGTAATGTGGATCCCACATCGTATAAAATCTTGATGGGAAGTTTAAAGTGTTTAATTGTAACTAGATTGAATATCATGTATGTAGTAAATATGATCTCTAAGTTCATGGAGACACTAAAAGATACATGTTTTCAATTAGGCAAGAGGAACTTGAGTTATTTTAATGGCACAATAATCCATGGAGTTTTGTATGCAGTAGCAGATGACTTTCAATTAGTTGGCTCTACAAATAGTGATTGGGCTGGAAATCTTGATAATAGAAAGAGTGAATTTGGGTATGTGTTCAATATTGGGTCAAGATCTATTTTATGGGCTTCAAATAAATAACCTATTGTTGTACTTTCCACAGATGAAGCTAAGTATATAGTAACAAAAATTAATAGTATGTCAAGCCATATGGATCAGACTAATCCTATCATATTTATATGAAGATCACCAAGGATAATCAACAATATTATATGATACCTTATCCTCCATTGCCTTATCAAAGACTCTTATTTTAATGGAATAAGTAAGCATATTAAAATCAAGTATTATTTTATTAGACAATTAGTTGAAAAAGGTGAGTTAACCCTTAGGTTTTTCAAGTCTAAGCAGCAACTCACTAACATATTTACTAATCATATGCCAAAATATAGTTATGAATATTTAAGAGAGAGATTAGGGGTCATGTATGTAGCATCATTGTTTCTATAGGTTTATATGTTGGCTTTATAAGTCCTTATCCTAGTTTCATAAGTTCAAAAGTTGGATATGGACATGCACAGGTTAGCTCTAGTAATACATAGGTTAGATTTAGAAGTGCATATTATATATTTGAAAGTGTACATAAAAGATGAAGAGACATACATATAGTTCATATAAAAATTCTAAGATGATTTATGTGTTGAAAATTTTTCATCAGGATATGGAAAGAAGGTCAAGATTAAAGGGGAGTGTTAAATTATTATTAATGTTGCATCTTGCCTACCTCTAATAGAATAATAGTCTTCATCAAATCATATAAACCCCCAAACCATTCAAATACACCTACAATGGTTAAAATGTAGAATTTAAATTTTAAAATTTGGTAGTCATTTGAGTTTAGATGGAAAAGAGGTGGTAGGTGGAGAAAAAAATATTTAGAATGAAAAAGAATAAAAAGAGATAGAAAATAGAATGTTAAGGTAGATAGAAGGGGAGCATAATAGAAGGTGTAGAAAAGGAGAAAATAAGTGAGTGTAAGATAATGCTACACAATAATAGTTAGTAGTAATCAGAGGAGAAAAATAGAGAGTACAATAACATATAAAGCAACAAATAGAAACAGAGTAGTAGTCAGAATAATAGTTTAAATGAGAAGAAGAGATTGAGAATAGCATAGCAGTTAGAAAAAGAATATATTTACAATAGTCTAAAATAATAGTAATCATTTTATTTAATGCATCATAATATTTTTCTAATCAATATAAATATATTAAAAAAATGCATTTTTTCTTTTTGGATACAAATAGTAAAATAAAACATACCTTGTTTGGATTTTTTAAAGCTTCTTATTTCATATTTCGTTACCTTATTCTTTTGGTTCCAAAAAATGTCAGTAGCTCCACTTTTGGTTTTATTTTCTAAAAAATGCTAATTATATAGATTTATTTACTTATTTTGAGGCCCTTAATCTAGTTTATTACATGGTGGGACAAGTCTACCAACATCCATAGTTGTCCCTTTAATGCTTACATGCACACATTCAGCAACATATTTTCTACATCATTTAAATTATTTGTTGACATGCTTCTTTACTTATTCCCAATTCATATGTGTAGGTCATCTTCAACACCTCAGTTATAAAGACTTTTGTAAGTTGTTTAAAACTAAAATCATTTAGGTGATCTTATTGTTAACCCTAGATTTTATTAAAGGGGTATATAGAAATGAAATGGCACAAGGTGATAATCTGATCTATAACAGGTCAATTAGATGCTAAAGTTAGATATATATGTATATATTAAATTCATAAAAGAGGGATAGTCTAAATATGGAAAGTAAAACTATGTTAGATATGGAAATGACCAAGAAGTAATGTACTTAGTTTGTTCTAATGTCGATGCAGTTCTAGATCTAGAACATGTAAAAAGTAGGCTAGATGGAGATTCTATAATAGTCATCAGATTTGGGATATGACACTTTTGGTGTTTTGGACACTAACATCATCTTGAGATAGTTGCATTGATGTTACCACCTAGGTTCGATACAAGTGTCATGTACAGAATATCTTCTTAAAAAGGATGTGACCACATAAATGCTTATAGGGTTTGCTTTGCCTTCACTTTGGTACATTCATATCTAGGTCATGAATTGTCTCTCCTTGTGAAATGGAAAAACCCTAGTTTTTCATATCCATAATGATCTTGGGAAAAAATGGGTTAGTGTGCACACGGTGTTGAGTTGACTCCAAATACCCCACTATTAGTAGGAACTACCTACATATCCAATACTCTATAAGAGGGCTTTAGAATCATGTAATTCTCCCTTATTTTTTGGCTTGTGTGTGAATCATGCAATATTATGCAAATCAAGTATAACAATGACCTAGATTTTAACTTATAAAATCAAGATATTATGCTAATCTTTTATTACTTTAGACTTGTAGATGTGTTATACCTATGACTACTATGGAAATAAAAATATTTGTTTAATTGAATACTTGATAGAGTGATTTTGATAAGTTACTTTGGTCTCCTTGGTATTTTTCTAGGTGAGGATTGATATTGTATTTGTATCAATCCTTTTGTATTAGTAATTCATATTAAATCACTTCAGTTGACCATTAAGAAACATTTCATTTGTAAATTATATGTCTTTAGGGCACTAGACACTTGTATTAGGTCAAGCACTAATGTCGATGCTAGTGTTTGTCTTAGATGTTAGTGTCCAGTGAGCAAGAAAGTAGGTACAAGTTCAGAACTTGTATAGATGGAAGATGAGTACATTTTAAGTGTTTTTGAAAAGAGATAAGGTTTGTGTCATTAACATAAAACCAGTCAGACTAAGAGATATAGGCCAAAGGGACACAAGATAGAGTAGATGTGATACTTACAAAAATGAGATTGGTCTAAAACTGAGAGAAATAATTAAGGTTTAAGCTTTCCAAGTGTAAAATACTGAGGTGTTATACAATCATAAAATAGTGTTTACATTTTCCCTTTATTTAATCTAGTAATGAAATTGATAGTTTAAAGAAAAGTATTGTTTATCTAAGTGTGTATGCACACTTTATCTTTGTGTGTGCCTAACTTGATTATTTTTTTAGTGATTGACCTACTACCAACAACATGTCACAATATAAAATTGGTGTATATAATCTGGGATGGAAAATACTTAAAATAGTTTAAAATTTAAATAGAAATATTTAGGATTCCACCTATGTCAATGTAACTGCCTTTCCCATTGGCAAGTTGATTTAAAAAAGATGTATCATTATAAGGCTATGAAACTAAGATTACAGAAAATATAGATAAATCTTGAAAGTGTATATATCCAAGGAGATAGAGAGAGATAGATTGGAAGGCACATGCCCCCAACTTTGGATAAAATGTGAGTTTCCACCTGGTAGTTGAGATTAGCTCAATCATACAATCCAATGATACTTATAAAATAGTGATGATAGATGATGTAATCAATTCCAACCTAAAAATTAGAAATATTGAGTGATTTAATCATCTCAACCATATGAAAAAAGTGAACCAAATATTGTAGTATATTGGCTCAATAAAGTCTATAAAATCTTATGGAGTATCAATATAAAAAAATTCATGATGTGGTAACAGTCCATAAAAGAGTTTTGAATTATAAAAATTATTTGGATTTTGCAATATTAGGCACATGTTGCATAGCATATGCACCTTAGATATGTCTCATGCTAAAATTGTGTATAATAATAATACTAGTATATATAATCTATGTTATAATTGTGAAGCTGAATCATATAAATATGTGCTTTGGCTAATTCAAAAAATTGTGTGTTGAGGAGATGATTTTAAAGCATGCCCCCACTATATATGGAGACATCTGAAAACTGATATAAGTACCAATGTTGAGAACATGTTTCCAAAACATGCCCCCACTATAAAATGGAGATGTTGAATATTGAATAGGTGTGGATAACATGCTTCCAAAGCATGCCTCCAATGAGTCTAATAAATATGAATGTGTGGAATCCATGTCCATACGACATGCCCCCACTAAATCTAAAAATTGATATAAGTATGATATAATGAATGAGTGTGGAGAACATGCTTCCAAAGCATTCCCCCACTAAATCTAAAAACTGTGCCAAGAGTGAATAACATGTCTCTATGACATGCCCCCAATGAATCTAAATGTTTTGAATGTATATAATCCATACCCATATGACATTCCCTAACTATATCTAAAAACTTATATAAGTACCATAGACTGCATGAGTGTGGAGAACATCTTCTAAAGCATGCCCCCACTAAATTTGAAACTTATGCCAAGTGTGGATAACATGCCTTTATGACATGCCCTCACTAATATGCCTCACTTTGAGCTGAGGTAAAATAAGAACTGGTAGTTACATCACCTTAAATGGATAAGATAATTTTATAATCTGTGAATGTAACTATGTAGCATATAGAAGGAACATGTCTAGGTAGATATAGCATTGAAGCACATAGAACCAATGTGATCATATGTAGGATTAAGATAAATGATAAAGATCATGTCAACATTTAAATAGTAATAGTGCAATCTCAACAATAAAATAAACACACACACAAGAGTAATCAAAATCAAGTCAAAAGATAATGGTCTGAGGAGACAAAAAACAAAGGGCATGTTCAAAATACCACACAGTCAAAAGGACATGACTTTGTCAAATGTCCACAAAGGCCAGAATGACATATTCAAATATCCATAAAAAAAAATGACATGCAAATTTTAATGAAATTATACATAGACATGGGTCCCATAAGAAAAGGAGCATATTCAAATGCTCAAACAATGAATACAATAACAAGGCAAGACACTCAAGGAAGTACATAAAAGAAAGCATAAACAACTAGCATAAACATGTCATCGTAGCCAATGGATCAAATGTGTTGGGAAAAATGGTCAATTTTATGGCATATGAAGTACCATATACGTAAGTTATAATCATGAATAAATGAATGTGTAAGTACATATGTAAGCTCAACCATGATAATGAAATGTGATCATTAAACCATATAACATGTGTGTATCAAGTTCAAATAAGTGGATGCCCCCAATGTCTACTTGACATGAGTAGAGGGAAGGCTGAACATCTAAAAAAGAATTAGATCATATATCTATGTACGCATGTATCACACTCAAGTGTGAAACACGTGTGTATGTATAAGTAACTGAATATGTCATCCATGAAAATGGAACTAACACATGGATACCAAGGAGTCAATAAAACATGTAGGTGTCAAAAGTGTTTTTATATTTTTGAAAAAAAAATGGTATTTTATAATTTTTGAAAATGAAAGATCATCCTATGATGTTGTCTAATGGATAAGAATTTTCAAGGGGTGGAAAGTGTATAACCTTTCTTGAACCAGATGTGCCATATATTTACATAGCTGAATTAGAAAGTGTATCATGCTCTTTTGGTAAGTTTGTATTTGGTATATTTTCCTTAGATCTATTTTTATTCACTACTAGTAACCATGGTTTACCAAGTTTTGCATTATATTTTTTCAAAAATGGACTAGTATGCATAATAATAGATCATGATTCAGATCCGAGTGTGACATTACATTTAAAATATCCATCACAAAGATCAGATATAGTATTTATATTTACATGTTCACTACCATTTACCAAAGATGTAAATAATTTTGAGGTATATAAATTGAATTCACAAGTTGGGTCAAGCATGATATTTTGACATTGATTACCATTTAGGCAAGGTTCAATGATTTGATGTTTTGAGGAATGATTGGAAATTTCCTCATACAAAGACGCAAATTTGACATTACCCTTTTTAGTTAATTTTTGTTCTTTCTATATGTGCTCCTTTATATCATGTTTAGAACATTATATTTGTCAAGTGTCTATTGCTTTTTGACCTATTTTTTTAGAAACCCTCTTTTGAGAATGTTTGTCTACTTTTCTTGATTTTGAGTTGGTAACTTTTGTTCTTGCTCTAATTGTTGAATTTATAAGTGCTTTTATTTCAAATCATCCTTTTGATGCATTAATTATTATTTTATATTAGAAAAATGTATATTTGAATGATTTTTATTAGTATTGCCAATATATCCCAAGCCTTGATCATCATTATGATCATATGTGGAAATAGGATGAGTGATGCCTTGGAAAAATTTTCCCAATCCTTAACCCTGATAACCAATTTTTTATAAATTTTCATTCTAAAACTATATTGTTTTGAAAACTAAGTATCATTATTGAGAGGTAAATTTGTATCCTTTTCTTAATCTAATTTTTCTTTTTGAACCTTTTTTCTCTAAGTTTGATACTTGCAATTATTTTTGCTATGGATTTTTCTTTGGTACCTACATTTTTTCTTTTGGTACTTTTGGTTTGGGATAAGTACACATATTTTGAGTGGTTTTATTGGTTTATGTATCAATTATAGGATCACCACTATCTATATGACTTTGAATTTGGTTATTTAATATTAAAAAAAATCTGTATGATGCCCATGCATTCTTAGATATGCACAATAGTATTTGGATCTCCATATAGGATGTAGAGGAGGTAATTTGATCACTTTGTTTTGAACCATGTCTCTAAGGTTTTCACTTGGACTTGGTCACTTTTTTTATTACTTATTTTGGATGTGGTTTGTTTTATATTTTCATTTGGATAGGAAACCTTTATGGACACAAAATTGGTAGATGAGGATGTGAACGCATGATTAACACTAGCATGTGTTAGATTTTGTAGGTATGTGACCTAATTTTTTAACTCCTTTATTAACTTCTCATACTAGTGATTTGAGATTTTAGGGATTCACAATCACATACCCTAGGTATTTTAGATTGATTGCCTTCATTTAAAACTATAAGGTGGGCCACCTTACTCATTATAAAATTGATAGTTTAGACATAGTTAAAGGGATGAGAACTATCACCCTTATTAGGGTTAGTAGGATCGTCACATGGTTTTTCAATATTTGATAAAGGAACACCCATGTATACAGAGGCAAGTATATCTTTTTGAATAGCATAAATGTTGATATCATTATCATTTCAAGGTGCAATATTACTTGAAATTTCTTGACATATCATAAGAGACAGAGGAATAATTTCACTACTTGACTGATCCAAAAAAAGAACAATATTTTAAATACTATCATTATTTTAGAAATAAATCACACACTCATCCTTTTAAAAATTTGAATCATGTGAAACAGAAGGAAAAACATCAATTTTAGATTCATCTTGAAAATTTATGCATGAAATATCTTCATCATCTTGAATGCTACCTTATTTCATATCTATTATATCACCTTCCATATTAGGAATTTATTTTACCTTTTTAGGCATTTCATTATTGGAAATACAAGGGAAAGCTCCTCATATTGACATTTAAGGTCATAATTATAACCATATGAAAACATGTTATATTCCACAAAGTCAGTTAAACTGGCATTTTCAGCATTAGTTTTTTCATTATCATAGTTGTAAGAAGAAGGGGTATTATCCTTGTTTTTGGTGTTATTCTAGGTCTTCATATGAAATACATGTATCATCAGGTGGATTAAAGTAATGATCACAAAGGAGATTCTATTTATGGCATTATGTTAGTGATGTCATAAGGGTTGTAATATTTAAGATAACTGTGAAGCACACAACCACTAGGTCCAAACAAATAATGTAACTAAGACTTCCTAAGTTATGCCCATATAAGAAACAAAGAAATCAAATTTGAAAATAAAATACATAAACCTGAAATAAACTTTTGAAGAAGGTGAAAACCCTAATACATAAACTAAGGCTTTGGTTCAATAATAAAGGATGGGTTCACCAAATGTTTAACCCTAAAATGATCTAAGTTAAAGAGGTATATAGAAAAAAAATGCCATAAAGGTGATAATCAAATCTATATTAGTCCAATTAGATGTTAAACTCAAATATAAGTATATACTAAATTCATAAAACTAAGATAGTTTAAATATGGAAAGTACAACTATGCTAGATATGTAAATGACCAAAAAGTAATGTACTTAACTTGTTCTGATGTTAATTCAGCTCTAGATCTTGAATGGGTAGAAAGCAGGCTAGAAAGAGATTATATAATAATCAATAGATTATGGATCTGACACTTCTGGCATTTCAGACACTAACATAAACCTAGGATGGTTATGTTGATGTTATTATCTAATTTTAATGCAAATGTCATGTATACAATATATATTAGAAAATGATTCAACCACCTATATGATTTTGGATTTTGTTTTTCCTTCTCACTAGTGCATTAATATCTGGGTCATGGGTTGTCACTCCTTATGAAATGGCCAAACCTTAATTTTCTATATTTATAGTGACATTGGGGGAAAATGGGTTAAAGGGCACACATTGTCAAGCTGACCCCAAGGACCCTTCTATTATTGGGAACTACTTACATATCCAATACACTAGAAGAGGGACTCAAACTCATGTAATTCCCTCTACATGTTGTCCTATATCTGAAACATGCAAAATTATGTAAATCAAGTGCAACAATGGCATAGCTTGTGACTTGGAAAATTAGACTCTTGAACTACTGCTTTAGTACTTCAAACTCATATATGTGTTATACATGATTGGTATGGAAATAGGGAAGCTTTATTCAATTGAATTCTTGATGTAGTGATTTTGATAAGTTTCCTTGGTCTCTTTGGTTTCTTACTATGTGAGGAATGAAATAGGGTTGATCTTGTATTTATATCAATCCCTTTGAAGTATTAACTCATTTTAAATCACTTAGGCTAACCACTAGGATACATTTCACTTACAAATAAGATGGATTTAGGGCACTGGATAATTGTATCAAGTTAGGACAATAATGTCAATGTTAGTGTTTATCCCAAATGTTAGTGTCTAGTGAGTAGGAAAGCAGGTATAGGTTCAGAACTTGCATAGATGGAATATAATTACATTTATAAGTATTATGGGAAAGAGATAAGTTTTATGTCATCAACATAATATTCTTCAACCAAAGAGATATATTCCAAATGGACACAAGATAGAGTAGATATGAGACTTTCAAAAGTGAAAAATATCTAGGATAGAGAGGAAAAACTGAAGTCTGAGCTTTCCAAGTGTACAAGACTGACATGTTATATAATACTAAAATAGTGTCTACATAAGTAAATTATCCATATTAAACACGTACAACCTCAAAAGGTGAAACTTTACCTAATATATATGACCATGTTTCATTAAATTCTTGTAATTGGTGTAGATGTCTTCAAGAGTCATTTGTGTAGTGTATAGAAACATTAAAAAACCTTTCAAGTTTTCTCCTCCCACATTGCTTATTATGACTTCCCTAATTCGCTTTTCCTACATATCAACCTCACACATGGCCCAAAAAACATTTGAGGGATTTTCCTTCACAAATATTACACATCATCACAAATAAATGTTATTGTCATTTCTTAAGCCTTAATAAAAATAAGAAAATTAAAACATAACAAAATGAGGGTGTGTACTTGAAATTGTGAATAGTCTAAGGTGAAAAGGGTATCATTTAAAGAGAGTGATGGTTCACCTAGAACAAAATCCAAATTATAAATAAATTCATTATCTTATTTAAAGCATTGAATAATACTAAATAGATTCACATTATGTGATTGCAACATGTGACTTTCTAGGATTTGATGAAATTTTATCATTTTATGAGCAAAAAATATGTTGAAATGCATTAAGCTCCTGATGTCATAGGGTTTAAGTAGGTAGGGTAGGGAGTAGACCTGGAAGGAATGAGCATGTTTAAAAGGGATGATTTTTTATGGCTTGTCACAAAAATGATGGGAAAGTATAAGTAGAAGCAGTGGTGGAATGGATATAGAGGAGGTAATATGGGAGGAGTGACCTTAAAAGTGACTCTATGGGATGGTCCCTAAGTTGTGTGTACTTCCATCCTTAAAACCTAATCATCCTAAGTGAAAGGATGATCAAAGGGAAGATGTATTTGGACAGCATAAAGTATCAAAAATGTCTAAAAGCATGCATATTTTGGATGACGAGGTAGAACAATAGAATAAGCATTTACATGTTTTGATAGAGAATATTTTGATAGTTACTAGAAAGGTTGAATAATGGAAGAGTTTTGTTGAGGTTTCTATGGCCCAAATTATTATGCAAATTTTATGTATTAAAGTTTCACCTGAAGGAGTGGGAGAAAGTGATGATGTGTTTATGGAATAAATAATGGTAATGAGTGACATAATTAAGCGTATAATGATATTCCCAAAACTTGACTTCAACAAATCCTTGGTACATTATCTTATGCTTTTCCTACCTCCTATCCCTCTTACATATTTTGTTGGTTTCTCGTTACCTTCTCCCAAGGATAAGGCTTTTATACTTGATAGTTTCATTAATTTTTAACCATGTACAACTAGCCCCAAGAATGATTACATAGAAGAAGTGAATGGAGAGTGTGCTTTTTATAAAAAAGATCGAGGGTTAGAGTGGAAGAGAGTCACAATGGTAATAGACTTTATATCAATTTAGAGTAAGAGTAGTATTCAAAATATTTTCAAAAAGGCTCAGTGGGGAAAATTAATTAAGTGTAAGACTCTTTCATGCCCCTACCTACCTTACTAGCTCAATCTCAGGCATTGGAGAGTTATGGTTCCTAGACCAAAAAAACTAGATGGGCTTTGGCTACTACTATAAGAGTTATTTAGTTGGTGGTGTATACATAAGTTTGTATTTTAGGTATTACACTTTTCTGTTTTGAGTCTTTTGATTTCAGTGGTAGATCTTCTAGGATAGCATTGACATTTTTGGATTTATTTAGATATATGTGATCATTGGTGTGGATAATGCCAATCTTAGTTAAGTTTTAAAGTTATTTTCACCAAAATTTGGGTTGGATGTTTTAAGGTCTTTGGGTAGTCTAGATATTTTCATTTTTTATTTTCTAGCTTTCAAGGTACCCTTGAAAACATGTCAATTTTTGGGTTTGTGCTTTCGAAGTCTCTAGTTATGTCCCTAGATGTATTTAGTTTCTTTATTTTTCTAAGGCTATGGTCCCTAGTTGGTGGGTTGGTTTATTGCAAAAAAAATTATAATAAACCACCTTTCTTTAATTTTGTTACTATATTGGAAGGGTGAGGAACCCGCCAACCCTCAATTACCATTTTTTTTTTTAAATGTGATTTTCCATCCCTTAATTTTCTCTTTCATATTTATATGTCAAGTGTTTGTTTTTTATCTTCATTATATCATTATTCAAATATTCTAACCATTCATGCATTCGTAGGATAACAATCACAATAGTAAGCATCACATTTTTTAAATGAATTTCACAGATAAATTCATTCTCAAATTGGCTCCCATAATTTAGGCGACTGCATCAAAGAATTGAACACTTTGTGCAAACTACCATGGCAATAGATGTTTTAAGCTTTACATCTAGTATACCAAAGACAATTATTATTTTACTCAACCTATATTTTCATCTTATGGATAGTCATATGCAGATAATGTGTTTAATTTTTTCCAATTAATTTCTATTTTTTTGTTTAATTATAATTTTATTTTCAATTTTATTTTTTTTATATAATTTATTTAAAGAATACATTTTATTTATAAGTATTAAAATGGTATTACACAATCAATCAAAAATGTAGGTACCATGACATCATATCACATGTAAAAATAAAAATAGGGTTCTATCAAGACTAACCTTGAGAAAAACTTACACAAACAAATTTTAGGATAGGCATATCACCAAACTAAATAAGAAACCTTGCTTTTTTAATGAACATGTGATTTGATTGGAAAATTTATTCATTTTACCTTAATCTTTGGCAAGGATAACTCCCTCATAGGTTGGCCCCAAATAGTATCCCAATTCAACTTGTTGGATATCTAGTCAAGGTTAACATCAACTAGATCCTTTAAAAAATATCTACTTTTAATTTTTTTCTTTACTTATTTTATTAATGTTTTAATTATTTTAGTTGAGTCTAAAAATATTTATGCAAAGCTCCTCAATGTTAATAGGTTGATTCATAGTGTTGTTATGATGGTTAGAAGGAGGAGGATGAAAATGGATTCATGAATGGGTTGGGATAGGGTTGCTTCTTGAGAGTCTCTTGGCATGATTGGATGGATGGTTTGTTTAGATTAAAAACTATGTTCTTAGGTATTGGAGACACCATAATAAGTAGCATTTTTTATTCTATTAGGTATTATAACAATTCACGTGTTTTTTTGGGTTGATGGATCTCAAACTATCTCATGAGATGGTCTTGTTGTTTAGCTTGATTGAAGGCTTCTTCTAATGACTTAGGATAAAATGACATAACTTTAAATATTACAATTTTAGTTCTAATTTGGTTGTAAATAGCTTGAATAGGTTTTATTTTAACATGTTATGCTTGGATTTTATAGCTAGATATTTCCAATGTTCAATGAAGTAACAGGTTGGATCATTATCTAATTATTTGTAATTAACAAAGGTATCCAAGTTATTTACAATTAAGTCATTATATTAGAATTATTGGACCAATGCATTAACTAAGCCTTATAAATTGGTGATAAATCTTGGCTTGAGTTGATTATACAATTCTAAAGTATCATTGTTAGGGTTTTTTAAATTATTTTTGTAGATGCATAGGTGTTAAGTTTTCCTTGTAAAAAGTTCGCAAATGCCTCAAGATGCAAAGTAGGATCAATAGATCCATCATAGGTGATGGTGGGAGTGATTCCCATTAAAATTTATTATTGTAATATGATGCTCTAAGGGTTTATTTTGGAGATGTTTTTTTACTTTATTGTAAATAGGATGTTGCGAGATGAGATTCCCAAGATGATTCTTAACGGGTGGTGGTGGATGAGAACATTGATTTAGCACTCCCTGATGAGTAGAATCAAACCACCAATCAAACTTGGTGCATTGGTAAAAAAGACTTGATATATGGACTCTAGAGGGGTAGCCACTTGGTTTATTGATAATGATGTTCATTAAATTATCAACCCAAGGTCTGATTATGTTTTTACAATGTCATCATTATATGTGTAGCACTAATTTCTATTAGATGTTGGGGTAATAATAATTGCATAATAAAATCACACTTGCATGAAAGGAACATTGCATTAAAGGGAATTAGAATTGTTTTGGAAGCTTCCCACATCAGATGATTGAATTTATAAAAATAGAAGATGTTTATACACATATGAAATCATACACACAACATATTCAACAAGAAATAAGAAATAAATTAATAAAAAAATGCAAAAATAAAACTAATAATAACAAATGATAAATCAGTCTACCAAATTTGATAAAATAGGCCATGCCTCATTAATACTAGAACTTGACTTCCCTCATTTACTATAGACAATTTACTCCTTCAATCTAACTTTATTTCATATTAGTTTTGTTATGTAATAATTATATAAGTACAAAATTAATGTTAACTCTTATCTAATTTTGTCTAATTCTTCTAACTTAACTAACCTCCTCTCTAACTTTTTTTCAACCCAAGATCTTCTTCTTATATAGGGGAGATGAGTGCTTATTTAAATATTCCCTAAAATCTAGTGGTTTTAACTGAATATATATAGATGTATTGAAATATGAAGACATTGTAATAATATAAATATTTAAGTATTTATGTGTAATAATAAAAGAATAAAAATGGAGAAGGAATATTGAAGTTGTTCATCCCTAGATTCATGGAATCAAATTAGCTCCTTAAATCATGGGATGTTTTTAGCTCCATCTGCACACTAAATGTCATGGCTAAAAATGTGAATCTACAATAGTGGTTGTGGGTACACATAGTTTAATTACTACATGTGCACATAGTCAATGGTTGCATGTGATTCCTAGTTGTTGTGGGTGTTATGTGTCTCCAATGTCCAACTAGTGAATGGTTGTGGGTGTTATATAGTAACTCATTGTAGGCCATTAGAAAATACATATATCCTTATCCTCTTATGTTTGTGGGTGTCTCAGACATACTTATTATTAAATCCACATATAATAATAAAACTATACTATTTCATCTATAAATCATTAACTTATAGCATAATAGTATAAATATGCAACATGGATGTAAATGTGGATAAAGGTATGGGTGAGGGATATAAAAATGGCCAAAATAGAAAGGGTTTATATGATGAAAATAAGTAAGATGAGTGTCATTTATTGGCCTTATCACTCCCCACTAAATTTTTTGAGGTTTTTTGGTTATTTACAAAATTTGATTTTTTAATTGCATAAATTAGTTGGAACTAGCTGGTTTCATGTGAGCTATTTGATTCAAATCTTACATCATCACTTGAGTTAGATCAGATGCATTTTAATATGTTGTATATGCTTAAGTTTCATGTTGAATAGAGTGAAAAGCTTGGGTAAAAGTAGAAGTGGAATTAAAATTGGTGTTTGTGTTAGTGATTTGAGTTTTGAAATTAAATGTAACATTAGTCATGCTCATTATTATAGTAAGCAAGGTGGATGAAGAAGGATTATATGAAGTTGTGAATTGACTTTCCAAAATTCTTGTAGAGAAGTTATGCTTCGGAGGAGTTCCAAGAAAAGAGGAAACAATAAGGGCATAGATTTATGCTTGACATTTTCTTAAGTGTTGATGATGGTCTTGAAGTATGACTTATCTTTTGAGAATGTAATAACTATATATTATTCTTCCCCATCAAAATCATATTCTCATGGGGTTATTTATTAGCCTAGATATTGTGTAGACATAAGCGTATGATTAACAAATTAAAATCCATATTGAAATCATTAGAAGGATTCTCTTGAGAAAAAGGAAAAAGATAAGAAAAATAATTTTGATAATTCTTTCTAGTATCAATGAAGGACATAACATTATAATTATTTTTATTGAATGTTTGGAAACTACCAAAGTCTTGGTCAACTTTGCCTAGGTTGTTGGTGTTTGAAAAATCCATTATAGGAATTAAACAATAACCTTAAGGGATACTAAAGGAAACTAAATTTGGAAAAAAAGTATGTTTTAAATTTATGGAAGATCTAAGAAACTAAGGAAAATGATATTTAACAAACAAAAAATGATTGATAAATCAATAAATCTAACTAGCTAAGAAAAGGAAAACATGAAAATGACCCAACATAGCGGTGGGATAAGATTTATGTCGGGTTGACTAGAATGTATGTATGGAAATTATAGTCAAAAATATAAATATTCTATAATATAATAGAATGGATAAGATAGTACTACATCCAACATACATATAAGATGTTGAGCCATAAAGAGTGTTAGGTTTGTAAGCAAAAATTGTTTGCAATAAGGGTATCAATAATATAATTAGGAAATCTATGGAAATCATTGATGAACGGAGAATCACCTAGATTCTAAATAGAAAAAGGGTAAGCTAAAGAGAGATAATTATCATTAGGAAGTAACCAAAATATATTAAAACTAATGGCTTGTAGATTTTGTTCCCACTAAACTCCTCTTGTTCACAAAATGCCCATGAGATTTGGAATTCCCTAAAAAAGGGAAGGTGGGGAGAACTACAGACTTTTGTCTCCATTTTAGGACTGATCTAGGATCAGCCCAAGGTACAAATGTAGGTATTTGACTTTAAAAATGGATTCTATGTGAATAGTCTCCAAGAGATGCACTATCACCACCAAAAGTTCATTCTAAAGTTCATGCACACAAGTCAAAGATTGTTATGAGAGTGTGATTATTATGCTTTTCATTTCTAAATACAAAGGGAAAGGGTAGTTGAATTTCAAAAAACAAACATAGAAGAAAGGGACGAGTAAGGTAGAAAAGGGGGCCTCCAAGTCTGGAATTAACTTAATGCATTGATAATTGAACTAAGTGACTCTTCCATAATTATACCACTATAGATTGAGTTTCCCTAAATTTATACCTCCAAGAATGTATAGTGGGAAGACTCTAAGGGAACTAAGAGTATGCCTTCAATATGATCTCTCACTAAAGATGAGTACTAGGAGCTTATAGTAGAATACACATAAACTCCATATGATGATTTCTAGATTAACACATAAACTATCATTATTACAAAAGAAAAGGAGAGAATTCACATAGAGATTATAATAGCTCAGTGCATTATAACCATAACATACATAAAGTAGCAAAGTATTAATCCAATTAACCTACTATTGATAGTCATTCAAGAATGGAGATGAAAGAGAATGGAAACACAAAACAAACCCTCTTATAAAAAATAGAGATTGTATTCTTTAAAAAAAGAAAGTGTTATTACAATAATTGATCTGGGCCTACTTTATAGTCTAAAGATATGAAGGAAAAAGAAAATGAAACCTTGGCTACAATATGAAGACACTTTTGAGAAATTTTAGTTGACCCTATATTACAATATGGTTCTTTCTTATATATATAAATATGGGACCCACCTCCAAATATCATAAATATCCCATCATAAGCCATGATGGCTGCTCATTATAGTTATAACTATAATTTAAAATTTAAGACAAGACGATCCCTTCAAACCCACAATAAATCTATGGGAGACCACTTAATTGACATGAGAAGGTAGTTGAGAAGGTCTAGTTCCTAACTGCTTTGACTTGGCATCGCTAGCTTCTAACTCAGCCACCATAAGGTCAAACTCCTTATCCATCTTGGCAAGGTTCATTGGGGGCTCCCTGAAGATTACCTTAGCCTGAGTTGCCAGTCTTTAGTAGACTTGGAATGGTGCTTTCATTGATGCTTGGAACCTAGATACCTAGTTGATGCTCATCTTGGAATATGTTGATAGATATAGCACCATCTGAGACCCTTCTTAGTTTGCTCTAGAAACTTTCTCCCTCATGACCTAGTCAAAATGACCCATGTGGACTCTAATTCTCTTCAATCGAGCAAGGTGTCATCCAAGTGGAATAACATAGATATATTTACCTCTTTAAAGTAAGTCAATATCTTATTATTTTCCTCTTCTAATGATCCCCTTGTAGTTCAATCCATGGACAACCATTATTCCATAATAGCTCTCATGTTCTCAATGTACATTTCATACAACCCCAAGTCTAAGGTTGGCATAAGTTTTAGCTCCTGGTACATTCATTTTTTTACCACCACTTGTAGCTTCTAACACTTTCCATCTATCTCATCAATCCTCTCCATGTACACTTGGGTTTGTTGGATAAGTATGTTAGTCTCAGTCAGAGTCTCTACTACTTTCCCAAGGAGTAAGAATATTAGTAAGAGGATGCCTTTGACCTGCCCAATCAACTTGATAGAGAATGTGCTCTTAATTTGGGCTTCTAAAGTTTGAACCTACATTTTCATGTCCTTGAGAAGCTTCTCAGATATATCATTAGTTACCTAGAGAATGGATAGTGGGTCCTCGACCATATTTTCTTCCATGGTGGAAGTCCTCACCTTGGTGAGAGAGAAAAAATTGTGATAAACCTTTGCATCAATGTCCTCATCATGATTCTAGAGGCTCATTAAAAGATATATTGCATGTCTAGGTCACCCTACATAATTATCTCCAGTGCTTGTGACCTTGGGACCATTCCATAAGTTATAGGAGGTGTAGGAGGGGTGGATTAAATAGTAGTGAAGGGAATGAGGTGGAGAGGAGATGGAGGAAGTGGAGGGAGTGAATGAGAAAAGCAATGGAGGTGGAGGGGGCATAGGATAGAAATGAGGAAGGATGAAAGGGGAGGCCTATAGGAACATTTATGCCCACCATTATTCCTGAGTTAAGTTCACCTAAGGAGGAATTACCCCCAAGTAAGGGTATTTAAATTTCATGGAAGAGATGGGATGGTTGAAAGCAAGTTCCATGATGCCTTGGATGATGGAAAGAGGGGGCCAAGAAACTAGGCACTAAGGTGCTACATTTAGGGCTGAAGGAACTATTGGTTCCTATAGAGGAGGTTGAATCAAATTATAGGGCCTTCAATTTGGAGTTTGAGTGTGAGATGCCTTCTGCTTATTCTTTAGCCTCTTTCCTAGTTCAATCTTGGATACTGTAGTAGATGGTCCAACCAAGATAACAAGAGTTTTAGGAGATGATGGTGAAGGAATTAGATCTACTAAAATAAGTGTAAGGTTGATTGGAGTGGAGACCATGAGTATTCCTACTACATGTGGTATGATCTCAAAAGTTATGGTCATACTTGTTGATAGAGGCACTACCAAAGAAGGCACCAAAAGGACTCTGAGTTATGATATGGATAGATCAAAGGGTAACGAAGAGGTAAGGACACTTAAGAGTATAGAGGCCAAAGGTACTTAGGCTAATTATCGAGGGGGTACAATGGGGAAAAGAAGAGGCACTACTTGGGGGATTTATGAGAGTGAAATAGAACTGGTGGGTATCAGGATCATTTGTTGGAAAGCAATGGGAGTGAGGGGTGGAAGGGAAATAGGACAAGTAGGAGGCATGAGTGAGGTAACCTCAATGGGTGCCTATTAGAAGCCTCACTTTGGGCTCATTCTCTAACTGCCAACCACATCAAGCCTCATGGTTTATGTGGCCTGGGTTTGACATGTTGGTGATTGAGATGGATACAATTGAGCTGACTAGAGTCGAGTAGCTTGGGTCTAGATCTATAACAGGAAAACTAATAGAGTTACTAAAGGAGGAAAAGGTAGATATGGATCAAGAGGATAAAATAGAAGAGGCAAAGGAGGAACCAAGGCATAATGAGATAGCAAGATCCATTAGAGTTGGGTCCTCTATAGACTAAGTGGGATATGGAGGAGGCGTAGATGGGCCTGCATGAGCCTTATTTCTTTTTTTATTCTTATTTAATATGATCTAAGATAACACCTCTTGGTTATCAATAGAATCTAGGTAGAGTTCATTATCATCCTCTACCTGATGATTGTAGTTGATGTTGAGGTAGGTTAAGTACTACACTAAGTGAGCTCTAATTATCCCCTTGGGGTCCCAATTCTAGATCTTACATTTAGCTAGGGAAAAGGAGTCTTGCCCAGATGCCATCTTCTAAATTAGAGGGAAGGCTTTGTAGATGTGGTTATTTATTGTGATCAAGAGTGGTGGGTACACCTTATATTTATGCTAGATGTAGAACCCAAAGATGCCCTCCACCAGTTGATAGGTAAACTTCTGCTCTATTATATAGTCTAGAATGAAATATGGTAGGTAGAAGGGATCCTTGAGGAAAATCACAATCCAAATCATAGTGTCCTCATAAATCTAGTAGTCTATGATGGCAGTGATGAAATCCTTAATTTCCTTCAAGAGCGAAGGCACCAGGGCCTCATTAATGACTTGGTAGACCATTGGGTAAAAATGCTCATATATTTGATGGAAGTGATTAAGGAACTAATGGCCATACATCTTATAAAATATCACATGGACCACCAATCCCTTAAAAACCCATGTAGTAAAATTCAAGGGATTGAAAGAGAGTGTCCCATAGGTTGCATCTACGAGGTAGCTCATCATGTAGAAATTACTCTAGGGTTGGGCATCTCTGATGGTATTGACAAGCTTAAAGTTGATCAATCCTCCCATGTCTAGGACTTTTGAGAATGTGAGGATAAAGTGAAGGAGATGTACCCATAGCTCATTGATGTGCAAGTAATCCTAAGCCCCAAACAACTAATTCAACAGGATCTTTCCTACCCAAACTTCCTCCTAGAAGGTGCAAACTATGTATGCATTTATATCCTCCTTATTAACCCATATAGAATCTATGTTCTTAGCCTAGTCATGGAAGATGTCATATATTTGGTAGTTATCCATCAAGACCATTATTGTGGATGCATCATAGGAAAAGTTGTAGTATGGGAGGGATTAATAGGCCTTGAAGGCATTACTTGAGATATCGATAATCTAGTGTTGAAAGTTGGGTGAGCATACATAGCTATGGACTCTGTCTTGCATGCAGATGGCATTGTGAAAGAGGATGCTTAATAATTTGATGTAGGTGAATGCTTATGGTTTAGCAGTGGCTTTGTGAACTCTGATCTTCTTGTAAGATCTAAGGGCATCCTCAAACTTTTCCTACTAGTCATTTTCTAAGTCTAAATCCTTGGGGACTTATTCAACCACTTTGAATAAGTCATTGTAGTGTTTGAATTTGGTCAAGCTAGCCAATAATGTGTTATCCTGGTACTCAAGTTTGGCCTTCGGGTTTGAGGAGGATACAGCCATTATATTAGGATGGAGGGGCAATAGAGAATTTTTGAGTGTAGAAGGCATAGAATACATGGGTGCTCTATGAGAATTAGAAAGCTAAGAGTTGAGTTTTTTTAAGGTATCAATGGTAACCATTGGTGAGCTTCGCTCGGGATTTTATAAATGCATGCATACATCCCCCTATATTAAAGGCATTTGGTAGCTCACTTGTTGTGAATTCAAAATTTGATCTAGTCATTAGATTTGCTCTCTTTAATTCTAAATCCAGAGTTGAATTTGGATCTCATGATCCTCCACCTCCAGTCAGATATTAAAATGGCAATGGGATGTTTTACAATTGTTCAATCAGGTTCAACTTCTTAATTAATTAATCTCTAGTGTGTGAAAGGCATGCAATCACATATCTTATAGGATTATTGGTTAACTCCCACTTGCTAACACATGTTGCTTGCTTATTGGTCCTTTTACTAATGGTTAGCACCTAGGCACAACTTTGTACTCTACATCATTCCCTTAATAAGGGTGATGTGTCACCCAAAAACATGTGTCACATCCTAATTGGTACTCCAACCTTACCCATACCTTATTCTAACCTTTTAATGTCCTTAGGTGGATGTTAGTTCATCTACTTGGGCAACATAGAGCATTTTGATTCAGCCAATCTCTCCTAAGATTTGACATCTATGATAAGTCTACAAGACTAACCACTCTGACATTCAATAATGTGGTTCCTTCTCATTTATTCAATCTCTCCTAGGCTCTGACATCTTTGATAGTTTTACGGTACTAGATGATCTAACACCTATCAACATGACACCTTCTCATTCAGCCAAGCTCTCTCAAGCTCTGACATGTCTGACAAATCTAAAGGACTAGCCTCTTTAACATCTGACAATATGAAGCCTTCTCATTTGGTCAAGCTCTCCCAGGATCTAACATCTCTAAAAGGCATGGGGTACTAGCTACTCTAACACCTAGGAATGTGTCACCTTCTCATGCAGTCAAGCTTTCCCATGGTCTTACATCTCTGATAGGTCTAGGGGATTGACTTCTCTAAAACTAGGTGATATGGCACCTTCTCATTTGATTAGGCTCTCCTAAGCTCTGTAAAATATATGAAAAAGACTAAGTAAGAAATGAAAAGGAACTATTGACTTTCTAAGTAACCCCTAGATTTTGTGGAACTCATAAGGATCTTACATAAGGTTACACACCTATGAAGTGTCAAGTTATTTAAATCAAGCCATGTACAGATGCCTCTCATTGATGCCTATGCCAAAATTAGTTAGCATAGATCTACACATTGACTAAGTGTTGATTTTCACCCTTTAAGAGTTATTGATGTGTATCCCATGAAGAGATCCTCCATCACACAAGCTAAAATGGCATGTAGGTTCAAGCGTGCAAACCTCTTAGTCTTGAGACATTACAAAAATAAGTGCACAAGGAGTAGTTTTGAATCATGAGAAGTGTACCTAGGATCTTCAATATTCATGTGCATTCCTTTTTAAAATGGTCCCTACGTCTCCATGATGAATTCTCACACCAAATCATAGAGTTTCACTTTTGTAATCTCATAAATCATAGACTATGATCTATTTTGTGCACATACTACTTCATATATTAATGTGGACCTTGAGTATAAAGCAAATATTTGAGAAGACTATTTAAATGGGACTTGGCATAAAAGCGTTAAAACTCATAACCCCCATAGAAGGCTTCTATATCTTCACTCTTTACCTAATCATGGCTCACTGTGCAGTCCAACTACACAACCCTCAATAGACAAATGTCCCTAGAAGGCATAAGGTAATTATTCCCATCAAATGCACAATAATGACGTGGTAATTCAAGGGTGACTAATACAATGATTAATAGGAGGTGTTGAAGTATAAAGAGGTAGTTAAAAATCAATTAAGTAGCATTCAAGGTCTTATCAGGATAAGTAAATGCATAAGTATCTATCAGACATCAGAATATGATCACACACCACCCCATTGAATTTTTTAATAATCTTCTATTTTTAGACATGCACGTGGATCTATAATAATCCCACCACCAACTCCCAGATCTGAATTGATGGGTAGAATTTAAAAAGCAAGGGCACAGTGCTATAATAGAATTAAAATAATGTATCTGCCACCCTAAGTGGTGCATTAATTGTAAAATAGATTGATCCCTTATAAAATCCTTATTCATCATTATAATAAGGATCAAAAAAAATTGACAACCTCACGCTACCAAAAATTTGCCCTCCAAGAGCACTTTTATTCACTAAACCTTGCATGTTAATGAGAATTAAGTTCACCTCCCTCTATTCTTCTTACACTTTGTGTGTTATTTATGTTTGTTGATCTTTGTCTATGGGTACTGTTTGCCCCTTTCTTCATTTTCCATTCCCATCACCTCTATGTGGAACTTGGAACTCATTTGTAGGTCATATACTATGTGCATTTGAGTCTACATAGACATTGTTTATGGATCATTTATCATCCATCTCAGTTTTGTACTATGTTCCTACACTACTATGTGAAACACATGCATTTGGAGTGTCCTTGGTGGAATTTGTGTGATAACGTCTTGTTCTCAAATATTTGTATTATGTTCATGATAGTAGGAGCACTCACTCTATTCTTGGTTATCACCTTTTTATTTCAACAAACTCTTACCTTATCCCTCCCTTTTCCATTAAAAAATCTTATATTTAAATTAATGGTAGATTTATCTTTTTACTCTATAGGTTTGTGTGCTGGTCTTAAACAAGGTACACTTAGAATAGAAGGAATTTAACCTACTCTAGAGGCTTGTCCCAAAGAGCACAAGGGTACCACACCTTCAAGATGTTCCCATCATTGAAATGAGATAATTGATTCTTCACATGCACAGGTTAGCGATAACACTTCCACGCCCAGCACCAAATATGTTTGTACCCTATACAAGGCATTTTTGCTCTACACCCTACCATAAAACCTTCTACACCATATACCATCCATGGGTGCACATTTAGAACAATAATAGTTTTTAGCATGCCTGGTGGGACTCAGTTGGATGAGATTTACATCATCTCTTGAAATATTTTAGTGTGTTCTTCAGTGCATCTTTCCATCCAAGGTAGATTCTTCAATACCGTGTCAGCTCCAAAGATCAAATCTAATGGTTTAAGAAGTCCAAGTGCTTAAGTATATGTCTTTCCACCCCCATTCCATGAAAATGCTATTGTTCCACCTTCCCTTTTCTCATATCAATATTATGAGAGTGCCCATAGTTTTCGCCTAGTTTGGCTTGGAATAATAGGGTATTACCTTTATTATAATGTTTATCCCCCTCCCACCCTAGTTCAACCTTCTTGGTATCCTATTCATACCTACAAATAGCCTTAATAAGGCTAATTTGCTCCCAATATGCATTACTACCCTCCTAATTAGACCCAAAAGAGCATAAGTTATATATGTTTATATTTCTAGAGATAGTTGAGAGAGATTGAAAGAGAGTAGGGGTATGGTAGGAAATAATAAGAGCTTACTTATCAAGCTTACATTCATCATCAGGTGGTGATGGAGTAGCACAACTATGAAGAAGAGTGCTTGGCTAAGCAGATCACATCCAAAGAAGAGCAGATGCATCAATTATTTATGCAGATGTAAGGAATTTAATTGCATATAACTACCTCTACTCCTTCCTTTTTTATCATCAAGCAGGCTCTTTCTGTGCTCGTAGCCCATCCTATGATGTAGGGAACTTTTATGCCTAAATTCCCTAGCTTTAGGTAAGATAAATTCTTTTTGTTTTCAATTATACCCCTTGGTTTCAAGGTTCCAAGTTTTAGATGCCCCTCTTCTTTGAAATAGACTACATCTATCCCTCTAAAAAAAACCCAAACATAGTCATGGTAGCCTTCTTGGGCCATGCAATTTGAATTCACAATTCTCAACCTTTTTAAACATCCTTTTATGCTATTCTAAACCTCTTTCCCTCCCAATATATCACTTTTCATAGGAGGACCAGTTGTGTAGAGCATAGATAAAGTCCACACAAAAAAAGAGGAGGGTGCCTCAAGCAAAGAAGAGGAGATAATCATTAACAGTCCCCTATGCACTGCCACACCATAAAGCTAAACCCTACTGTGAGAAGAATATAGATAAAATCATATGGGGTAGTAGGTTTTTGAGAAGATATTAATGAGGAAGGGTCAATCTGCACCACTCTAGAATGCATCCAAAATCCTAGGCCAAACTTCTCTTGGGTAAATGAGCTACCTTTTGATGCTATGGAAGATGACCTCAAAGAATAATAAACCCTTTAAGAGGATTACACACCTAAAGAGAATGATCATGATCACCTCAAGGTTAGCCTATTGAAACTGGTTCAGATCTAAGCATAAAAAATTTGAATACACAGAGAAGAAATATTTTATCACACCATAATAATATTTTGTTATATTATTTATTCATATGGGATATTACATTTATATATGAAAACCATTCCTATAATTATGGAGATTATCTCTCCATCAAAATCTCACCGTATCCCTATGAATATATAAATAAACTATGTTCATAATATTATTGTAACAATATTATGACTTCCTAAATATAATTAACAAGCTTTTTCACCCATACTATATTTGCCTCTCAGTAAATATCTAAACTCACATAATCTAATAAACTAATCCCTAACATTCCCCCCTTAATTTTTATATTCACACACTCATTTGCATTATGCTCACCCCTTGTAGCATGCCCTATTTGGATCATAACCTTGATACAAAGAAAGGCTCACTCCTTCTATGGTTTTAATTAGGTTTACAACAAACCTTGACATGAACAGGACCCATCAATTATTCACATCTGGTGGTTTTTTGGATCTACCACAAACCTTTTCAAGATCTATGAACTAAATTACATTGGTGATTTCTATCCTTTCACTATCATTTCACATCAGGGAATTATATTTTGAATTACACACAAATTACATTATTTGAATAGGAATGTACTTCTATTCTTATTCAAACATACAATGGAAACTAAAAAACACACCATACAATATGTCACCAAAACATTATGGGCCTCATCATTGGTGATTGACGAGAGGGTCTGGAACCTTCAGTCTCTATTTCCTCCTTCCTCTAGTTGATGAAGCTACTTTACTCAACGAAAGTGTCGATGAAGCCCAGATGCATGATTTTTTTGAGGAGAAATCCCCCCTTAATGTGAAACAATACATTTTCATGGGATGTTGGGGTCACTTGAAAATGCATCCTTTTATTTGACTCTTTGACAAATATGACATACTTAAAAAATGAGTCTTTTGACATTTTTGATGAAAATAAAGACTTTTAAGTTTTGACTCTTAATATGAAAATAATTACATGACTAAATCTAAATACTTTAAAATGACTTTGACTAAAAACTAATAAAAAAAATAAAAAAATAATGAACCTAACTCTTAAAATATAATGACATCTAAGAATAACTTAGCAATAAATAAATTTGAAATATAATTTCATACATATGTCAAGACTCAGCAAGTAAATGAATAGATCCATGATAGAAAGTGTTAATCTATAGAATGCAAAGTATACTAGTCATTGAAGTGGTGCTTGGGATAAGAAAAACTTTGTTAGATCTATCACTTGCATGAGTGTAATCAAAAAAGTTGAAAGCATCATGGGAATGCAAGTAAAAGTTATGAATGACAATAAGCATAATAAATCATATCACATATCAGAACACAACTTTACATAGCATCGAAACTCAATGTGAATAATAGTATGTAGTAGCAATAGCTACATATTTTCTATATTTAACAATAGAACATTCATGAATAGAAATCACACTATAAGGATATAACATCCTCAATGGTTGTATATGGTCTGAGCTAAACATTACTAAATTTGATCTGCATGGCTTGAATTAATTAGAATGTAGATGAGATAAATTGTAATAAATTACTTGGATTACAACTACATGGATTAAATGGATACATGTTATTTATTGAGAGAGAATATGCTTGATCTAAATGATGCATGAAATGATAAAAGGTAAATCATGATGAAGAGACCACAAAAGCATTATAGTTGTTTTATTTACTTCCAAATCAATTAGTTCCCGATAACAATTGCACAAATGATCATTTGAAGAATAAGTGTGTAATATGTATGATAATGAGATCCTCTCAATCTCTCTCAAGCTTCAGGTGCATCCATGCAGGTATCATGAACATCTCTTAATTTTTTGGTTGATAAATAAGATGTCATGATCCCAACATCAATATGAAGCACAAAACACTATATGTGGCTCTTGAAAATAAATGGAAGAATGATTGACTACCTTGATAGAGATGTTCTGAATAAGTAGTCTTTGAGGAAGCACTACCAATTTAAAATAACTAACCCATAGTTGTTCCTACACATTTATTAAACCATCAAAACCTCCTACTCTGATACCAGATATTGAAATTGGTTCAGAATTTAGCACAAAAAAGCTAAATACATAAAGAAGAAATATTTTATCATACCATACTAATATTCTTCTATATTATTTATTTATATTGGATATTACATTTTTATAGGAAAATCATTCCTATAATTATAGAGATTATCTCTCCATCAAAATCTCGCCATTTCCCTACAAATATACAAATAAACTATGTTCATAATATTATTGTAATAATATTAAAACTACCTTAATATAATTAACAAACTAATTCACCCATATTATATTTACCTCTCAATAACTATCTAAACTCACATAATGTAATAAATTAATCCCTAACATATCCTACATGCACAATTACAAGCACAAGAGGAAGACACTTTTTGAGACAAACTAGAAGAATTCTGCTCAAGTCTAGATGATAAACTAACATCCCCTCAAGAGTAGACCCATGACCAATTATACGCCAACTACCATTTTCAATCGCATACCACAAAAAGGTAGGGTGCACACACAGAAGAGGTTACAACCTCATAAATGGAATAATCCTATAGGGGTCTATACATATATCTAGGAATGACTGAGCCATCAAAAGGCTCATTTAAATTGAGGGAGAAATACCAGCTAGGTTAGCCTGATCAATAGTCATAAAATGAGTAGGAGGATCCTACTAAGTTTATGAGCTTCTCGAGCATCAAGAATAAGTTTCTAAAGCTCTTAAATGTTTAGTCCAAGTAAAGAGTGAATCTAAGCAATGAGAAATCTAGGAATGATTGGCTTAACTTCGAGGACATCAGCCATCTGGGAGGAAAGCTTATGTCCAGCTTGATGGATTAATTTAGTAAAAGGGATCTCGAGTAAACTAGCTTCTTTTAGGACTCTTTAGAAGTAACCAAGGTGCACCTCCTGAGCAAAAAACATATGATATCTTGCCTAAGGCCATCACGTATCAACAATAAGATGATGCATAATATAAAGGATCTAATAGGTTTCTAATTTGACCCAAGAAGATGAAGTCTCATGTTTATGGGCTGTATATAGTAGATTAGATTAGTTTTCATTATATTTCCTTAAGTGTTTGTGGGCACATTGTATAGCCTTAGTTTAGTTTTGTTTTCCTCTAAGTGTGTCTTGCACATCTATTTTTTGTTCTTTTCCCTTTTCTTTGTTAAGGGTAGGACTCAATTTAATTTATTGAGGCATAGGCCAAGCAAGTTACAACTTTAATGACTTTGTGCCCAATGGATTTCTTCAAAGGCTACTAGATTTAGGCTTAGTAGGCAAGTGGTCCATAAAGGTTGCTAGAATTTTTTACTTTTTAAGTCACCCCTAGCTTGTGAAAAACTCACAAGGATAATATAAAAGGTTACACACCTATGAATTGTCAAGTTATTTAAAGCAAGCCATGCATAGACACCTCCTATTCATGCCCATCCCTAAAGTAGTCAACATAGATCTATGCATTGACTAAATTTTGATTCGCATCCACTAGGAGTTCCTGACGCATTCCCCATTAAGAGATCCTTCATCTCACAAGCTAAAATGGTGTACAAGTTCAAGCAAGCAAACCTCCTAGTCTTGAGATAACACAGAAAGAATTGTGCAAGGAGTAGTTTTGAATTATGATCATTACACCTAGGATCCTCAATCTTCATTTGCATTCCTATTCAAAAGGGTCCTTACATCTCCATGATGAATTCCCACACTAAATTGCATATTTTCACTTCTATACTCTCATAAATTGAAGACTACAATCTATGCTCTGTACATACTACTTCATAGATTAATGTGGACCCCAGGTATAAAGTAAATACTTGAGAAGACTATTAAACGGGACTTGGTACAAAAGTGTCAAAATTCATAACCCCAGTAGAAGGCTTCTACATCTTCACCCTTCAATTACTCATGGCTCACTACATAATCTAACTATGCAGTCCTTAGTACATAGATGTCCCTAAAAGGAATAAGGTAATGATTCCCATCAGATATGCAGCAATTATATGGTAGTTCGAAGGTGACCCACATAGTGATTAACAGGTGGTGGCAAAGTATAAAGAGGTAGTTTAAAAGTAGTTGAGTGGTGTTCAAGGCCTTATTAGGATAAGTATATGTAGAATCAATTTTCATACATCGAAACATGATCAAATTCCACCCCTATAACTTTTCCAAGAATATTCCATTCTTAGATATGCACATGGATCCAAAATAATTCTACCACCAACTCCCAGATCCAGATTGCCAAGTAGAATTTAAGAAGCATGGGTGCAGAAGCAAAATATAATTAAAATATTGTATCTAACACCCCAAGTGGATCATTAATTATAAAATGTCTTGATCCCTTATAAAATCCTTATTCTTCATTCTAAGAAGGGTTGACATTTTTAGGCAAACTCATGTTGCCAAAAAATTTCCCTCCAAGAACACTTCTATTGGATGAATCTTGCATGTTAATGAGAATTAATCTCACCTCCCTCTATTATTCTTACACTTTATGTGATATTTGTGTTTGTTGATATTTTTCTTTGGGTAATGTCTACCCCTCTCATCGTTGTCCATTCCCAGCACCTCTATGTGGAATTTGGAACTCGTTTATAGGTCATATATTGTGTGCATTTGAGTCTATGTGAATATTATTTTTGGATCATTTGTCATCCCTCTTAGTGTTGCACTATGTTTCACACCTCTATGAAAAACACTTATGCATTTGGAGTGTCCTTGGTGGAGTCTATGTGATAACGTCTTGTTCTCAAATATTTTCTATACATTTACAATAGTAGGATCACTCACTCTATTCTTAGTGTATCACCTTTTATATCTATCAAATTCTTACCTTCTCCCTCCTTTTTCCTTAAAATAATATTAGGTTTAGATTAGCGTTATATGTACCCTTTTTCTCTTTAGGTTTACATATTATTCTTAAACTAGGTGCACTTAGAATAGAAATAATTTGGCCTACTCTAGAGGCTCATCCCAAGGAGTGTAATGGTCTCACACCTTAGGGACATTTCCATCCTTGTGATGAGATAACTGATACTCCATGTGCATAGGGGAGTGATAAAACTTCCACACCCTGTGTTGAACACTTTTGCACCCTATACAAGGAATTCGTGCTTTTTGTCCTACCATAAAACCTCTCATACTATATACCATCCATGAGTGCACATTTTGAATGACAATAAGAACATAATATATTAAAAACTTACTCATCTATCACTGGGGTTTTGATTTTCTATAAAAGGCAATGGGTCTATTACTTCAAGAAGGGAATGAGAATCTAAGAGATCTTGATAAAAGTTGACCTGTAAGGTTATCATTATAATTCATAAAAGAATAAACATTCCTTAATCATAAAAATAAAAGAGGCTTGTTATTGATTGGGGAAATCAAGGTGACGTCTATTCTAAGGATTTAATTAGGCACTGTCAATAAGAACAAAAGAAAGGACCCTAAAGCTCTAGTTCATGAGATTAAATAGAGGATTCCCTTGTTTTGAAGAAAAGGGGGCATGTTAGCCACAACAAATGGCAACGTCTGTGGGGAAAGTGATGACAAGAACTTAGAACCCGACTAGTTTATTCTTCTTTCCTTGCTCAACATAGAAATTATAAGAGGGATATTTATACACCACAGAAAAGATGAGGTACTAAATTCTCATAATATCTACCAGTGTGGCATACTAAGTTTCCACCTTATAAATATCTACTAGTGTGTGTAAGAAGTGATTTTCATTATTCATTCACTCTCGGATTTTATCTAAGTAATCGAGGCTAGAATAGTTATCAAGATTCATTTGAAGAATTGATGGCTTAATGTCTTGGAGGGGAAATATTTGGGGCATTTCTCTATTTCTAGACAAGAATCCATATCCTTGACAGAGATGCCTTTGGTCTTATTTAAGGCCTTACTCCACTCCCAGCCAAACCAGAAAGCTTGCGATGGAGATTGTCTATATAGCCCTTTTGAGGTAGACTCAAAATTTAGATTATACATGATTTCCTTATTCCTTCCAAGATTCCCCATGAAATATTATCATTTATTAGTTTTATCCATTGAGATTTTGGGACCAAGCCAAGGGTTAATGGATAATGAGGAAGTTATGAATACCCAACTAGTATTTGATTAACTCAAATAAATAAGTATTTTCTTGAGATATTTATTTTAAGTGTAGCTTGATGGCTCTATTAAGGTGTGTGTTATTCTAATATCAACCTATTTATCTTAAAATCATTGACCTCTTAGATCTAGAGCATCAAAAAAATTAATTACCATCCCAAAATTGCTTAGATCAAAGATTTTCAATAATCCTTCTGGGCTTCAGCCATCACTTGGGGCAATTACTAACAGGGTCAGGCATCAAAATAAAATCACAAAATAAAGAGGAATTATAAGGGGAAAAACACAAAACAAAATAAAATCACACAATTAAATTAAGCTTACCTAATATATACATTGCCACCTCTTCTCAGACTACTTAGAAACTACATTAGAGGGGACAACTGAGAAATAGTGATTCAATAATTGTCTGTTTATTAGAAGTGGTAGTTAATTGTCATTGAAATATTTTAGACAAAAGGTGTTCTAGTCCAATATTTTGGCTATTTGATATGGGCCAATCTAGAGGGGATCAAATTTTGAATGTTGGTCTTTATTTTCATGGGCCTTATCCCACATTAGGACCAGGTCATATATTCTCAAGGTCTTGATATTTGCCCTCTTATTGAACCACCTTTTGACTATATTTTGGTTCTTACTAGAGATCAACAAATCTTCATCTTGGGCTTCCTATAACTGAATTAGGTTAAGGAGTTTGGAATTTATCTTGTCATCTAGTTTGATGAATTATTGTATGAACTTATATGTGAGCAGCTTGAGCATGACCGGCATGATTGGATCCAATTCATAAACTAGAAGAAAAGGATAACTTTTGAGGGTTTCTTTATACTTGGTGCGGTCTGACCATAGGGTAAACTTTAACAATGATTATCATTCCTAGGTTTTTTCTTCTATTTATTTCTTGGAGTCAATCAAGTTCTTATTAATGGACTTTGTCAATCTGTTCCCTTGAAAGTAGTGATTAGATGAAAACTTTAGCATGATCCCATTATCATAAGCCTATTCTATGAATTCTTTAGATTGAAAAGTAGGGCTATCATCACATGGGGATCCCAAAATGGGTGGTGATGGTATTCTCAATGAACTTGATGACTTTGATAGCAATGTTTCTTTTGGTTTTAACTGCCTCAAACCACCTAGTACAATAGTTTATGTCTGTGAAAATGAACTTATGGCCATCTGATGAGTTGGGGTTGATGACCCTCAATAAATCCATTCCCCATTATGAAAATGGGGTAGATTCTATAATAGTATATAGTGGTATTATTGGATTTGTTTCTCTCTTATAAATTGTTTACCACTAATGGCAAAAGTGGACATGGGTATGAACATCTTTGATTAGTGTGGGTTAGTAGTAACATGTTTGAAGAACTTTATGGGGCATGGAATTTGTTGCAGGGTGGTTGGATCCTAATATTTCATGGAAACTTACCATTATCTCTTTATACTCTTCTCGTGATACACATCGAAGGTAGATTCTTTCATGGTTTCCCCTGAAGAAAACTCCCTTATTCAACATATATTATGAAACCTTCAACTAGAGGGCTCTCCTCTATGTGTGGTTGAGTCCTGAGGGTACATTTATATATAGTAAAAAGTGCATGACTAGGGTTTACCATTTTTATTGTAGTACCCTATATTGGTCCACTTGGTGTAGTTTAATCCTCATGTTTATCTCTATTATTAGATGAGTAAGGCCTTGTCCTCTAACTAGTTTGATTAGCTTGATTTCCAAGTTATACTCCTATAATTTTTTCATCCATTAACCTCTTTTTTTGCCTAACTCATTCTACCCCAACATCTATTTTATAGTCAGGTCTAGGATAATGGCCAGTACTTTGTTCTAAAGAATGTAGTGTCTAAATTTATTCACTACCGTAACTAGGGTACAGGCATTCTTATCTAGGGTAGAATATCTGAGCATGACATCCTTAATATTAGTGCTCAAAAAAGCCACAGGGTGTTCTTCTCCTTCTAACCTTTAGGTGAGGCAAGTGGAAATGGTATGCTCTGAAGCAAAGGGATAAATATAGAAATATTTCATATAGTTTGGGCTAATGAGGATCAGGGTTTGCATGATTATGTCTTTGATATCCTAGAAAGCTTTCTTTGATTCTACATACCATTCCAATTTTGCATCCTATTTTAACATTGAATTCAAAGGCTTTACTATTTCAGCAAATATAAAAATAAATTTACTCACAAAGTTTATTTTCTAAAAAAATATTTTAGTTCCTTATTATTGTTAAATAAAGTTAGTTTATAAATTATGTATATCCTTTTGGGGTTGATAGCAATACCTTATTTTTTGATAATTTGACTAAGAAGCTTACCTTTGGTGACACCAAACATGCTCTTCTATGGGTTTAAGGAAATGTCATACCTTTTACATCTTTTAAATAACCTTTCCAAGTGGTGTACATGATTTGACCTATATTTTAAAAAAATAGTTAGGTCATCCATATAGATTATTATACATTTACCTATCAGTCCTTCAAAAAAAAAGTCCATTTCCCTTTAGAAAGTGGCACCAACATTGGTTAACTTAAAGTCATTCATTTATAAGATAATATGCCCCACTTGGTGGTGAAAGTGGTCTTAGTTATATCTCTTGGGTTGACTAAGACCTGGTTGTATCCCGATAAGCCATCCAAAAAAAGAATCATTTGAGACCCACTCACCATTTAGATCACCTCATCTAGGGAGGGCAAGGGTTATTTATCTTTATTTGAGGTCTAGTTCAAGTTCTAATAGTCCACACATAGGTAGATTTCTCCATTCTTATTCCACACTAGGACCAGGCTGGTCACCTAAGTAGACTGGTGAACTAGAAACATTATCCTTGTAGACATTAATTTATGGACTTCCTTGCATATTAAGGGTTTCAAGATTGGGTTTACCAACCTCTATCTTTACCTAAAAGGTTTTTGGTTGGGTTTTAGGGGGATAATATGAGTGATTACTCTTAGGTAAAAGACTTTATGATCTCCATAGGCCTATGAAATCACATCTTTATATCTCAGTAGTAACCCTTGTAATTTCTCTAATTTTTGGTCCATCTAATCAGGATGCATATTAACTATCTAGGGATTTTTTTTAAGACCTAGGTTGATGAGTCAACAAATTTGGTCTTCGAACTTGGGTGTTTTTTTATTGTAAAGTTGAATCTAATGCATCAAATGCTATTTCCAATGAAATCATCCCCTTTGAGATCCAGTTCCCATGAATATTTAGGATTCCATCTATATCCAGCTCATTCCCAAGGTTGGTTCTATCTTTCTCATCTATAACTTGGGCTTCAAATATTCCCTCATTATTGAGTAAATAGATGATCTGTTGGTCATCCTCAAAGACGTGGAAGTTTGTCATGTTGTTTGGGATAAAGGGACATGGTAATAGCTCCACAAAGAACTCTTTCAATTCAATTTCATCCAAGGGGGTTAGGTTTGCTACCATGGATGCTAGTGAGTCTACTATTTGGTTTTCTTCTTAGAGAATAGGGATGATATTAAACACATTAAACATTTTGATTAGGTCTTAAGCCATGTGCTTATATATTTAGAGGTGTGATAGTTTACATTAAAACTTAGTCTTAATTGGGTTGACCACCAGTTTAACATCACTAAAAACTCTTAGGTTTTTTGCCTTGTTTTTTAATCCAAATTATAATCCCAAGATTATAACTTCATACTTCATAAAGTTATTCATACAGGGAAGCTAAAACCTATATGATGCTAAATGGTTTCTCACTGGGAGATCTATAATTAGAACACCATCTTTATTGCCTTATTTGGAGTGAGCTTTGTCTATAAAAAGAGACCATAGTCTAAGTAAACCTGGGCTATGACTATTTTGATCCTTGGGAGGCTTTATGCTTAGTGTATAGATGCCTAGGTCTGAAGAAACTAGGTTTACCTACTCATTGATGGAATTATACTCAGTTATTATATGCTTCATATGGGGCTCTCTAACTACCATCATTTGGTTGGTAACTCCTCTCTATGGCAACCACATATGGGAGAAATATGTGGCCATATACCCATTCAAGACTTTGGACCAATATCTACTAAATATCATGTCATAGGCTTTGAGAATATCCACCACCTTAATGTCTATGAAGTGTTGAATCCTAGGCTCATACTCCAACTGGATGTGGATGTTTAGTAATTCACCTATCACTTTCACTTTTGACTTGTCTATCTAGACCACTACCTTGTCTAACTTTATAGGGGACAAACTAAGTTTCTCACATATGTCTATTGGTATTACATTGGTCATGGCTCCTAAATCTAATAGGAAGTTATGCATATTCTTTCCAAATAACTAGCTAGTTAAAAGGAAAGGGGGGACCTCCATCTTATTTTTGTGAATGACCACATTAGTATGTGTTTCTCTGGGGTTGAATTTTGAGTCAAAGACTTTAACAGGAGATCTCATTGCTCTATGATTTGAGCAAGCTCATGAAGGTTAATATTTGACTTGATCTTTTTCATATCGTCCACTATGTTGTAAACTCATTTACTTTGGGTCGATTGGGTTTCTATAGGTGCCTTAAGTTCTTAAGTTCTTGGAGGTGTAGGATCATTCCTATCCTTTTGGTTTGATGGGGTTGCACTAATATTAGGGTGTGTTGAAGTAGTAAGGGGTTATTATTGTTGCCTATTCATGAGGGTGTAGTTGTTCCTTTAAAACTACTAAAATGCTTGCACCTCACTAATACCCTCCTCTATCTCATTTTCTTCTAGGCTAGGTAAATTTATGGTCTCTAACACCATAGTAGTACTAGGGGCTTTACTTGAGTTGGAAGATTTAGGAAGATTGGGGACCACCTCATATTCTTCCATTTCCTTTTGGAAGATCTCAAAAGTAGAACTGAACTCTGTGCAATCCAATTCCCCATGTGTTGTTGTGTTATGTAATCTACACTAATTAGGCAAGGCTATCTCGAATATATTAATTTCAAGAAGCCTATTGGGTGAATGTTCTAAGAGATTGTGAGGGCAGTTATAGTTCCTGTTTGGTCTTTGATATGTGACGTATTTGTTGGAACTTTTTGCATTAGAGTTACTCCCCTACCTCTATAGCCCAAGAAATCCATTACTAAGTTTTTATACCATCCACTAAATAGCATCCAACTCAATCTTAGTGGACTCTTGAGGTGTGGTTTAGGTATTGTTATCCATGGCCAATATTACGTGATGTTGAGTTTGGGGAATCATTTTATGGTTCCATGGGTTTAAGAAACCCCAATTATTGGTTTGAAGAGGAATGGCCCAGTAGGAGTCGATGTGTTATAGGGAATGATTGAAGTATTGGGTCATTCTAATTAACATTAGGTAATAATTTCAATGCATGCATCTATGATAACATACTAGGAGTGGGGATTATTGTGTGACCTTGAGGGTTTAGTTACCTATCCACTTTGATAGCCCCTATATAAGCCAAGGATAGGTTTTCTATGGCTGCATCCCTCCTTAGAAACATAGTTGTCTAAGGGTCTAGTGCATTCTTATACATTTCAATTGCTAATTGAGGGTTGGGTTGGTAAAGCATAGCGACCTGACTATACATATTTTTAAACCTAGTATTGAAGTTCCTAATAGGCTCCATTTTGATGTAATCAAATTATTCATACAAGACATTAGGGTCTATAACTTGCCTAAATTAGGTGACGAATGCATAACTAAAATGGTCTCAACTCAGGATAGAGTCCTCAAGAAGGTTTAGGAACCAATCATACATAAATTCCATTAAGGTAAAGGGGAAAAGACTACATGCCACATCTTCATATTCTATATTTAGGAGCCTCAGGGTAATTTTGTAGGATGTTATGCATTCCTCTTTGATTCATCCCATGCCAGGGGTGAAATCAATAAGATATCTCTTAGGTTTCCGAGGTAAATCATGGATGATTCCTAGGACATTAATGGTAGAGCCAACTAACTAGGCCATCTTAGGCTATAAATTTAGGATAGGTTGAAAATATGAAATCATGGAAATCATAGTAGGTTTATGTTGGTTAGACCTAGGTTTTATATGGAAAAGTAGGGGAGATTACCAATCAACCTCGATGGGACCTAGCCCTGATAATAGGCAAACTAGTCTTCGGGATGTTTCACAATCAAATAGTAGTCAACACATTATTACCAAAAAGATAATATTGACATACTCATGAAAAAAATTGATGACAAGCATGGAGTATTCTAATAAGGCCCTCTTTTGAGCACCAATTGTTATTCGCTCCAAACTCTTCTTGTTCATGAAATGCCCATGAGATTGGGCATTCCCTAAAAAGGGGAAGGTGGGGATAACTACAGACTTTCATCCTCCATTTTAGGATTGATCTAAGGTTAACCCAGGGCATGGTTGTAGGTATTTGACTTCACAAATAGAGTCTGCATGAATAATTTCCAAGAGATACACTATCACCACCAAAATTTCAATCTAAATTTCATACACACTGTTCAAAGATTGTTATGAGAGTTTTAGTATTTTGCTTTTCATTTCCAAATACAAGGGGAAAGGGTAGTTCAATTTAAAATAAAAAAGGGGGCGTCCAATTCTAGAATAAACTCAATGCATTGATCATTGAATCAAGTGACTCTGCCATAATTATACCACTTTAGACTAAGTTTTGTTAAAGTTATAACTCCAATAACATACAATGGGAATAGTCTGAGGGAATCAAAAGTATGCCTTCAATATGATATCTCACTAAATATGATTACTAGGAGCTTATAGTAGAATACACATAAATTCCATATGAAAATTTGTAGATTAACACATAAATTATCAGTACTACAAAAAGAAATGAGAGAACTCACACAATGATTGAAATAGATAAGCAAATTATAACCATAGCATATATAAAAAATATATATATTAATCTAATTAATTTAACATTGATAGTCATTTAAAAATGGATATGAAATAAAATTGAAATATAAAACAAATCCTCTTGTAGAAAATAGAGATTGTATTCATTAAAATAAGTGTTGTTACAATAATCGATCTACGCTGACTTTAAATTCTAGAGAGATAAAATAAAAAGTAGGTGAAATCCTAACTATAATCTGACAACACTTTTGAGAAATTTTAGTCAACCCTATATTATAATATGATTCTTCCTTATATAGATAAGGATGGGGCTCACCTCTAAATAACATGAGGGTCCTATCCTAGGCCATGATGGCCACTCATTATAGTTATAACTATATTTCAGAATTTAAAATAAGATAATCCTTTCAAATCTATAATATATCTATAGGGGACCACTTCATTGATATGAGGAGGTGGTTGAGAAGGTCTAGATCCTAATTGCTTTGACTTGGCATCCCTAGCTTCTAATGCGACTTCCATAAAGTCAAACTTCTTATCTAATTTGGTAAGGTTCATTAGGGGATCCTTCAAGATTACCTCGACCTGAGTCTCCAATATCCAATAGAATTGGAAGGATTCTTCCATTGACTCTTAGACCTTGGAGACCTAGTTTATGTTCACCATAGACTGCATTGATAGATCTAGCACCACCCAGGCCCTTTCCTAGTTTGCTCTAGCAACCTTCTTCATGTCTTGGTCAAACTGACCTAGGTGGACTCTGAATTATACTTGATCAAATAGGATTCCATTTGGTTGAATAACATAGAGATATTAACCTATTTTTAGTAAGTCAATATCGTATTTTTTCCCTCTTCTAAGGTCCCAATATAGTTTGAGCCATGGCCAACTATTTTTTCATAGTAGCCTTTATTTTCCCAACATACATTTGGTACAACCCTAAGTCTAAGGTCGACATGACTTTTAACTCCAGGAACATTCCTTTGTTAACTACCACTTAAAGCTCCTAACACTTCCCATATATCTCATTAATCCTCTCCATGTAGGCTTGGGTTTGCCAAATAAGTATGTTGGTCTCAGCCAAATGCTCCATTACTTTCCCAATAACTAAGAAGAGTGGTAAGAGGGTGCCCTTGACTTTCCTGATCAGCCCATTGAGGAATGTTCCCTTCACTTGGGCTTCTAAATATTGAACCTAGCTTTGTATGTCCTCGAGGAGATTCTTAGACATCATGAGTTACTCAAAGAGCAGATAGTGGGTCCTTGGCCATCCTTTATTCCCTAATATAAGCTCTCACCTTTGTGAAGGAGAATAGATCCTGATGGGTCTATCAAACCACCAAGTTTCCCTCCTATAAAAACCTCTACATCAGTGTCCTCTTCATGTTTTTAGAGGTTTGGTCTAATCTCCATTATAATTCTTGATTACCCTAGGCAGTCAGCTCTAGCACCTACAACATTGGGACCATTATCCGAATTATGGGAGGTGTAGGAGGGGTGGCTAAAATGGTAGTAAAGGGTGGAGGATGAGGTGGAGGGGAGATATATAAAGTGGACAGAGTGAATGAGAAAATTAGTAGAGGCATAGGGGGAATGGGAGAGAAAAGAGGAAGGACAAAATGGGAGGCCCAAGGGAACATATGCATGTACCATTGATTCTAGGTTACATTCACATGAGGAGGAATTACCCCCAAGAAAGGGTCGTGAAATAGTAGTGAAGAGATAGACTAGTTGAAATCAAGCCATGTGGTGCCCTAGATGATGGAAAGTAGGGGTTGAGAAACAATGTGTCAAGGTGTTGTGGCTGGGGTTAAAGGAACTATTGAATCCTATGAAGGAGTTTAAATTAGAGTAGAGGGTCTTTGAGCTAGATTCAAAGTATGAGTTACCTTATTCTTCTTCTTCAACCTCTTACTTGAGTCAGATCTAGATGCTATAGTAGATGGTCTAACTGGGATAATAGGAGTCATGGGGGCTAATGTTAGAGGACTTGGAGTTGTTGAGGGAAGCATCAAGCTGACTAGAATGGGCACCAAGAGCACTCCTGATGTAAGTGGTAAGCTCTCAAAATTCATGGTCACACTTACTATTAGAGGCCCTTTTAAGGAAGGCATCGAGAGGACTATGGGTTGTGAGATGGATGGAGTAGAAGGGAATGAAGAGGAAAGGATGCTCAGGAGGACTGAGACCAAAGGTACTTGGGATAATGACAGAGGGGGTTAAATGAGGAAAAGAAGAGGCACCACTTAGGGAACTTTTGGGAGAAAAGTAGAACTTGTGGGTGTTAGGACCGAGAGTTAGAAATTAATAAGAGTGAGGAGTGGAAGGGAATGGGAAAAGCAAGAGGCATGAGCAAGGGAACCTATATGGATCCCTATTAGGAGCCTAGCTCTAGGATTTCCATTAAATCTCCATCCATGTCAAACCTTAGGGTCTGTATGGCCTAAGGTTAAGGTGTTATTGGTTGAGTTGGCCACACCTGGGTTGACTGGCATCAAGTAGCTCAAGTTTGGATCTATTATGACTAGACTAGTTGAGCTATTAGAAGAGGTAGAGTGTGAGGAGAGAATAGAGGAAGAAGAGGAGGATTTGAGGCATAAGAAGTAGGATATATTAGAGGAAGCAGAGTTATACTTGGTGCATGAGGAGGAGAAGGTCTCAGAATACCATGCAAAATCCTTTAAGAGATAGTATAAACCATTGAATTTAGGTCCTCCATGAACTGAGTGGGAGATGGAAGAGGTGAATATTGCATGCTTGACCCTTTTTACCTTTCTTATTCTTATTTTTCATGATTTGAGACAACACTTCCTGGTTATCAATGACATCTAGGTAGAGCTCATCATCATCCTCTACCTAATGACCCTAGTTGATGTTGAGGTAGGTTGATTACCATGCCAAGTGAGATTTGATTATCCCCTTGGGGTCATAGTGCTATATCTTTCACTTTGATAGGGAAAAGGAGTCTCGCCTCATTTTCATCTACTAAATTAGAGGGAATGCCTTGTAGATGTTATGCCTAGTTGTGATCAGGTGTGGCAGGCATGCCTTTTGATGAAACTAGATGCAAAACCTAATAAAGCCCTCTACTAGCTTATAGAAAATATCTTATTTTTTTATATGGTTTGGAATGAATTATGATAGGTAGAAGGGATCCTTGAGGAAACCCATAATCCAAATCATAGTGTCCTTGTAAATCTAATAGTCCCTGATGGCAGTGATGGAATACCTAATTGCCTTCAAGAGCTAGGGTATCGAGACCTCATTAATGGATTGGTATACCACTGGGTATAAATACTCACATATTTCCTAGATGTAATTATATAACTAGTTACCATATAACTTGTAAAATACCACATGTACTATAGATCCCCTAAGAACCCATGGAGGAAAAGCTGAGGGTTTTAAAGACAGTGGTAGCTCATCATGTAGAAATTACTCTCATCTTGGGCATCTATGATGGAATTAACCAACTTGAATTTTATAAATCCTCCCATGCCTAGGACTTCTGAGTGTGTGAGGATCATGTGTAGGAGAAGCACCCATATCTCACTGACATGCAAGTAGTCGTGTGCCCTGACCAATCAGTTCAGTATGATCATGCCTACTCGGACTTACTCTCAGAAGGTGCAGACCATGTAAGCATTGATATCCTCCTTATTAACCTAGTTAGCATATGGGTTCTCATCCTAATCATGGAGGACATCATATATTTGGTAGGTCCCCATCTAAATCATGATTGTATTTGCATCATAGGAAGTGTAGTCTAGGAAGGAGTAATATGCCTGAAAGGCATTCCTAGATATATCGACAATCTAGTGTTGAGAGTTGGGTGAGCATACCCAGTCATGGACTCTATATTTCACATGGATGGTGTTATGAAGGAGGTTCCTTAATAAGTTAACATATAGGAATGCCTCTGGTTTGTCAATGACTCTATGAAATTTGATCTTCTTGTAGGATTGAAGGGCATCTTCAAACTCTGTTTATTGGTCATCATCTAAGCCAGAATCCTTGGGGACTTGCTCAAATATTTTGAATAAGTTATTGTAGTTATTGAATTCAGTCAATCCAACCATGAATGTGGTATCCTAATACTCAAGTTTTTCCTTTGGGTTTGAAGAGGATGTGACCATTATAGCTATATGTAGGGGTAATAGATAAGTTTTGAGTGTAAAAGGCATAAAATATAGGGGTGCTCTTCAAGAATTGGAAAGCCAGGAGTTGAGTTTTTTTGAAGGTAGTGGTGGTAACTATTAGAAAGATTCTCTTAGGATTTTATAAATGCATACATATATCCCCCCTATATTAATGGTTTTTGGTGTTTCACTTGCTGTGAATTTAATTTTGAGTTTATCTTTGGATTTTCTCTCTTTACTTTTAAATCTAGAGTTGAACTCAAAGCCCATGATCCACTATCACCAACTGGGTATAGCAATGGTGATGGGATGTTTTAAAACTATCTAATCATGCCCAAATTCCTATTTTTTTAATGCCCAATGCATGGTAGGCATGATGTCACATCTCTTAGAGGATTCTTGGTTAACTCCCAACTACCAACACATGTCACCCACTTATTGGTCCTCCTACTAACGGTTCCCACCTAGGCATCACTTTGTATTCTATGTCATTCCCTTAGAAGGGTGATGTTTCACCCAAGGACACATGGCACATTTTGATTAGTAATTTAACCTCACCTATACCTTATTCTAGCCTTTTTGAAGCCTTAAATGGCTGAATAGTTCATCTACCTGCTAGGTGACATGGAGCCTTTTAATTTGGCTGAGCTCTCCTGAGCTTTGAAATCTCTAATAGGTATAGGAAATTGGATGCTATAACACTCAATGATGTGGTGCCTTCTCATTCGATCAGGCTCTCCTAGGATCTAACATCTCTGACAGGTCCCAAACACTAGTCGCTCTAACGTCTAGTGACATGGTGCCTTCTCATTTGATCAAGCTCTAACATCTATGATAGGTCTAGGGGATAAGCCACTCTAACTCCTGGTGATATAACATCTTCTCATTCAGTTGAGATCTCCTAAGCTCTAACATCTCTAATAAATCTATGGGGGTTGGCTGCTCTAACCCCTGGTATGCCTTCTCATTCATCTAGGGTCTCCTTGGATCTAACATCTACGATATATTTGGGGGATTGGATGCTCTGACCCCTAGTGACATGAAACCTTCTCATTCAATCGATATCTCTCACACTCTAAAAAATAGATGAAAAATACTAAGTAAGAAATGAAAAGGAACATAATACATTAAAAACTTACTCATCTGTCATTGGGGTTTTGATTTATCATGAAGGGTGATGGGTTTGTTACCATAAGAAGGGAATGAGACTCTAGGAAGGGGATGAGAGTCCAAGATATCTTGGAAAAATCTAACCTACAAGGTTAGCACCATGATTCATGAAAGAACAAACATTTATTAGTCATAAAAATAAAAGAGGTCTATTGTTTCCCAAGAAAATCAGGGCAACATCTATTTCAAAGATTTAAGCAGGGGTTGTCGATAAGAACAAAAGAAAGGACCATGAAGCTCTGGTTCATGAGATTAAATAGAGGGGGTAATTTTGAAGAAAATTAGGTGTATTGGCCACAATAGTAGTTCTGAGAGATATATAAACTAATGCTTTAAAACCAAAATGTGTAAACAAAGGAAATAACACACGCAAAGAAAACACTACATTAAAACCACTATTGTTATGTTGTTTTCTTCAATACAAATAATATATAATAACAAGCATATACTAATATAAGCATTGAAGAAAACAACATAATAATATAACATACATACACATATATATCGATCAAAATAAATAGAGAAAGAATACAAGGATATATATGTTTACCTTAGGTTGACTTATCGACACATTAATTTCTGACTTGGCTCAAGTAGTATTTTGTGAGAGATGTTGTAGGTGAGACTCAAGATGTAAATAAGAAGACCTAAGTATCCTTATCTGGGGACTCCAAATACCAGGTATACCTTTTCAATTCAACTTCTCTCCTTAAAACCTTCAAAGACCCTATGTAAACTAACCTTCCATAAGTGTAACCTCATATACCCTAATACTTCTTCATTTTAGTAAGGGTGGATTTGTGTGCACAAGTAGAGTAGACCAAATGTGTTTCTTATCAAAAATTATATTTATGATCCCTATAAATACAAATTAGATCCCAAAAATTCACCTATGTGAAAAGTTAATGGTTTTAACGTGACCGATATAACAATAATGAAATCTTGTAAAACCAATATTGTGTCAGCTTGATTGATATAGTAGAAAAGATGTCAACAACACTAAAATTATATTGGCCTTGTTGATACAATATAGAAAAGTGAAAATAGAGAGAAAATTCTATCAACCTTGCCAATATATTAAAAAAATACATGGAAAACTGTAATATTACCTTGGTATGGCCAATGTAGTAGGAAAAACTCATTCAAACATAAAGAAGAGGAGGAAAAGAGGGGGAACTAGAACAAATAGAATCTACATTGAGTAGATGCCATGTTAATAAATATAAATGGATATAACAAATGACATAGGGTAAAATATCACAATGTACAATGATCCAACGCACCTTGATCCTAGTGCACTCCTTAGGACATATGCACTTAGGGGGATTGATGCACCAACAAGTCCAATAATATAAATAATCATAAGTGAAAAAATATAGGTACATGCATTATCCATCAATCAACACTTGTTATGGTGCTCACCAGTTATTTCCTTTAACAAGGTTCCCTTTGCTAATGTGAAATTGTTTCAAGCTCTCAAATTTTTCAAGAGGGGTATTCATATCGTTCATGGAATATTCTTTAGACCCATTGAGTCTTTCTTGGCCAAGACAAAATGCCAAGTATGACCTCATAAATTTATATCAAGAGTCCCTCCAGTGGTTATGGATGTCGAACCTATAAAAAATTTACATAAAATTGAAGTCAACTCATGTTGGTCATGGTGGAAAGATTAGAAGAGGTTTGTTGAAACCCCTTTTCTCAATTAAACTCCTAGTAAGGGGTATAAATGGTGGTCTCTTTGACTAGTCATGTTTTAAAAGCTCAACGATAAATGGTCTCTCTTGTCTTCTACTTATCCTTGGATTGGGAGGTTTCATACTATTTTTAATTCCATTCTCGAGCCCAATCTTGCTCATTTTTCTACGTGTTTGCTCTATCAAGTTTTACCATTGAAGAAATGCATGGTCCACATAGACGTCCTTCATCCCAAATGCTCATTTTGTGATAAAATTGATAATGTTGGGAACTTATTTTGGTTCTAACTAAAGCTCAATTTGTTAGAGATTAGACTCATGACTTCTTCAAAAGCTTCATAGCATAACCATTTACATGGAAGATTAACCCATTTTGGAATTGACCTGGGTTTCTTGCAAAATAATACACATTTTTCATAGTAATTTTTAGTGGAAATTATCTTTTTTATTTAGAAATAAAGAGCCTCTAGTGTTATTTTTTAATGTTACAATTGATACATAGTTTTTTACTTGTAACAAATATATGGTGATTTTAAATGTGTTTATGCATATTTAGGTGCAATTAAATAAAGTGGATTTAGATATGTCTCATCTCCAACCCTTTTTGGGTCATTGAGGAAATGCATCGTGCATTATTACACGTGTTTCACCAACTCCACCATTAATGAATCAAACTTTATGTGGAGGCCATCGTTATAATTTATCTTACAAACAGTCTCAAAACCATATTTGTTTTTTATTGCCACCACATCTACACTCACCTTTGTTAATGTAATAGTGGGATTGGGCTCCACCACCAAGCCATGACAAGTTCCCATTCATAGTGTCAGTGATCTCCTTGCCCAACGATATTCTACATGGTCAATAGGTTGATGCTCTAAGAGACACAAAGATTGTAAATAAAAATAAATAAACTAAAATTTAGTTATGAACTTGCTCCTAAAGTTAATGAGCTACCTAATATTGAAATGGGATCCAAATGACTAGCATGTGCTTATCGTTAGCATTGATATTCCTTGCCTTGATCATTAAAAATTTAATAAAAAATTATTTTTAAATCAAAAAATTATAAAAAAAATAATCTTTCACTACATCCATGTTTCTAAAACCTCATTGGCAAAAATTCTTGAGAAAATATTATGTTTTGAGAAAATTATGAGGACAAATCAAGTACTCAATAAAACTTTTTGTACATGAAACATACACACTGTGTATTTAGGTACTAAAAAATCTATTTTTTATTTTATTATTTTTTTAAAAAAATAATAAATGTAATCTACACTTAAAATGAAACATTTCATTAATTTACATTGTTTTCACATTTTATACGGTTAAGTCACTATTGTCTATACAAATTGAGAAATGTTCACATTTTCATTTTTTGTTGTCCCCTTTATGCTAAAAAGTGGGACACAATATTATGATTCAACCCTATCTCTAACAAATACTTTTTCAAACGTGTGTCCTTAAGATCGGCCTAACCACATTTTCTTATCTGCACAAGCTACAGATCTCTATAAATACAAGATTATTTAACCCTTATTCACTAGATAGAAATTAGATGCAAAAGCCTAATCAAACAGAAGACAAGTTGATAAAAATTAAAGTATTTGATCCCTATTCTTCCCTACTTCTACATACTACCATCTACACCATCCCTAAGCCCAGTTTTCAAAGATTTTAAATATCAAACACATTCAAGGCATCCAAGTCCACTCGCAGTCTAACATTCACTTGTACTTGCATCAATCACTATGTGGGAGAACTATATCAAGCTTGATCCCTCTTCAGAGTATTGGTATGTAGGCAACTCTCTTCATAGCAAGATGTTGAGGATGTCCAACCTATTCTACTAATGTACACATTACTCATACCATACTTGCAAGGAGGATTAGGTTTTGCACACTAAATTAGGTTTTATAAGCACAACACAAAGTTATATATTTCATGCATGCAAGAATAGGACCTAAAAACACAAGTGCATGTGCTCCTAGAAAATAGGAACAATCTTGCAAAAGGGTCATTAGGGCCACATTGAGGACACTATAGTAACATGGTGATACTTTCTAGGTGGGGTATTATTATCTAGTGAATAAATAGACTCCAAAAACCTGTTGACGACACTCAAAACTATCCAAAACCTAGTTTTTAGAACCCATATCATCTGTGAAAGTCACTTTTTAGGTAAGTTTCTATTTAAGCATATTTATTATTATTTTTAAAAATTCAAAGTTCAAAAGCTATAACAAATCAATGCTTAATTACTACATACTATTTAGCTAATTTAAGCATCTCAGCACTTTAACCAAGCATAAAAATTACGTGTAAAACCCTAAAAGGTTAAATCATTTGGTGAACCTATCTGACTTTGAATATTGCTTCAAAACCCTAACTTTCATTAATATAATTTTTTGTGCAATAATTTAGGGATGCGTACTTCTAATTTTTTTTATTTTTTTAAATAGCCTAGCTAATTAAAATCAATTTCATATTAGGGTTTCAATTTATTTTACATATAATTTAAATTGGTGCAAACAAACCTTAGATTAAAAAACTCTAACCCTAGACACATTAGGGTTTGTATCATTTTTCTAAATACACTCAGATTTTACTTATAAAATATCAGATCTGTTGCAATCTTTACTTTTTTGAAATCTTCCATAGATTATTATTCTTAAAAGGTTCAAAATATATGAAACTTGTTATTCTATCTTTCAACCTATAATGGCATAATTTAACAACAAATTTGATGAAACTGATAAGAAACAGTTACAAGACTTTGTATCTAAACATATGGATATACAAGATGATTTCATAAACATTATTTAAGATGAGCTCTAAAAGACAAACAATGGTGAATCCTCAACCCCTCTAATTAATAATGTTATTACACCTCCAGTGGGGCCAACTCAACCAAATCAGATAGTACAACCCAAGAATGTTATTCAACCATCAATGATAGCTACATAAATTGTAGCTAGTTCTTCCACTCCAAACATACAATCCCTTATCCATAAGATTCATGCTCTATAGTTTAAGGTGTTACATCTAGAGAATGGAATAACTGGGCCATCAAATGCCTTAGATTCCAATATTCTCTTGAATACACCTTTGGCACATCACATAGCAGCAACCCCTTTGCCATCCAATTTCATGGGACCCAAGCTCACTTTATATGATGGCAAGGGTGAACTAGAGCATCACCTCAAAGCCTTTTACATAGCATTCTTGGACTATGCGTCCAACAATTGACTTCTTACGAAGCAATTTCCATGAATTTTCAAGGATTATGCCCTACAGTGGTTCTATGATTTGCCAAATCAATGTATCACAACATTCAATCCTTTAACTGACATGTTCCTAGCACACTTATCTATCAACATCAATGATAAGTTATCATATGCACAAGTGGCACAGTTAAAGCAAAAGATAAATGAGCCTATCGCAAATTATGTCTTGTGATACAAGATAATATTATCCAAATTGACTATCCCCATGGTAGACAGAGAGCTTAGAGATATATTTAAATAGAGTTTATTACCAACACTGCACGAAGCTATCTTATTCAATAAGTTTCCTACATTTACCAATATGTGCCACACATTCAAGGAAAGAGAGGTTAAGCTCTTATCAATGGGAAAACTCAAGTATACAAATAGATCAAAATCAACTATTAAGAGTTCAAACACACCTTCATACAAGGTAAGGGCCATAGAAAATAAAAGTGATAAAAAGCTATAGTCAACATAGATTTTGAGCCATCTTTCAGATTGGTTTTATTCATTCCTCAATGTATAATCTTCACTAGTATTCCAAAGTCACTAGCACAGGTTCTACAACTATTGAAATGCAATGTCATATCTCTCCCTCCCATTAAATAGGTTGATACGACATGACCTCTTCCAAAGAGTTATGATTCAAATGCATTCTATGAGTATCATAGGGCACCATGCCACATGATATACATATGCATTAACCTAAAGCACAAGATATAAGATCTCATTGAGGATAATATTATTAATGTGGGCATACCCACAAAGATACCAAAATAATAGCAAATAGAGGCTAAGGCCCTAAAATTATTTTTAGATCCTTTCCCAAAGAATACAATAAATGAGGTAGGGGCACATTAGGTGTTCACTATACATACCAAGTACATCCACTTCCAAATTCCTATCACACAGTTACAGAGGAGACACATCTACTACATAACATTATTAGCATGTATCACACTACAATGCCACCTAGACCACTTATCACATTTTTAGAGTAGAAGATTGTGGATGATGACATATTTACATGCACTCTTCATATGAGCATAAATAGACCACCATCTTATTCATAGTGTTATGGTTGAAAATGGGTCAGGCATAAGCACATGCACTATGATACTATTACAACACTCAGGCTACTAGAGTGGGATGTATTCCCCACATATATAGTCATTTGTGTTTTCAGTAGCCACGTTCATAGCTCCATCAGGGATATTGTGTTTCCATTATAGGTTGGACCAACAAACATAGCCACTCAATTCTTATTAGTACTTAGTGCAAATGTATTCAACATATTATTAGGCAAGCCATAGTTACAGTAGCTCCAAACCATCCCATCTACAGTACATTGATGCCTAAAGTATATACATGTTAATCATGTGGTTAAGGTTGAGGGTGTCCCATATGAGTATCCTCTACCCATTCTAGCATAATTTCTAATGACAATTCTAGCATAGACACAAGTTATAGTTCCAACACCATTACTAGATATTTCATAGTTATCAATTACAGTAGAGACTACAGCTCCTATGCATACATCATAGTGTTTAGTAGAGTAATCAGTGTAGGCCAGTCTACTCCTATGATATCTACATGTATGCATAATCTCCCATAGAGACCATTATTAGAGAGACCCTTACATCATAAATACATCACAGATTCTAGAGGACCTTCCTCTCCTCTATTTATGTCAAGATCAAATTTATTGGGTTTTAGGGGTTCTTAGCACAAGGCACCTACATCACCTACAGTTTATACTTCTACAAATGGGTCTCTAAGACCCATATAGTTCACAGGGAACCATAATGCCACAACATCATAACATCACTATGTAGGTAGCTTCAGACACAGATTATACAACACAATAAATCAGGCTCATTGTTTCCCTTTCACACTGCACACATGATCACAGTTCCCCTATTCAACATAGGTCACAGTGATAGAGAGTCTCCCATGAAACTCATTGGTTAGTATGGTTCCTACTCTTGTACATACTTTTTTCTCTCTCTCTCGCTCCTTGTTTATTTGCATTTGCTTGTACATAGCTTATACTCAAAAAATACAAAAACAATATAACATGTCAAAATATAAAAACATTCAAATATTTTAAAAATACAAAATTTACTAATTTTATGCATTGTTATGTTTACATTTCTACTATTTGTCAGATATTGCATATTGTTAGTTATCCTAGTATAGTCAATTTTATCATACACATATGTTTCACTTATATTTATCGAGTGTTTATAAATTTCAGACAAGACCCTAGTCCACTACACTAATCCAAATTAGCTATCATCTACCCATTACGGTCATATACACCAATCCAGGTTTATACATTTGATCCACCCATTTAGAGGCATATCATACACAGTTGTTATTACTAGGTTCTATCTTTACATACTATACATTCCAATTTATGCATTGATACATCTTGATATTGATCATTGCTACTCATTGTTTAGATTTATTTATGACTATCACTAGTTAGACTCAGTATATGTATATCTTAGCATTTACATAGATTTTTACTACACAGTTATACATGTTTTTATTTCTAGTTCATAAATTAGACTTAATTGTGTTTCCCATGCTTCTTTCATTTCAAAAGCATTTGAATAGGCCATTGCTCTTTGGCTCTACGTCACTTATTTATTTGTATGCCTTGGACATGTGCCCATGTCCCTTGTGTGCACTTTTCTATTTCTATGCAAACATTTGAACATGTCCTTCTATGTGGCTCTAAGCTAAAATTACTTGTTACTTGCATATGTGGACATTTGAATATGTCTTTGTATGTCTTCATTCTCAGATTTAGTAACATATGCCCATGTACCTTATATTGTGGCCCCTTGACCTAGTTTTAAGTGTCTCATGTGCTTGTATGTATGCTTTTACACCATGACACTTGTATTTGCTTATTACACACACACCAATTTTCAATGCCATGAGGGACCTCATGCATCTACCCTTCCTACTTGGGAGCTGTGATGAACATCATGCCCCATCCCCCTAGACAGTTACTTAGATTTATTGTTATACACATTGATTACATCCATCTTGACACCATTATGCAATGCTAGAATATGACATACATTTTACATTATTTAGTCATGCTCAGATACTTTTACATTTTGATGTGTTTGTATATTGTATTGGAATATCATGCACATGCTCCGGCTAATACATTTTATAGAGATACTTTTTTTAAGATAAGTTCTTACACAGGTTTCACAACTACCCTCAAAATAGGGGGAATTCACATGGGTTTGTCATAAATATTAGGCTCCTTTGTTATTCACAGATAAAATTTCAACACACAGGGTCAGTTCCAAAAATCATACATAGAGTAGACATAGGAAAAAATAGACTCAGACAATAGTTCAGACCACTTAGATTTTAGACCAGACATACATTAGTGCCCAGATTGGGACATTAGCACTATAGGGTGCTATTGTCCACTACGAGTCCCTATTGTTGAGTAGTTCAGCTTCAGGGCAATCCAGATTAGCCAAATCTGTACATCAAGTACAATACAAATTTGCACAAATATAGTCATATGTCTGATAGTTATGTTTAGATTTTGCTTAGATACATTCATTTTAACTCATGTTCATACCAATTGCTCAAATTTGAGGGCATTATGCGCAACATGATCACTCATGCATTCAATTCATATACAAATATTCAGTTTTTAAATACTCAGTTCATATTTAGTATGCTCAGATACCAAATTAGGGGCATGTGAGAGGCACATAGTTTTCATATATTCAACTACACATAAGTTGATTAGATGGAATGACAAACTCAATATCATTTTCTATGTTGTATACACTTGCTATTACATTCCAGGTTGTTACCAGATTCATGCCTTACTCCATCTACAATGGTTGGCATTCTCGAGTGGCCTAGAGCTGCTTATTATACTCGAGTGGCTGTATAGCTGACATGCATAGTTAGATTTAATCAGTTAGATACTTTCAGCACTTTGCACAATTCAGTTATAAATACATCTACTTCACATAAGTTGGCAATGATGGAATCATAGCCTACTTGAGTTCTTGAGCCATCCACATGAGAGGGTTAGGGAAACTTATAGTTTTATCCAAGCTATTCATAGAGCAGGATCCACCGAGCAGAAGTGAGTAATGATGGATTCAAAATTGGATTGATTTCTTGAGATACCCATATGAAGATTGAGCAAGCCATCAACTCAATGTAAGCTATTTAATGATATGATCACTATGTACACTCACACATGCAGATTGTCACCAGGTTCATGGATTAGTTCATGTACCTAGCAAGATGTATTCATTCATTTCTTTTCTCTTTACTCAACTTTACTCAGTTACTTTATTTTAGCTTAGTATTTTGATTTTGATCATCTCTTAAGTAAGAACTAATTTTTGCATGTTTCATTGCAAGACATTGCTTTAGATCATGTTTCACATACGTAGACCTATATTCACATACTAAGACTCAGCTACATGGGATTCACTTTCAAAGTCAGTCCAAGTATGTTTCTTTTTCCTTTATACTAATCATTTCATTTTGTTGCATTTCTAGCATAAAAGAGGGGCAAATGTAATCTCCTAAAAGTGGTGATTGAATGATAAGAGTGTTGCTTGAGTTAGCCTATCCCTAACTTAGTCTTAGACCTATCCTAGAGATTTAGACACATTTTTTCAACTATTTTGCAGATCATACACACCTGCAGTTAGTCAGAACACAATCTCAAGACAGCGTTCTCAAATCTCAACCCAATTTTTCTAACAATGTGGAGATGAACATTAGCACCACATTTGGGACACTACAGTGACATGACGCTAGTGTCCCCAACTAGGCGTTATTGTCCTTAGCCCTAACTCTCCCGAGCAAATACTTTTTCAAATGTGTGCCCTTCCTAAGGTTGATGTAAACACATTTTCTTATCTGCACAAGCTACAAATCTCTATAAATACAAGTCTATTTGACATTTATTCACTAGATGAAAAATAGATGCAAAAAAACAATTGAACAAAATTAAGGTATTTGATCCCTATTTTGCCCTGCCTATGCATATTACCATCTATAGCCACCTTAAACCCAAATTTCAAAGCTCAAGCACATTCAAGGCATCCAAGTCCACTCTCATTCTAACATTCATTTGCACTTGCATCAAGCATTAAGTGGGAGAACTACATCAAGGTTGACCCCTTTTCAGAGTATTGGTATGTAGATAACTCTTTTCATAGCGGGGTGTTGAAGATGTCCAGCGTATCCTACTAACGAATGCATAATTATTGATCATGTCATACTTGTAAGGAGGATTAAGATTTGCACACTAAATCAAGGTTCCAGGCACAATACAGAGTTCCAAATTTCGTGCACACAATAACGAAACCTAAAAACACAAGTACATGTGCTCCTAGAAAATAAGAACAACCCTGCAAATGGGACATCAGTGCCACATTAAAGACACTAGAGCAACATGGCATTATTGTCCATGTGGGATGCTGCTGTCTCATGAGCAAACAGAGTCTAGAAACCTGTTGACAACATTTAGAATTGTCCAAAACCCAATTTTCAGAACCCTAATCATCCACAACAATCACTTTTCAAATAAATTTCTATTTAAGCATATTTATTACTACTTTTAAAAATTCAAAGAAGGTCAAAAGCTATAACAAATCGATGCTTAATTATTACATATTAATTCGTTGAATTAGGCATCTCAGTGCTTTAACCAAACATAAGAATTACATATGTAAAACTCTAAAAGATTAAATCAATGAAATCATTACAAAATAAATTATCCACATACAATGTAGAGTGAGGACGTACATCTTGAGAATGTCATGATGTATTGGAAGCCAAACATCAAGTAGAGACTAGAACATTAAAATCATTTTAATATAACCATGTGAAAAGTGAAAATATAATTTAAATGTCAAAATAATATATATAATTAAAATTTAATTATTTTACATATAATTTTTAAATTTAATTATAATTATTTTTAAAATTATTAAAAATTCAATAAATTAAATATTACACGTAAATGAAATATTAATGGAACAGAAATACAATTGTGTATTTCTAACCCACCTTACTGGCGTACCTCTATAACCACTCCACATACTCGCCCTCCCTACATAAGGTTTTATAACGCCAGATGGCAATTAAGAATTATTTGTTCATGAGGGGGAGTTTATAATAGAATTTGTCTATGTTACTTTTGCCACATTCTGATAGAAGTTGTCTTCGGCACAATAGGGATTTTCAGAGGGCACAAAATTGCATCATGATATTTGGAGTCGTGAAAAGGGCAAAACGCAAAAATGACTTCACAATAATGTTCAGAATATAATGATATTTGAGCCTGGGTGTGTCTCTTTATCAGGACATAAATCATGAATGATTTTACCAGACTGGTTGTACCACTTATAACAAAACTAAATAACTTTAGCAAAATCTTTGTGAGTTACAATGCTAGGTAGTTATATAACTTTATTTACTTACTTTGAGGCCCTTAAGCCAGTTGATTACATGGAGGGACAAGTCTACCATCATCCACGGCTGTCCCTCCAACTCTTTAATGCACGCCTTCATCATTATATTTTCTGCATCATCTGCAATTATTTGTTGGCATGCTTCTTTGCTTCTTTCCAGTTCATATGTGTACACCATCTTCAACACCTCAATTGTTGTGTCTTTTGTAACCATATTCTCCATGATAAACGCATCCGACTTCACAAGCAGAAACTTTATCTGATACAGATGACCAAGCTTCACTAATTCCCTGTAATTACCGTTCATGTCTTCCAAAGTCATTTGTCCGGTGTATAGAAACTTTATAAACAATTTCAGGCTTTCTCCTCCCACATCGCTTATTACGAATTCTTGAGTTCTCTTTTCCTGCATATCGGTCTCAAACATGGCGTGGAAAACATCTGAGTGGTTTGCCTTCAAAATATTACACATTATCACACATCAGTGAATAATGTCATTTCTTAAGCCTTATTAAAAATAAAATAAAAATAAAACTGACCAGAACGAGGGTGTGCGATGGAAATTTTGAATCGTCGAATGTGCAGAGGGTAACATCTGAAGAGGGCGACGGTTTGCCTGGAACAAAAACCCAATTACCAAGAAATGCATTGTCTTCTCTCAAGCATTCAATAGCACTCAATAGCTTCCCATTTTGTGCTTGCAACATGTGATTTTTCATCCCTTGATTTTCACTTTCAGATTTATATGTCAGGAGTTCCTCATTTATCTTCTTCATGTCATTATTCAGATCTTCTGCCCGTTGAAGCGTAGTCGCATAACAATCAAAATAGTAGGCATCGTTGTATTTTGAATGAGTTTCACAGATCAATTCCTTCTCACATCGTCCCCCATAGCTTACGCGGCTGCATAGAAGAATAGAACCACACTTTGCGCACACTACCATGACAATAGATATTCGCAGCTACTACATGTTACAAACAAAAGATTTTTTTCTACTAAATATTTTTTTCATCTTGTGGGTTCAACCAGATTCTATTGTTTTAACTTCTCCCAGTTAAGGGAAGAGGGGAAGTGGATTAGTAGTTGGGGCCTTAGGGTCGAGAGTGTTTTAAAAATGTTATGTTATAAATTCTTTTTTTTGGATTTATGTAGTTTAATTATTTATTAGTTAAAATAAATTAATTAAGAGTTTTTTAATGTTCTATAAAGTCGTATAATGATTTTCTGTGATATGTTATTTTTTGTCAGTTTTTATGTGTAATTAATAGTTGAGATTTTAATGTTTAATTATTTTTATAAATTTGATCAATAATAATATATAGGAACGTATTTTTTATATTGGCTTAGCCACACCGGCAAGTTGAGATGGATCGTTAATAAAAAATGAAGGGACATATTGGAAGACACGTGAGTGATTAATATGCAAGGACAAGCCATGTTTAATGATGCTTGATGGGTTTTATTTTCATTAATGTTGTCAGTAAATGCCACCATGCGCGCCATCAACCTTCTATTTGGTATGGTTTTTCTAAACTCTTCTTTCCAAATAGTCATGGAACCCTTATGCCTCTTCCACCATCTGTAGCATTTCATAGAGCTTGTAGCATCGGCAAATCGGAGAGATGAAGCGTTGTTTCAAGGGGTGTGTCTTGTCCCTGTAGTTGAACCCATGGTAATCTCCAGGTCTTTTTTGCATGCTTGTAATACATGAGTTTCGTTGTTATTTTAATGGTTTTTGAGGATGCCTTTACATTTAAGTCAACTTTTATTGGTATGTTTATGGTGTGGCCTCAAGGTTTTCATTCACATAGGAGTATATGTTACTATTTCTTATCAAACAATATCATTTTTTGAATTCGCTAGCCATGTTGGGACACACTTGTGACATTAATATGAAACGAAGGGCCATATTGGAAGACACTTGTGTTATTAATATGCACCAAATTTTTTTGAAGATGCCCAATACCCTGTTAATGTCATCATACGCGTCATCTTGAAATTGTTTGACATGGCTTGTTCAAGTCACTCTTCTCAAAATATAATGGAACTCAAATACCTGTTATTATCATTGTAATTATTTTTGTGTGCCTTTACAAGATCTGAGTGACTTTTACTAATATGTGTTCATGAAAATCTCAATTTTTCCATTCACATACCAGTAATTTATTTATATCCCTCCTTGCAACATGTAGATGATATAATGATTTCACAATTAAGGTCAAGGTTTGATGCTTCCTCCTTCAGCCAATCTGGTGGGCTTACCTGAGAATGCAGACTTAAACCACATGGTTTGTCATTTTTAGTTGTTTAATAGGTATGACAAATAGAACCCAAATGTGCAATGATTTTTAAAAATTTGACCAATAATAATATACAAACATTTTTTTACATCGATGTAAAAAATTGTGCACTTAAACACCCTATCATGTTTTTATATCTGAATTCATTTTGATGTGTTATATATATATATATATATATATATATATATATATATATATATATATATATATATATATATATATATATATATATGACACATTTGTATATTCTAACATTAAAGTGTCATGCTAATCATGTTAAATGTGCCATGTTAAAATATCACCCGCTCATAGTAAATATGAGATGAACGACGATGGAACCCAACTGACTTTTATGCAAAATGCATTATTTAATAGAGATTGTAGCTTTGGCATGTTAAAGGGATGAAATGTTACCTGCCTTGAACAACATGTAAACTAAACATGTACTAGTAAACATTTTCCAGTATGTGGGTGGAAGCCCTAAAGGTTTTCATTCACATACTAGCAAATGTTATTGTCTTTATATCAAATTTAAGATTATCATTCACATACTAGTAAATGTTGACTCAGATTTATTAAACCATATCCTTTTATGAATTCATGTTATATTATCGATATGTTGTTGTCATTAATGTTGTTGTGCTATTCATTCACATTTTCAACATTAAAAAAATTATTTGCCTTAGTTGTTGATATGTTATCCATTCACATTGTTATATTTTTTATATCTGAAACACTTGATTTTATTTCTTTGCATCCACCTTTCCATGGCTTCTACAAGTACCGACTAAACGTTCCCACACATAAATGCTTATTTGGATGGAAAGGGATTTGAACTTAAGATGGAAGATTGAACATTTACTAGTATATACAAAAATGCTTGTTTGGATGGAAAGTTATTTGAACTTGGGATGGAAGAATTATAAAAATATTGATATACATAAATTTGTGTTTTTAATGGTAATGTTTATTTAATTATGCATTTGATTAATTGATGTATTTTTAAAATATTTTAGAATTTAATTGACATGAAATTATTATTTATTTGGATGGAAATGGATTTAAACTTGAGATGGAAGACTGGACATTTACTGGTATGTAAATGGAAACCCTTAAAGTTTCCATTCACATACCAATTAATGTTATTATATTTGTATCAAAATGAACATTTTTATTAACATACTAGTAATTGTTATTGTTTTTGTATCAAAATTAAGGTTTTCATTGACATACAAGTATAATGAAGACTATTGTGCATTGATTTTTATAAATTTCACTAATATTAATATATAAACAAATAAATTTTATTTATACTATCTTAAAATTTTGTGCACTTAGGCATGTGTCTAGTTACCATGGGTCATTAATAGAAAATTAAGGATAATGTTTGAATACTAGTGTGTGAATGATTCAATATTGACTAACTTATGGATGGAAGTCCCAAAGGTTTTCATTCACATACCATTAAATGCAATTGTCTTCATATCAAAATTAAGATTTTCATTCACATGCCAATTTTTGTACATCCCATTTCACAAAAAAAGGGAGACGTTTGTTTTGATAAATTTTGAAAATTTTCAAAGTTATTTTTTTAAGCTAATCAAGTGTTTATAAAAATTTCCCTGTGACAGCTTTTCACAGAGCTACAATCTCAGAGTCTACCCTGGCACTCTCCTAGAGGCCTTTTGGTTGATAAGTCTTAGAACCAATAAGGAGGCACCACATGTCTTCTATCATTCATGGGGCATAAGATCTATTAGATCCCCATGCGTTTTCAATAATTAGAGTTATCAAACCTGTCAGGTCCCAAAACCAATGAAGAGGTGTCATGTATCTTCTATCAATCTTGTGGTGTCAAAGCTATCAGAGCCTCGAGAGTTCTTCTGCATCAGAGTTGTTAGACTTGTTAGTTCTTGTAACCAATGAAGAGGCACCACGTGTATTCTATCAATCCCATGGCTTAGAGCTGTCAGAGCCTTGGGAGGTCTTACACGTTAAATTTGTCGTACTTATTAGGTCCCACAACCAATGAGGAGGCACCACATGTCTTTTTTCAGTCTTGTAGTGTGAAAGATGTCAAAGCCCTAAGAGGTCCCACTCATCATAGTTGTCAGACCTATTAGGCCTCAGAACTAATGAAGAGGTACCACATGTCTTTTATCAGTCATATAACATCAAAGTTGTCAGATCCCTAAGAGGTTTCATGCATCATATTTGTTATACATGTTAGATCTTAGAACTAATGAGGTGTCACATATATTCTATCAGTCCTGTGACATTAGAGTTATTAGAACACAAAGAGGTCTCGTGCATCAAAAAATTTAGGTCCTAAAACCAATGAGGATCTACCATGTGTCTTTTCTTGGTCCCACAGTGTTAGAGTCCCAGAAGGTCTCGCATGTCAGAATTGTCAGAGCTCTCCCCTTACACTCAAAATACAGAAGGGGATGTTTCTAAAATGCTCTAGGAAGATCAGATAAAAGTACAAATTGAGACTCCCAACCCAACAAAGAGATGCCACATATGAGGGAAGCATCCAAGTGGATGATTGATTGCATAAATCTGTCAAAACACAAGGCTCTTCACTATGTCCAAGTGACATAGCAATCATTGAACCTGCCAACCACAGAGTGGCATGTGGGCAGTCATAGGTTCATTCACTGTGCCATGAGAGCTAGATGGGTGTGTTCTCCCTAAAATATTCATATATATTAAATTTGACCAAAGAGTTGATTGCAATCTAATGGCTAAAGGAGTCTCGTTGCCATCAACCAAATTTAAATGGGTTTTCATTTTCAAAATATTGAATTAATACTAAATTGGGAAACATCTGACCTAGGCTCACACCATCAACTTAGAGCTCAATTCAAATGATGTGAGTTCACCATAACCATTATTGAAGAATTCAATTCAAATATCTATAAGGTTTCGATGAATCTACATTACCATGACCAACTATGATGCAACCTGCCTGACCTTGGACTGCTCTGATACAAAAAAAAATGATAAAAAAATAATCCGTGCTTCTGTTGTGTACATGTATTCCAAAAGCCATTCTATAATTGCATGGATAACAGGTCGATGTAGAATGTCTCTTTTGTGTGCATTAATATATTAATGATGGATTGTGCAACTACATCTAATGCACAATGTAGATTTTATATTAGCAAAGAAAAGACAGTGAATGGCGTGGGAAAACAATGTATGACATTAGCAGTGTTTCAAAACAATCATCAATACCTTTCTACGGCTTAGAAAACCGACCAGACTTCAACATTTCATCCTGATTCTGAATCAACAGCTTGACACACTCAATTGGAGCAGCTTGTAAATATACAGTTGTCCCCTTCGCCATTGGACTTACAGAAGAGAAGCTTGCATTCACACAACTGCCATCTGACAAGCACTACACAATGCATCGCTAGAACACAGCGATGCCTCTATTTCATCAGCGTCTCTTTCCAGTATGCTAGTTATACCATGCCAATATCTCGTTTACCATCATAAAAGCACAAGCCATTCTGTGACAACTTATCAGATGAGGATTTGTCTATGCCATCAAGAGCTTCCATATCAACTCTCCATACTGTGATACTACGGTTTTACATTCTTCGCTGACAACAACAGTTGCACCGATAGCGTCATTGATTTGTATTATAATAGCCATTGGACCAGCCAACAAAGAAGTTTCAGAATCTGCAATAGCGGCACAAACTCCAGAACAAAAGCCTTTGAAGCGTTTTGGGTTAACACCTCCAAATACACACGAAACAAAAACTCCTTTCCTGGATGATAGAATTTCGCAAGTTCCCAATCAATGAGATGAAGTTTTCATTATTCGTGATCAATCATCACATTGTGTGGCTTGACATCACGTTCTATCATTTATTTATTTTTTTCTCTTTACTCAGCCCACGAGCTACACTGCCACCATTCTTTTTACCTCAACAGTTTCGACTCAAGCGAAACAGCTTTCCATTTTAGTCAAGGAATGCAATCAATAGGCTACAAGTATGCGTTTATCCCCACGTCCAGACAGGACAAAAGTATTCAGATTAGATAACTTACCGAGGGAAAGAGGAAGCTCTCCATTAATGGCGTAGCATCTAACGTTGGTCCTTTTCTATATTCATCTCGGCTCCACTACAGCTCGACCCCTCTATTGCTCAAGCTCGATCCTTTTGTACAGAGACTTATATGAACTCTGGTTTCTTCCTTAGGCTGTTGGCACATTTTATTGTTGGCAAGATCTGACATTTTCCTTTTTTGCATATTCTGTTGTTAATGTACGCTCTAAGAACCGGTGCAGCCTCAAACAAACACCCAGTCGATCTCCAGGGTGTAAGCTTTGACAAACTTAGCATTTTTTTTGTTTTCAAGAACCTTAACAAACTTCTTCACTTTGGGGCAGCGCATCATCTCCAAAAATGTCAAAAGAGTTGGCCTGATTTTCCCAACGTCCATATCTTACTATCTTCAGCCAAATAATCAAACAGAGCTACTGTTTGTTGCAACAATTTCTTCTTTTGAAGCTCTCTTTAAAAATCCTCCCTAACCACTACGCCAACTTGGCTCAGGATTAAACAAGAAACAATTTTTTATTACAACAATATGCTAAGGTTGAAAATCATTTCAACCATTCCTTCTTGATTTTCTCAACAACCCCAAAATTACCTTTTTAATTTTTTTTACTTTTTACATTTTAATCCTCAACAACATTTAGGAGGGAAAAGACAATAATATGAATTTCGAATTTAAATATGACTTGTCTTCAGGTAGCCATTGCAGATGCTCCTGCATCATACTCTCCCTCTAGAAACAATTTGAACCTTAGTTCAAATGTCATGCTGCCTCCATGCTTTAGCCTTCATTCTATACCTGGATCCCAAGGTCTTCTTGCCAATGATAATGCTTCTCTTTGATAGTCTTTGTCTTTCATCTTGCTTTTCTTCCTCTTCTGGTATGTTCTTCTCATCTCCTTCTCAGCTGCAATTTCCCACTTCCATGTTTCATTTTCATATGTGTCTCCAAAGTTTTCATCTTCCATACCTGCATTCAAAACATCAAAAGTAACCTTAGTAGAAAAACATTGAGGCCATGAAGCCTCTTGGCTGCCTTCACATTTCTGCTCTTGTTTCTTGACCAAAACTGCCTTGGTCTCATTGCTTTGCTCTTGTCTTGTCTCACTCTTTCCAATGCTGCCTTCACCATGGCTTGTACCTTTACACAACTCTCTTGAATTACCAAACAGCTCCTCTATCCTCTTCAACTCTTCACACAATGTCAGGAATCTAGAACAACAAACATGCTCTGATCCCACTTGTCAGGATGCGAAACCGGAAACATACAATTGATTACCAAACTTCAAACAACTTAATATGCGGAAATAACCAGATTCACCAAGTAACTAGAATTCAGAATAACACAGCATATGAGAGACAATACACAACTTGTATTAACACTTTATACAGAAAAGAATACAATAGAGAATATGCCACATCTTCTCCACCACCTTACAGAGGATTCCCACACCTCAAGTGAACAGTAAATCTTCTCCCCAAAGCTCTCCCTCTCACAGGTCCCAACACCCAACTCAAATACAGAGTTGGTGTTCACCTCCCATGCTCCACGCATAACACAAGCGCTCCACGCACTCCACAAGCACTCCACGTGCTCCACAAGTACTCAAGGTACTTCAAGTAGATCTCCCATGAATCTGCAACAACCTGCAATTCAACAGACCATACTTATGGAAGGAACTTCCTTGCCTTCCTCTCTTGCTCTATCCGAGTACACACCTGTACTCCAAGTAGATCCTGCCTGATACTGCTCCCTGTTGTGTTGCTGTCTGTATGACCTTGCACACCTGCAAATCAAACAATGGTTCTATTCCCCTGTGAACCTCGACCTTGCATACACATACACCTGCAGATCAACGATCTTACTTATCATGTAGATCTCCTATATAGGCCATGCAACTGTGACCAAGATCTTACACTCCTGAAGAACCCAGCTGGCTCTCCAATCCAGCACCAACACACCTGGTACTGTGGCACTAGGAGGAACGCACCATTGCTCTACCTCACACACAGAAGGAGCTTATAATTATGCTCTCTTACTCCCTAGCACACTTTTCCAATACAACCATGAGTCTATTATATAGATCTCATCCAAACAATGATTAGACATCTAATTACAATAATTAGATCCGCAGCTATGAGTCTAAAATTAGCACTCATCATGCAAACTCTTCGTTCGTTAGCTAACTGCCCGTAGATAGCTCGCAGTCGAACTACACAGGCGACCGACGTCGGTCCCTGTCTGCCTGGGGTCGCCGACGCCGGCCGATATATGACCGACGTCGGTTTCCTTCCTGTCTTACCCTGCCGACACCGGTTGGCCAGACCAACGCCAAACACTTCTGACACTTAGCAACTCATTCTGCAACCTCCTCCATGTCTGCATCAGTGAAGCTTTTAGCTCCACAATCCTAACAATCTCCCACTTGGAGATAAACAGTTGCACTGTACCTGTACCTGTACTCCGTCTAATCTGTTTCCTGGTTTGTATCCCTCTTCAAGCTCCCACCTGAAGACAACACACCACACAACCTGTGATGTACCCCCTGTCATCCGAGTACCTTGCCACATCCGAACCTACAACACCTGTAGTGAAGTCCTGACCCTGCATAGCAACACCTGCTGCCGGTCCCTCTCAGAAAACCTGAGAACCCACTTCCCCGAATTGGCTCCTAACTCTGACAGCTCCCACTGCATGGGAATATTCAGGTCTATACCAGACCTCATGTGATTTCGGACACTGTACCTGTCCAGCGCTTAGTGTGCTCCGGTTCTGTATCTCGAACCTCGCCAACACCTGATTCACATCAGCTCCCACTCGAGACAAAATCAACCAGTGATCTCCATGCCTCCCATGTCAAAGAATTCCGCTGCTCCAAACTCCTCATGACATGCCACTGAACTAACCTTACCCTTAGCTCAGCAAAACCCTGTATGTACACTCCTGCTAGCTAGCATACTATCCACATACAGCAACAGAATGATGTCATGACTCATCATCCCCCTGGTAAGACAAAACCACAGTAGTTACCCTGACATTGACTGAAGCCATGCTTCGTCCTCCACCTGTCAAACCCTGTACCACTGTCCTGCAGCTCCACAAGACCATATACCTGATCTTCCGTCTCACGTATCCGTTCTCTCTATTCTTCTACTAAGGCATCCATTCGTCTCTGTGCTTTTATCCAGCTGGCAAACCTACCAAGACACCCATCTGGTTCTGCATCATAAACCTGCCAAGCTCACACCTGTTTCCTGGATCCTTCCTGCTATACAATCAGCAACAAGTATGAAGAAGAGGAACAACGAATTTGAGGGCCTACTTACGCCTTCAGTCCTCTGTATGGGTGTTTGAGACTCCTTGACAGCTTGCTGTCCACCCAAAATTCGTTACAGTGACCGACCTCGGTCACTCCACAGTCTGCATCCGACCGACGTCGGTTCTCATGCGTCTGTACCTGACTACCAGCCTGCCAGCGCTGGTGTCCCTGCTGCCGACGTCGGTCCTCATGACCGACATCGGTCTTACATACTGCCGACGTCGGTCCCATGACCGACGCCGGTCTTACCCTGCCCGACATCGCCAGCTTCGGTCTGCACATGACCGACATCGGCACCTGTCTATTCGACGCCGGTTCCTCCTGACCGACGCCGGTACCTGTGTTCGCCTGTGAGTGATGACTTTTTACCCGCGAGCTTCTTTGAATCAATCTCCATGTCCAAACTGCCCTGCTCAGATGTATCCAGCCTCATCCACTGAACTCTGTCCGCCATCTCCTCCAAGAACACCAAGGCTTTCCAGTTCTTAAGCCTGTCAAATATATCTGTCTTCCGCTTAAGAACATGCATCTCCTTCTTGCTCATGTGACCAAGCCTACGAAGCCACGTCTCCGCAACAGAAGAAGAATCAGTAATATAAACAAGTAGATAAAGTATACCTGTTTTCTTACCACCAGCTAATTCAAGTGCTACCGCTGTGAGAGTTCTTGTGCATCTCTCATCACCCAATCTTTCTGAAGAAATTAGCCATATCTCCAAACCTGGGACCTGCATGACCTTCATCAACACCTGTGTGTTGGCCGTCTGCAATTTCAGCTTCACTTCCCCTTTGCCAATTCTTTGGCAAGGCTTACCAGCTCCTCTATCTGGGGCTGCATGGAAAGAGGCAACCGAATCTTTTGTCCAAGATTCAACTTTATCCAAGAAACCTGCAAACACATCCTGTGCAATAACACCTGCAACATCTGTATCTTCAGTTTCTTCATGCTGATCTGTTACCAACCAACAATCTTCTTTTACCTGCTCTTTCTTTCCATCAGACCGTGAGTAACCATCTGTGCTTTTCAACTCCTCCATTCTTAGCTTACTTTGATCTGCCGTTGCTCTACTCCCACTCAATCAGAAAACCCTGAGAGTGCCCTGTAATCAAAACACAACCTGCTTCCTGCAACCTTAGCTCTGATACCACTTGTTGGTATCGAGCTAAGAACCTACAACCAAGGCTCTGATACCACTTGTCAGGAATCTAGAACAACAAACATGCTCTGATCCCACTTGTCAGGGTGCGAAACCGGAAACATACAATTGATTACCAAACTTCAAACAACTTAATATGCGGAAATAACCAGATTCACCAAGTAACTAGAATTCAGAATAACACAGCATATGAGAGACAATACACAACTTGTATTAACACTTTATACAGAAAAGAATACAATAGAGAATATGCCACATCTTCTCCACCACCTTACAGAGGATTCCCACACCTCAAGTGAACAGTAAATCTTCTCCCCAAAGCTCTCCCTCTCACAGGTCCCAACACCCAACTCAAATACAGAGTTGGTGTTCACCTCCCATGCTCCACGCATAACACAAGCGCTCCACGCACTCCACAAGCACTCCACGTGCTCCACAAGTACTCAAGGTACTTCAAGTAGATCTCCCATGAATCTGCAACAACCTGCAATTCAACAGACCATACTTATGGAAGGAACTTCCTTGCCTTCCTCTCTTGCTCTATCCGAGTACACACCTGTACTCCAAGTAGATCCTGCCTGATACTGCTCCCTGTTGTGTTGCTGTCTGTATGACCTTGCACACCTGCAAATCAAACAATGGTTCTATTCCCCTGTGAACCTCGACCTTGCATACACATACACCTGTAGATCAACGATCTTACTTATCATGTAGATCTCCTATATAGGCCATGCAACTGTGACCAAGATCTTACACTCCTGAAGAACCCAGCTGGCTCTCCAATCCAGCACCAACACACCTGGTACTGTGGCACTAGGAGGAACGCACCATTGCTCTACCTCACACACAGAAGGAGCTTATAATTATGCTCTCTTACTCCCTAGCACACTTTTCCAATACAACCATGAGTCTATTATATAGATCTCATCCAAACAATGATTAGACATCTAATTACAATAATTAGATCTGCAGCTATGAGTCTAAAATTAGCACTCATCATGCAAACTCTTCGTTCGTTAGCTAACTGCCCGTAGATAGCTCGCAGTCGAACTACACAGGCGACCGACGTCGGTCCCTGTCTGCCTGGGGTCGCCGACGCCGGCCGATATATGACCGACGTCGGTTTCCTTCCTGTCTTACCCTGCCGACGCCGGTTGGCCAGACCAACGCCAAACACTTCTGACACTTAGCAACTCATTCTGCAACCTCCTCCATGTCTGCATCAGTGAAGCTTTTAGCTCCACAATCCTAACACACAACACAAGCTCATCCAAATCTTCATGTCCTATATCAAACTTAGGACCAGATTGTCTTTCATTCTCTATATGTACATTCATCCACTTTATAGTTTCTTCATACAAATCAACTTCTTCATCAACATCACTATATTCATCAAAAATAATTGCAGTATTCATACCTTCTGTCTCCTTGTTTTCTTCAATCTCTGCTTGAAGCCATCTTGTTTGTTCTGCTACATATTCTTTTCTTTTCTCATCATCCATCCTTTTGGAAGTCTCTCCTTGCTGCGTATTAGTCCTTACAGCCATTTTCCATTCCTCATTTTCCATAAAAAGATTATTAAATGATTCAAACAAATCATTATCCCTTTCATTACAAACAATTTTCTTACCTTTCCATGTACTTGTGTCATCCTTCACCTTCCTCCATTGATTTCTCGGTGTTGTTGTCTCAACACTCACATCTTCTTCACTCTTAGCCTTCTTAGGCACCCATACTTGTTTCTCTTTCTTACCATTTGACTTCACAAGCCATTTAGGCATCCTGTAACCATGCTCTTTTGACAATATGGAAGAACCAACTTTATTTATCCTCTTATTTTCTTGCACACTTACATTCATATTAGGAATATGGGAAAAATCAATCTTATAAGGTAAACTTGCCTGCTTGCTTACTTGTTGCTTGCTTGTGTGCTTCACCATCCACTTAGGCATTATGTAGCCATGATTGACTGCTTTGTGTGAGGACTTCATCTTCCTCTTGCCTCTTCTAACCTATGCATTAATATCTTCATGCTCATAACAACAATCAAAATCAGCACTTAACACTTCATTTACCTCTTTGTTAGCTTGTTCCACGGAGCAATCTTTCTCTTCCTTTGTGCTTGGTTGTCCTCTTTCCTCTTCCTGGCATTCAATGGCATCATGGAAGTTATCTTCATCTTCCATCTCTCCTCTCTCATGCATTAACCAATGCATCTCTTCTTCTTTATCAACAACAGCAAACTCTCTTCTCATTCCTGTACATTCATTTGTGCACTTGGTGTCTTCTCTTGCACCAATCTCTTCACTTTCCAAGGCCTTTCTCTTGACCTTCACAAGGCTGCTTATACCTGCATTTACCCACTCAAAAACAGCATTAAATACAAAAACCAGAGACCATAATGTCTCCATGAGTATCCTCTTTATGGACATTCTCATCTTTCCAAGTGCTCTTCTTGGCACTTCATCTTTTCTTTCTTCTCTCTTGTTCTCCTCAATGAGAACCTTCTTCACAACTCCTTCTTCTTGCTGCTCACTTGGCAACCTTCTTATCTTCTTGCCTCTTTGGGCTTCCCTCTTCATGGCAATCTCATTTTGCCTTCTTCTCCTTTTTACTAGGAGATCTATTGGCCACTTCAACCTCTTCTTTATTGGCCATACCCATGTTTTCCTATTCAGCTGCATCCAAGACTCATACTCATCCTTAACCTTAGCTAATTGTTTCTTCAAACCAGCAAATTCTTTATTAAACTCAACATTAGTCATACCTTTGATGCTTGCTTTCCTCTTGCTGCCCTCATATACCTTGCTGCTCTGCAGTGCCTTCAACAATGCTTCCATCTCTGAGATCTTCACCCAAGTCTTTTCCACCTCGGTCTCTTGATCCCTTGTCTCACCCAAGCCTTTCTCCTTGACTGGTCTTTTGACAATCCACATGATCTCACCTAGGCCTTTTGCATCCTAGTCTTTTGATCATCTTCTCAATCCTACAGCAACTCTTTAGACAACTCTTCAACAAACACAAATTACAAATCCAAGCTTACCTTGCCTTGGATCTTCTTCTTTAAGCCTTCCTTGGCTTCTTCTCTTCTTAAGCCTCAATGGCTTGGCTGCCTTTCTCTTCACCTACAACTTCTTCACTTTATTGTTTCTTAACACAATAACTCAAATCAAATAGCACAATTATTCATACCTTTTCTCCCCAGGTTCTTCTAGCACTTTGTCCTACTGATCCTTGCCAATTCCTATCACAACTGTAACATCATTCTTTTCTTAATTCTGTAGCAACAAATTATCAATTCCCAAGAGCTTTCAAGCTCTGATACCAAATGATGCAACCTGCCTGACCTTGGACTGCTCTGATACAAAAAAAATGATAACAAAATAATCCATGCTTCTGTTGTGTACATGTATTCCAAAAGCCATTCTATAATTGCATGGATAACAGGTCGATGTAGAATGTCTCTTTTGTGTGCATTAATATATTAATGATGGATTGTGCAACTACATCTAATGCACAATGTAGATTTTATATTAGCAAAGAAAAGACAGTGAATGGCATGGGAAAACAATGTATGACATTAGTAGTGTTTCAAAACAATCATCAATACCTTTCTACGGCTTAGAAAACTGACCAGACTTCAACATTTCATCCTGATTCTGAATCAACAGCTTGACACACTCAATTGGAGCAGCTTGTAAATATACAGTTGTCTCCTTTGCCATTGGACTTATAGAAGAGAAGCTTGCATTCACACAACTGCCATCTGACAAGCACTACACAATGCATCGCTAGAACACAGCGATGCCTCTATTTCATCAGCGTCTCTTTCCAGTATGCTAGTTATACCATGCCAATATCTCGTTTACCATCATAAAAGCACAAGCCATTCTGTGACAACTTATCAGATGAGGATTTGTCTATGCCATCAAGAGCTTCCATATCAACTCTCCATACTGTGATACTACGATTTTACATTCTTCGCTGACAACAATAGTTGCACCGATAGCGTCATTGATTTGTATTATAATAGCCATTGGACCAGCCAACAAAGAAGTTTTAGAATTTGCAATAGCGGCACAAACTCTAGAACAAAAGCCTTTGAAGCGTTTTGGGTTAACACCTCCAAATACACACGAAACAAAAACTCCTTTCCTAGATGATAGAATTTCGCAAGTTCCCAATCAATGAGATAAAGTTTTCGTTATTCGTGATCAATCATCACATTGTGTGGCTTGACATCACATTCTATCATTTATTTATTTTTTTCTCTTTACTCAGCCCACGAGCTACACTGCCACCATTCTTTTTATCTCAACAGTTTCGACTCAAGCGAAACAGCTTTCCATTTTAGTCAAGGAATGCAATCAACAGGCTACAAGTATGCATTTATCCCCACGTCCAAACAGGACAAAAGTATTCAGATTAGATAACTTACCGAGGGAAAGAGGAAGCTCTCCATTAACGGCGTAGCATCTAACGTTGGTCCTTTTCTATATTCATCTCGGCTCCACTACAGCTCGACCCCTCTATTGCTCAAGCTCGATCCTTTTGTACAGAGACTTATATGAACTCTGGTTTCTTCCTTAGGCTGTTGGCGCATTTTATTGTTGACAAGATCTGACATTTTCCTTTTTTGCATATTCTGTTGTTAATGTACGCTCTAAGAACCGGTGCAGCCTCAAACAAACACCCAGTCGATCTTCAGGGTGTAAGCTTTGACAAACTTAGCATTTTTTTTTGTTTTCAAGAACCTTAACAAACTTCTTCACTTTGGGGCAGCGCATCATCTCCAAAAATGTCAAAAGAGTTGGCCTGATTTTCCCAACGTCCATATCTTACTATCTTCAGCCAAATAATCAAACAGAGCTACTGTTTGTTACAACAATTTCTTCTTTTGAAGCTCTCTTTAAAAATCCTCCCTAACCACTACGCCAACTTGGCTCAGGATTAAACAAGAAACAATTTTTAATTACAACAATATGCTAAGGTTGAAAATCATTTCAACCATTCCTTCTTGATTTTCTCAACAACCCCAAAATTACCTTTTTAATTTTTTTTACTTTTTACATTTTAATCCTCAACAACATTTAGGAGGGAAAAGACAATAATATGAATTTCGAATTTAAATATGACTTGTCTTCAGGTAGCCATTGCAGATGCTCCTGCATCAAACTATCTGTACCCTCAAATGTTTTTGAGTTATTTGTATCAAATTCAACCCGGAGCCTAGAAAGCTAACCTATGATAAAGGAATTCTCTATGTCAAGCTCATGTAGTTTAGCAATGGCCACTTCATCGTCTAACACCAAATCAGAATCAGAGTACAGAGACACTACATTCCTACATTACATAACCCAATTCAAGCACTATAATGAGGTTTTCAAGGCAATCAAGGATATTCAGAAGCCAAGATCATATCATAAGGCTAATAATGATGAGATCAAGTATGTAGATGAGCTCATCACCATTAGATCATCTGATTTCCATGAGACTGTAGCCAAACTAGAGGTCTTCCCTTGCACCACCTATTTTGAAACCTATTACTCTCTTCTAAGTGCAATCAGGATGTCATGATGTTGCCCAATGTTGGCTTCAAAATTGTAGATATTTTTGGTCTTGCATTTAAGCAGTACTATAAGCTCATAGATTACACCATGTCTTATGACAATGATTTTGTGGATACTTGGGTAGAGACCTATAATAATTATGATATCCTTAAGGACTAGGTAGAGGATTTGGAATGTTGGTTCAACAAGGAGAATATCAACTCATATATAATCAAAATTTTCAAAGAAGGTGTGTGCACAGGCATGCTCTTGCTCAATCTCTAGTATGTGAAAAGTGACATAATCCACATCAACACTTGTTGGGTTACCCTTCTTAAAGTCACCTTGAAGGGGACGAGTTCCCAAATTTGGGCAACCTTATCATGTTCAACCTCACTAGCCATGTAAATGGGGCTCTCACAAGCGGTATTTTATACATGATGTCATATATAGTTGACATCATTTGTGCCACCTTTGATTTTTGATGCTCAGTGTTCCCTCAATGGATGCTACTAAGATCTGTGGTACATGCCATCTTCTATAAGATCTACATCCACCACTTCCAAAACAACATCTGTGACTACTTTTACCCAATTATTTATAAAGTAATTAACAAGAGACCCATGTCAAGGCTCTCAGATGATATTCGGGTTGTGCTATAGCCCATTACTACTTACTGGTACTATGGAACTATACCATCATTAAAGTGGTAGGAATTCATGATACCCCTCTCTTACTACATTACATCATCCCAGATCGCCTCACAAATTAGGAGATCACCTGCCAACTATACCATAGCGTGGTTGGGCACTATCTAGGTAGAAATTAGAAGCCATATCCATAATTCTCTATGGTCATAATATACCAAAAATATAGGAATCTTCCATCACTACAATCCATGGCCCAAATAGGGACTCATACAAATTAAACCTAGAAAAAAATAGGTAGTGGGATCATATGGGTTAATGTCAAGCTCATGTGGTAAGAAACCAGTCGAAGCTCAACATCACATATCACAAAAAAGTGCACCCTCATGATGAGTTCCACCTCAACCTTGTTGATGACGTAGAGGTGGTTAAAAAGATTGAGTTTGCACACCACTTAAAGTCTCAAATGCCCACTCAATCAACTCTTAAGGAAAGACAAACCCTTCCACACTAAGAGCCTACACAACCAATTGTCAAGGTTTAGGCAACCATGAGGGGGATATCTAAGAGAATTTTTCAATGGGTTTCAACAATTTCCACTCCAATGGCCTCAACATATATTATACCTACACCACCACCCTAGGTAGGCTAACCTCAAGTTGATTGCAACCTGCATTTTGATAGCAATCATGAATCTATCCCTCCGAAAGATCGATCTCCCCTAAGTTCTCCAGGACCAACCATACTAATTACTACACCCACATGTAACCCTCAATAGATCTCATAGGTTTTCCTATCCCATCAAGGCATGATACGTTCATGCCTCCCCATACCCTAACAATATTAAGGGCCTAGTTCCCTTATGCTCCTTCAGTGGCAACCTTGCTTGGTGCCCAAGTTCCCTCAGTCCATCCTTCATCCCAATTATTTCCATTGTCTACCCCATTGGCATGGTCTACACCCTCCATGACTCTCCATCTGACCCTACAGGTTGTTCGACCCTCGATAGAGCTTAGAGGCCTAGTGCTCCTTCATTCTGAGCAGCCTCGACAAGCATAATTGTCACTATAATAGTGGTCTTTTTTTATTATCTATGCCTTCTTGGTCCCTCTTCTGACTTTCAATGTTTTTGTGCCCCCTCTAATAGTGTTTGTAGCTCCCCCTTGAACTCCTTTAGCCATCACTATGGGCCCCTAATGAATTGGCTTTAACCAGATAATTTCTTCATTCATCATGAATACACCACTCCTTGGTGTTATTATCCCTCAGGTCTTAATGACTCCTAAACAATGGTGGTCAAATTTGTTCCCTTGAGATTCCTCAGTTGTAGTTCCACCTTTTACTTCCATGCCCCCCTCTCAATCTCACATCCCATTCCCTATGCTCCCTCTACTCTTACCACCATCAGCTTTCCCTCCACCTTTTTAATTAGTTGCATCCAGTCCTCCTGTTCCACCTTTCACTACCTTGGGAACTACAATGGGGAAAGGATGGACTAGGGCCATTGAGTCCTCGAGCACAGGAAAATCTAAAATGGTTTATCATGGATACCTAGGCATCCAGTGGCAACTTGACAAAGCATCTAAGAACATGAATAGGGTCCTAACTCAAACCTTTACTCAATAAGGTGACCCCATTGTATGTAAGACTGAGCAAGACTATTATCACTCACCAAGGTGAGAACTGAAAGTGGAGAGGAAAGGGTCACATAGGATCCAATCTTAGTGTTTCAGGAACTAATGATCTCATGAAGAAGCTAATGGAAGACATGAAAAAACAAGTGAGAGTGTTGGAGTATAAGGTAAAGATCACTACCCCTATGGGCTTACTTGGAAAAGTGGAGGCATCTCTCACACAGTTGTTCACCATCCTCGGGGAAGTGACCAGATCCCTCTCCAAAATTAAGGAGCTCCTCCAAAGGACACAAACATACCAGGAAAGTATTATCCAAATGAATAATAAGTGCAAGATGTTGGTTGTTATCATTAATAAGGATATGTTCTCATAATTGAAATTGATGCCCCTCGTGGACTTAAACCTATACCAAACCTTCATAGGTACCATGAGAACATTCATTGAGGATTGTTTGGGCATTGCTTAAGAAACCATGGAACCACTAGAGAAAAGTAAGGGTCAAATCCTTACTTTAAGGAAGTCAACATCACGATGGTCTTCCACCTAGATGGCACTCTGCTAGGAAGGGATGAGTTTGGGGTCCACTTGGCACACTTCAATGAGATCATGAAGAAGAAGGTGACCACAACCAATAGAGTTAGAGCTAAGGCTATCCTAGAGTTAGGCACACAGTCCACATTGAGCATCAACCAAGTCCAAGAGGTGAAAGTCTATTTAGATACCCCACTCAAAGCCCATGAGAGACTGTTGACTCATGTAGATATCATCTTTTTGGAGCCACCTATCAACTTGTAGAAGCTTGAACGCAAAGCATACCTCGTTGATCAATCATTGGTAACTCAATAGGGCCTACCAAGTAGGTTAGGAAGTGGCCCACCTCCAAACTCTTCTTTGATTCTCTCTTAGTGGGCCTTGGGAATTCTATTCTGCTTATTTTGGGATTGGGAATATTTTTTGGTATGATTTTGATTGTAACCATTTTAGGCCATAATGGTCGAGAGTGGGATTTTGTGCTATTAGGAGACGAGTCCTATTTCTCTTATATATATATGTATAGTTATGTGATATTTTATATGGGGTTGACTCCATTATAAACAAGTACTTTTAGATTAATGCAAATTTGGTTTTTTATTTAAATGTGTCTAGTTTTTATGGATGTCTTCCACTTTCTTTCTGATTTAAAATAGATGAACACCAATGTTAGATGATTGTAATTTGTGCTTTCTGTAGAGTTCATGCATTAATTAGGATGAGCTTTTACTATTTTAATTAGGTTTTTTTATTCTTTTCATTTTATTTAAAGTGTGTGAGGAACTGTGTGTAATTAACTATAATCCTCTTTGTAGTTTATTCGTTAAAGGAATCCTAGAATAAAGCATTTACCCCCTTTTTCCTCAGATTTTCCCCTTATGTGACTGGAGCCCGAGCCATCATGATACTTAACATCTAGTGGTACAATTGTAGAAGGGAGTGTTTAAATCCCTTGTAGTATTTATGTTGCCATTTACTTAGAGAGTTCCCTTTTTTCGCCTTACCCTCTATCCCTTGATGTTTATTTGTTCCCAAGTGGTTTTTTCCCTTTTTTAGAAATTGTAAAGTAAAGCAAAGTAGAGTTCAAAAGTAAATCTGTTAAAACTAGGATTACTTAAAATTGTACAAGTTTTGGTATTAGTGATAAAACATGAATTGAGCCTTTAGTGGTAGCGTTGCATCTCTTGGAGATATATTCCAAGTAGGCTATTTAATGGAGCTTAATACTTTCAACTCATTTCCTCTATTGTCTCAACAATGATCCTAAAATGAGAAGACATAAGTCCCCCAATTATTCCCTAAGCTCACTTAGTGCATCTAACCTAATAGACACATTTGGGAGAATGAGATCTTACATTAAACAACAATTGACATTAGAAGGGGGGTCCCCTTCTCACTGATTGACAAAGATTTAAACTACTATCCAACCTGAGAGTAACCTGGAGCCTACTATGTGGGTCATTAGATCTCAAGTTGGTCCTGGGATAATATCCCCTTTGTAATTCCATAGAAGATTAAGAACTGCTAGAGTTAGAACTTTGGTTGTACCTACTATTTCATCCTCTCAGTTTGCCCCTAACAGACCTCCACCTATGGCTGCACCTATGGTATGGTTGGTTGGTTCTACCATTGACATTCCCTAAAATGTCCATGACCTGCCCAAGAACTCCAAAAGGTACCTCCCAATATTTACACCAGGTGTGGGATGTACCACTGAGAAACATGTGACCTCATACAAAACTGCTCTCAAGCTGTTGAATATGGAACATGAGGACTTTGCCTGCAGACTATTTCTATTCACTTTGATAGACATGGCCTATGATTGATTTTAAAACCTGATTGAGAACTTTAATACGAGTCAGGACCAATTCAATAACATATTCTTTGCCCGATTTGGGTAAGTCATTAACCCAAGTGCGGTGTACCAACAATTTGCATGCATTAAGAGAGAACCAAACGAGCCCATAAGGATTTTAATGCTAGGTTTTAAAATATGTATTGTTGGATCACAGTGTTGTACAAACCTGATGCCTAATTATCCCTTAAAATACACAAGAACACGTTAGACCCTTGGAAAACCATGTTCTTGAACAGAGACCCTTTAGTAGTAGATCTACCTATAGCTTATGTTGAGGCCATTAAAGTAGATAAACAACTAAACCCTCAAGGTCTATTGGCACCATCCATCCAAAACGTGTTATCAAATTTGACTACTTTAAATCCCATTTTTTTCCACTAGCCAAAATGTACCCATGCGACAGTTCATGCTAGTAATAAACTAAGTTCCCCTGAGGCATGTTAATCCTAACCATCACATGGACTTCCTTAACCTTGTCAATAATGAAGTAGTGCTCCAAGCTCACAATCAAGTATTGATACCTGCTATGAACAATGTCCAAAGTATGCCCCAAGAATCCACCAAGAATAAATTTGACACTATACAATAGATGGTACAAAAGCTTAATAATGACTTCTTGGGTCTCCAAAAACAAGTTATAAGCATTGGTGGTGGGAATTCGAACAAGAAATTCACCTACCAAAGGTACAATCATCCCCACAAATTCTCTAATGGCCAACCACATCCCTCACCCAAATAATTTCTTGAGATCAATATATGTGAATTGGCCTTACCGAATTGGTGTCGTATGCACAACATAACCCAACATAGAAAGATAAACTGCATCAAATTTTACAGTGCCTTTGCCATCTTCCAAATGGAAATGAAATAATATTAGGTGGTCCTAAACCACCCTAATGTCAACAATCAAGTTGAGGTCTCTAACAATTCGAAATCCCCAAGTATTTCCATGGTGTTAGAAACCTTGGATTTCTCTAAAATATTATTTTTTCTAATACTACTATGGCTACACAAATTTCTACTTATAACATATCTATAATGATTTTAAATGTATCCGTGCATGTTCAAGTTCAACCAAACAAAGTAACTCTAAATGGCCCATTTCTTAAGCTTACCAGATCATTAGGCACTATTACACGTGTTTCAACAACTTCATCACCATGGGCTTGAACTCTATGAGGAGGATATCGTTGTATTTCTCTTACAAATGGTTTAGAGCCACCATGTTGGTTAATGCAATTGGGTTTGTTAATGCAAGAGTGGGATTAAGCTCCACTACCACGCACGCACAAGTCCCTCTTCATAGTATTATATTAGCTTTCTCCCCTCCCAAGGGTATTCTATGCCCTTGACGTCACAAATAATGCAAATTTTAATTAGGAACTCGCCCCTAAAGTTGATGACATCCTTAATATTGGGTGGGGCTCCAAAGTGAGTGACTAGGATGTACAACTTAGTTTTTTATTGTTGAATGAGCCTGACGATGTGACATTTTTTTTGTTTTTTCCTTAACGCGTTATAAAAAAAATATTTTAAGCAATACATGTGTGCTATTTCCTTTTAGCGAAAACCTAATAAATTATTATTGAATAATGCATTTTTTTATTCATTCAGTGGATGCAAAATGGTGTGACCGTATAAGAAAGAAAGGACAATTTTTACAGCAATTTCAAATTGTCTATCTGGAATCAATGGTGTATATTCATTCAAAGTGCTTGCAATAAATGTGGACCGTTTCTTCACTGATCACTCAATGTCAGGGTTTTTATTAACAAGAATAATTGATTCCCCGCAGCCCGGCCGCAGGTACACCCACGGCATTAAAGTAATATTATTTGTATCCTGCAGGCCCCCGGAGGATGTCATGATGCACTGGAAGCCGTACTGTATTAATAGTTGGATAGTGCAGCAGTACTGCAACATCAATGGTAGACTGGAGCGTTTAAGTCGTTTCATTGAAATTATCACTCTACAGTTGTCAGGGCCAATATTTATGAAAGCTATATAAAGTTAGGGTTTTAAAGCGCGCTGGAAACCCTGTGTGCACTGTACGAGCCAGCTTTTCCAGCAAGCCGCCTGGCGCTGGGTAAAACGTCACATCCCCTATACTCACTACCGCGCATTTTGCTGATATATATTTAAAAAAAGAAATATTTTTATTCAATAAAACCATAACACACTAAATGATTAAACTCAATGTCATGTGCGTAAAGGGTAAACTCATAGCTTCCTCATGTTTGAGTTAAATCTTCCAAATATGTGAATAAAATGTTAAGCGCTGAAAGATGCTACTCAACTGATATCTGAGGGCATTTTGCCCATTTTGCCATGCATTTCATTTTTTATGGGGCTACCCGCTCATTTAAAAAATATGAAGTTTGCAGTCATTTTAGACTCTTTTTAAATATGAATGTTAAGATTAATAGTTGGAAATATGGTTTAAACATTAAAAAGATTTGCATGATCAAAATTTAATTTGCATATATAATTTTTAAATTTTATTTTATTTTAAATTTTAAATTTATAAAATATTAATAAATTAAATATTATAATTTAACAAAATAAAAATATTTTGTTATTTAATAAAATTGAATCATTTTTATTGGTTTATAAAATTGAAAGATATTTTTTGTTGTAATTTTATTTTTATTTTTTTCATTTTTTTATAAATATATATTGTTAAGTTTCTCTTGATTTTTTAAGTCATCTCTAATTTGTACGTAACTCACAAAGATCTTACAAAAGGTTCGTGTACTTATGTAGTGTCGAATCTCTCAAATAAATTTATGCACAAACACTTCTTATCTATGCTCGTGTTCAGTAGTTAAAGTATTTTTCGCACATCAATTAAGTGTTGATATGCACCTATGAGATGTTTCCAATGCACACCTTACATAGAGGTCCTCCACCGCACAAATGACACTTAGGTTCAAAGGTGCAAAGCTCCCAGTCTTCAGATAGCACAAGAAGAGGTGCACAGCGAGTAGTTCCAAATCATGAGGAGTGTACCCAAGATCTTCAATCTTCTTACACACTCCTATTCAAAAGACTCCTTATGCCTCCATGATGAAGATCTGCACTAAATCGCATAATTTCACTTCTATACTCTCATGAATCATAGGCTACGATCTATGTTGCACACCACTCCCCTTCATCGTAGAACCCTACTGCACATAGAGATGACATGGCAGAATCCAGAGGAATTTATGTAGCCTCCACGTCAGCTAATGGCTCCAAATGGATTGTCAGTTGATATCTATAGGTTAAGGTGGTGGTTGAACTCAATTAGACATCAAAGGATGGCTAAATTAAAAGCGAAATTAAACGTAAAGGCGACTATCAGGTAGTCAGAGCATGGGCACACAATCTCTTCTGTTAGAGATCCCAATTACTTATCACATCTCCATTTAATCATTGTATTTTCCCCGATAGTGGGTGAGATTCTAATTAATGACCTAACGGCATCTCATCGCCTATAAAAATCCCAAATCTTTCCTTGTAAAAGGGTCGATGTCTTTAAGCACCATTATATTGTCAAAAATTGCCCTCCAAGAGCCCTCTCTTTGTATAGCCAAGCTCTGTTTATTCAAGCTTGTTGTATTACCTTAGACCTTGATATTAATGAGAACTGTTACTCTTCTTCATCTTTGCATTATGTGTGCATTACTGGTTGTTCATCTTTGTCTGTGGATGGTCGTCCCTTTCATTGTTGTCTCCCTTTGTACCTCTGTGAAAAATAAAAAATCCTCTTAGGTCATATTCTGTGTATACACAGGTCTACGTAGGCACTATCTGTGGACCATTTATTGTCCCTCCTAGCACTATGATGTGTTCCCTTACATTCATACAAAACACTTACGCATCATGCCTGGTTTGAAGTTTGTGTCTTCAATCTCTTAGTCTTATTATGTCATTAAGTAGGTGAGGTGTTCGTTCTATTCTTGGTGCATCACCACATTTCTCTTTTATGTGATCTCTTACCTCCACCCTCCCTTTTCATTATCAAGTTTAGGTTTAGCGTTAATTGTAGGTTTCATTCTATTCTTTGTAGGTCTGCATGTTGGTCTTAAACTAGGTGCGCTTAGAATAAAAGGAAGTTGACCTACTCTATAGGTTCATCCCAAGGAGCACAAGAGTCTCATGCCTTGGGGGATGATCCCATTTTTACAATGAGACATTGAGTTGCTCTCTAGCACATAAGTTAAAGGTGCAAGGCATAAAAGTGTCGCACATTGGTGCATGTGAGAATCATTTGACCATGGGTGCATGTTTTAAGTGATAATAGTTTTTAGCACACCCAATGGGACCACTTCAAGGTTTTTACTAAGGATTTGGTGTGCTCCTTGGTTAATAGTGTTACATACACATTTCAAGCATTTGATGACTCTAAACACTTTTGGTTTTAAAAGATCAACCCCCTATCTACATGCAAAGACAAACCAAGTCATCTGCAAGAGGCATTGGTTTTCACTTCATTGAGTTGCATGTACCCTCTACGAGAGGGAGAGCAAGAACATCCTCGTCTCCTTTGAGGAAAAGGGCTAGTAGCTCAATATGACCTTCTCCTAGAGTTTAGTCTACTCCCCCATTCAACATATTTCTTGCACGTAAAGCAAGACTATTCCCTATCCCCTTCATGGTTGCTCTTAGAAATCGACCCTTTGTTCCCTTTAATGAAGGCAGCCCATTGATCCTTCCCCAGTGATATTTTGTAGTTGCTCTTAAGAGCATCCCCTTTTTATTGGAGAAAATTCTACTACTCCAATAGAGTACATACAAGACATTGCAAATGTTTTCTCTATCTATAATGTAAATGAGGATAATGTCATGATGCAACTCCTTGCCTCTTTTCTAAAAGTGATGACACTCAAGTGGTATTGCAATATGTAGCCTAGTTCCATATGAAATTGGGATAAGATGGACGCAATGCTATATAGCCAGTTTGAGGAAAAGAGTGACCACCTATCATTGATGGAACAACTCACGACCATAAAGAGAGCCCCACATGAGCAGATGGTCAACTTCAAATTTAAATTTTAGAGGACTTGAGACCGATTTCCAATCTTGGTAAGGTCAAATCCTAACACTGTGTTCTTTCATTTTTTGAGGGGACTAAACATCGATGTGGTCATAATGATCCAATCCATGGGAGGTGTAGTACTGCTAGATGCATATGAGGTTGTTATGCATGCAGAGAATTACTTAATCCAAGCAGGTAAAATTACACCCAGTTACCCTATTCCCTTATATCTCGAACCCCCATGTATAATTTCACCTATTTTGCTGCCCATTTTGACTTTAGTGCCCATTCATATTATTGCTAGTCCACCAGTTCCATCAACCTTGATGCTCTTGAGTGAGCTTCACATGGTCAGATCTCTATTACAAAGCTTTGTAAATGAGATAATAGAGATCAAAAGACAATAAGCATACTTTAGGCCTTATCACCCATTTAACCAATAATATCAATCAAGTAGGCCTCCCTACCAATATGGCATGCAAGCCCAGAACCAACTTACATATAATAGACTGCCATATGCACCAAATCCAAATGTTGCAAACACCTCTAGATCCCTCATTCTTGTGCAAAATAATATTATATGGGACTCCGAATGGTGCTTCTTATGTAATCAACTGCATAACCAAGATGTGTGTGTAAATAGAGCCTTATACTAGGCGCTCATGGTCCAAAACATGTTACAACTAGATGTTGCAGTTCTGTAGAGGAGGGAAGCCCAAACGTAGGCACAGGAGCAAGGTGAGTCTACTCTTGTAAATTGGTAGGAGGTTGATTTCAATTTTGTGAATCAAAATGAAATACCTAGTAAGAGGAGCAACCCAATTGCTTTTAATACAAGATTCAAAAAGAAGGCATCAGGGAGAGAGTTGTCTCCTTTAGCACCCTCTCCTTCAACATCCTCAACTTCAGTGCCTTCAATTTTTGTGCCCCAAATACTCCACGTAAATACACAAGACATAATAATTGTGAGAGGCCTCCAAATGTGCATAGAAATGACTACACATAAAGAGAGTCAACCTCAGGTTGGACAATGAGTGTGAGAGGAAGTAGCCATTCAAAAGGTGTAGATTAAATTAACACAACTTCCCTTCAATATAGCTGAGCAAATGAAAAAAACTGGCTTGAATGTTACCATGTGGGACACTCTTGCAATTCCTTCCCAGAGGAATTCGCTGCAAGATGCCTTGAATGTCCTCCAATCATGTGAGTCATTGTAGACCACACTAATTGCACTTATGAGCCTATGTCAACCAAAGGAAAAAGTGTGCAAAAATGGAAAGTGATCCCCATTCTACATCTCTCTAATTATCGATAAGCATCTCATATATAATTGTATGATAAACTTAGGTGTGAGCAACTCAGTGATGCCAAAGAAGGTTGCATATATGTTGGGCATATCATACAATCCATCTCAAAAAGAGTCATGCAATTGGATGGAATTATAGTTAGAAGTATGGGAACCATTAAGGACTTGAGTCTCACATTACCCACATGTCTGAACATTTATATTTTGTAGGACATCTCAGTCATTGACCTACCCCCATACTTCATTATATGCCTCTCTCGAGACTTTACTACAAAGGTGGGTAGATACCTATCCCTAGATTGGCTACACATGCTACTCAGGACTAGATATGAGACCAAGGTGACCATCAAAGCCGAGCATATTTTGAAGAATCACATAGATCCATAACTCCTAGTCCGCTTGATATGAATTACACCTTGTTCAATCAAGAGGACAGTTTGATCCTCCATGAGACTGTCATGCCTTTTGAGGGAATTATGGATGATTTGCTTGATGAGTGGGCATGTGTGCACTACAAGTTCAATACTTACAAAAAAGTAGGGGAGACAGGGTTAGTCCTGAAGAAGACACTTTTTTGCCGGATCTTGTGAAGGTGCAAGAGGACCTTGAAGGCATGTGGCAATTATAATTTGATGGCTCCCAAAGCAAAAATGGTGTTGTAGCTAATGTCATCATGATCTCTCCTTATAAGGATAAATATTTCTTTGCATTTTGATTACAATTCAGCTACACAAATAACATTACTGAGTATGAGATGTTGATCCAACACCTCTAATTAGTGAAAAAAAAGGGATCAAAATGCTACAGGCATTTAGGGACAATGAACTAGTGGTGAACTAGGTCAGAACACAAAATATTTCATAGAATAGCTTGATGAAAGCTTACAAACACAGGGTATGAGACATTATCAAGGAATTTGATGCTTTCAATATTTGTTCCATACCAAGGGTGCGGAATGATGATGCTAATATTCTTGAAACCATAGGTCTGCAGTATGAACTCTCATACAATATAAAGAGCAAGTTTGAGCAACTCATAAAACTTGTAGTCAGACTGATAATATCGAATAATGTAAACAATTGGCAAGTATTCAAGAGTGATTAGTAGATTATCAATTTCTTGCAAGATGAAGTTGAGTTCTGCACCCAGAACCAACCACGACTCCAAACCTAATATGATGAAAAAATCATTCAAGTTAAGGGAAATGAGCCTACCAAAGGGTTAGTCATGCTAAAAAGAATCTTCAACTTAGATGACTAGATCAAGGGTGAGAAGAGGAACATAATAATGAAGGAAGAAATCTTCAATCTAGTGGCCATCTCCAATGACAAGCTCTTAAAGGCTAGTAATATATGCTCCCCAACAAAAATCAAAGAGTTTATTAAATTAATTAAAAGGTATGATGACATCTTTGCATAGATCTACCAAGACCTTAAAGGCTTTTATCTGGGTTTAAACCAACACATTATCGAGCTTGACCCAAATACTAGGCTCGTTAGGCAAAAATAAAGGTCGATCAACCCAGAACTCAAGCCCTTAATGAGGAAGGAACTCTCAAAGCTCATAGAGGCCAATATAATATTCCCAATCAAGCATTCCTCATGGGTGGCCAACCTAGTCCTATTGCACAATAAAAATAGAGAGATCTGATTATGCATAGACTTTAGGGACCTAAATAAAGCCTCCCTCAAAGACCACTACCCCCTCTTGCTAATGGAGCAGATTCTACAAATAGTCATAGGTGTGAAAAGGTTTTCACTGCTCGATGGCTATTTGGGTTATAACCAATTCCTTATACAGGAGTGCGATTAGTTTAAAATAGAATTCACCACTAAATGGGGTACTTTTACGTACTAAAAGATGCCCTTTGATTTGATGAATGCAAGAACTAACTTATAGAGGGCCATGGATATGACACTCAAGGGACTTCTCAAAAACATCATCTTGGATGACCTCGATGATATAACTATTTTTTCAAAGCATATGACAAATCACTTCAGTCACCTAGAATAAGTCTTCGTGAAATGCTGAGAGTTCAGGATATATCTAAATATGAATAAGTGTGTGTTTATAGTGCATGAAGGTAAGTTGTTGGGACACATCATATCCAAATAAGGACTCACCATCAATCCAAAATGAGTTGAAGCCATTCTATCACTCCCCCTCCTAAGGCACAAGTAGGGCCCTCAAAGCGTCTTGGGAAAGATTAATTTAGTTATAAGGTTTGTGTTAAGCTTCACAACTCTAGTCAAACGTCTTACAATAATGTTTAAGAAGACTGGTGCATTCAACTGGACCCAAGAAGGCTGAAACAATTTTTAGAACATAAAGCATGCCATTGCAGAGGCTCCCACCCTGATAAACCTAGATTACAACAAGGATTTTATCCTTTATGCATTCGGTGGGATTGAAGGTGTCTCAACAATCCTCACACAGTAGAACAATGCCCAAATGGAGTAGCCTATCACTTTATTTAGTCAGTTGCTCAAAGATTATGAGTTATGTTATAGCATTGTAGAGAAGCACATCCTTGTAGTTGTGAGAGCACTCAAGAAATTCAGGTATATGCTCTCCAACAATAAAATATGACTCATGGTTACAAACACAAATACAAAAGAGTTATTACTTGATAAAGACATCAATGAGAAGAGAGCTAGTTGGTTCACAAAGGTGATGGAGTACAACATAAACATCTAGGTCACCAAGCTAATGCAAGGAAAGGGGCTCTGCAAATAATTAGTTGAGTATGAAAGGTTTAAAGATAGAACAGTCCTTGCATTACACAAAGAAGAATCAATAGATCAAGAAGCTATCATAAACTGGACACAAACATGACAACTTTCCTCCAAATTGAATCATATCTGCCTAACTTGAATAAGGCTAAGTACAAGCACTTCAGGTTACAAGCCATTCCCTATGTGATCGTAAGTCGTGCATTGTTTATAAGAGACATCAATGGAATCCTCTTGAGGTGCATAGAACACAATCAGGTATATATGATTCTCCAAGAATTTAATGATGGGCCATTAGGAGGCCATTACTCACTGAAGACCACTGCTATCAAAATCGTGTGAGCTAAATGTTATTGGCCAACTCTATTTAAGGATACACATGCATAGGTGTGAGGTTGCAATAAATGCACCTTCTTTATAGGAAAGCAGAAGTTGACATCATTACCCCTATGCCTAATTCAAGTTGATCAACTCTTTATGTAGCGAGGGATTTTATTGGGATAATCAACCTATATTTAAGCACTAGGCACAAATAGATCCTCATGGTAACTAACTAATGCACAAGGTGGATAGAAGCAATGGTGCTCAAGGAGGCCAATGAGGCATCCATCCTAGACTTTTATAAGACATTATAACAAAGTTTAGTGTTCTAGCCACCATTATCTCTGATAATGCATTGGCCTTCCTTGAAACCAAAATCAGCGAGTGGGTGGTCAACCACAACATTCACCTAAGCACTTCCTCAAATTATTAACCTCAAGGTAATGGTTTAGCTGAATCCATCAATAAGAAATTGATTTGCATCATCAAATAAACCATGGAGGATAACCAACGATCTTGGCACACTGAACTCAAGATGGCCCTCTAGGAAAATCAGTAACACCTAAAAGAGTACTAGGTAATTCACCCTTCATTCTAGTCTATAGAAGGGAAGCATAGTTGTGCTCATCTCTAGAACTACCTTCACTATTAATGGCACATCTATTGGCATTGTGTGAGAATGATCCCATGAAACTAAGGCTAGCTAAATTAATGAAGCTTGAAAAACTCAGAGTGCATGCCATGTGCACTATGGAGATCCAAAAGGCGTAGACCAAAAGTACATTCAACAAAAATATTATTGATATAATACTTAATGAAGGAGACTTGGTGCTTAATTGGGACACTGATAGATTAAAGGCCAAAATTCACACCAAGTTTGATTCTATATGGAGTGGGCCTTATGCCATGGCTAGTTGTAAGCAAGCCAATGCATACCATCTTGGAATCTAAATAGAGAAGTGTTACCCATCCACATCAACAAGATTCAACTCAAGCACTATATTTAATTATCATGAAGACTCTTGTAAATAGTAGATTATATGTTTTATTTCCCTAAGTGTCATGTGCACATGTTGTTGTTTTTAAAATAGTTCATTTCCTCCATGTGCTAGTGTGCATTTCTGTTAGTTAGATTTCCTTTCCTCTAAGCATCATTTAGCATAGTTGTTTACTTTATTTCTCCTTGTGGAAGGTATCTCAGTTCCTCCTAAAGCCAGATGGTTTCTTGTGCAAAATCATACCCAGGAGAGCAGGTAGATCAAGGTTCCAAATGACTCCGTACCCAATAGATTACCTCAAAAGCTACTGGATTCCCACTTAGTAGGTAAGCAGTCCACAAAGGTCACCAAAAGTGTTAACTTTCTAAGTCACCCATAAATTTTATGCAACTCACAAAGATCTTACAAAAGGTTTTTTCACCTTCATAATGCCAAGTCCCTCAAATAAACTTCCACGTAGACACTTCCTACCTGCTCCCATGCTCAACAGCCGAAGTGGTTTTCACATATCAATTAAGTGTTTATATGTGCCTATGATATGTTACAATATGCACCTCATATATAGATCTTTCATTTCACAAATGATGTGTATATTTAAAGGCACAAAGATCTCAGTCTTTAGATAGCACAAAAAGAGGTACACAGGGAATAATTCTAAATCATGAGGAGTGCACCTAGGATCTTCAATCTTCTTACACACTCCTATTCAAAAGACTTTTTATGCCTCCATGATGAAGTTCTGCACTAAATCAAAGAATTTCACTTATGCACTCTCATGAATTATAGGCTGCAATATATGCTACACACCATTCCCCTTCATTGTAGTACCCTACTGCACATAGAGATGCCATGGCAGAATCCAGAGGAATTTGTATAACTTCCACATCAAAAAATGGGTCCAAGTAGATTGTCAGTCAATATTCATAGGTAAAGGTAGTGGTTGAACTGGATTAGACATCAAATGATGGCCAATTTAAATGTAGAATTAAATGCAAATGTGACTGTTAGGTTGTCAGAGCATGAGCACACAATCTCTTCTGGCAGAGATCCCAACCACTTCTCCCATCTCCATTTAATGATTTTAATTGCCTTGATAGTGGGTGAGTTTATAATTAATGACCCAAGGTCATGTCATCACCTATAAAATCATGGGCCTTTCATTGTAAAAGGGTCAACATCTTTAGGCACCATTATGCAGCTGAAATTTACCTTCCAAGAGACCTCTCTTGATATAGCAAAGCATTATTTTTTTTAAGCTTGTTGTATTGCCTTCGACCTTGATATTATTGATAATTGGTAAGCTTCTTCATTATTTGCATTCTATGTGCATTATTGGTTATTTATCTCTATCTACGGATGCTTGTCCCTTTCATTATTGTCCTCCCTTCGCACCTCTATGTAAAAGTAGAAATCCTCGCATGTTGTATTTTGTGTATACATGCGTCTATGTAGGCACTATCTATGGAACATTTTTCATCCCTCCTAATTCTGCATTATGTTCCCTTACCTTCATATGAAACACTTATGCATCATGCCTGGTTTGAAGTTTGTGTCTTCGGCCTCTTAGTCTTATTGTGTCATTAAGTGGGTGAGGTGTTCATTTTGTTCTTGGTGCATCACCACATTTATATTTTATGCAATATCTTACTTCCCACCTCCCTTTTCCTTATCAAGTTTAGGTTTAACACTAGTTGTAGGTTTCATTTTGCTTTTTGTAGGTCTGCACGTTAGTCATAAACTAGGCACACTTAGAATAGAAAGAAGCAGACCTGCTCTAGAGGTTCATCCCAAGGAGCACAAGAGTCCCACACCTTGGGAGATGATCCCATTGTTACAACGAGACACTGAGTTGCTCTCTGGTACATAAGTCAAAGGTACAAAGCATGAAAGTGCCACTTACTAGTGCACGTGAAAGTCATTTGATCATGGGTGCACATTTTGAGTGATAATAACTTCCACACATTGTTATTGTACTACAAATTAAAACTCTAAAAAATTAAATTTAGATGTTGGAACTAATTTTCTAGATGCCCCATACATTAAGATTATCTATATGATTTACATGATCAAAATTTAATCATCATGTATAACTTTTAAATTTCATTTTAATTAATTTTAAACTTATACATATATTAATAAACTAAATATTATAAATTAATAAAATAAAAATATATTTTTATTTAATAAAATAGAATTATATAATACAATTGAATCATCTTTATTAGTTGATAAAATTGAAACGTATTTTTTATTGTAATCTTATTTGTTTTCTTTGATTTTTTCATAAATATACTTTGTTAAGCTTCCACATGGTGTTATTGTACTACAAATTAAAACTCTACAAAATTCAAGTTAGAAGTTGGAACTAATTTTTTAGGCACTCCATGCATTAAGATTATCTCTTCCAAAAATAGAGGTGCTCATTTATTATTTAACTACTAAAAACTGTTAAGTAACAAGATCTTTTAATATTTAATTATTTGTTTTTACATTTTTTAATTTATTTTAGTTTTATTTATTTTTCTTATAGAAACATAATATATTAAAATAAAAAATATAAATTCAAAATAATTATTTACATACCTTTTTGAAAGGGAGCTCAAATATATATTTTTTCTAATAGATCAATGAGATGGAAGGACTCAATTCTTGCAAGCAACCAACAATATGTGACATATCTTGATTGAATACTAAATAGAATCATGTGAATAGAGTTAGGGAAGTGAGAGACTTACTTATTAATAGGATGAAAAAGAATCCTCAATGAAGAATAGGATGAAAAAGTATCCCCCAATGAAAAAGTAAGGATTTAGTGGTATTTAAGACTTCTAACTCTATGTAGGTTAGGGGCTCCTTTTTAATCTTCAACCCCATTAAATGAATCAGAGTAGCCATTGCTTATGGTTATTCCAGAATGTAAACTAAAAAAATAGAAATAAATTGCTCCCATATTTTTTTTTCTATTTTATTAACATTTCCATATATTTAGAGAAAGTTGTTAAATTATTTATTCATGTAATACCCACCTACGCTTGCAATATAGGGCCTTCATCTAGATTGAACTTGTAGAAGGTCTGTTCCTTTACCATTTTTTCAATAGTATGGAGAATTACCAAGTACACTAAATTTTGTAGTTGTAAATTTTTATGAAGAATTATACATAGATACGAGGAGTATAAAGAGAAAGACATCCCAGAAGAATCATACATAGAAATGTATTTTTTATTTAATAATATAATTATTTGTTTTTACATTTATTTATTTATTTTAGCTTTATTTATTTTTCTTATAGAAACACAATATATTAAAATAAAAAATATAAATTCAAAATAATTATTTACATACCTTTTTGAAAGGGGGCTCAAATATTTTTTATTTTTTATTTTTAATAGATCAATGAGATGGAAGGACTCAATTCTTGCAAGCAACCAACAATATGTGATATATCTTGATTAAATACTAAATAGAATTATGTGAATAGAGTTAGGGAAGTGAGAGACTTACTTGTTAATAGGATGAAAAAGAATCCCGAATGAAGAATAGGATGAAAAAGTATCCCCCAATGAAAAAGTAAGGATTTAGTGGCATTTAAAACTTCTAACTCTATGTAGGTTAGGGACCCCTTTTTAATCTTCAATCCCATTAAATGAATTAGAGTAGCCATTGATTATGGTTATTCCAGAATGTAAACTAAAAGAAATAGAAAGAAATTTCTCCCATATTCTTTTTCCTATTTTATTAACATTTCCATATACTTAGAGAAAGTCGTTAAATTATTTATTCATGTAATACCTACCTGCACTTGCAATATAGGGCCTTCATCTAGATGGAACTTGTAGAAGGTCTGTTCATTTACCATTTTTTCAATAGTATGGAGAATTACCAAGTACACTGAATTTTGTAGTTGTAAATTTTTATGAAGAATCATACATAGATACGAGGAGTATAAAGAGAAAGACATCCCAAAAGGTGATACCCACTAATTAATATACCTATTTTTACCACCACAGTTCAATTGAAATATAAAATTAAGATGTATGCTTATGCCTTGAAACACATTTATTAGATGGTAGTAGGTATTATTTATGTCAATTGCCAAAACCCTTTTGCATATAATTATGGTTTAATGATTATTGTTTTGTTTTAGAAGCTTTGTGTTGATTTCATGGTGGTTGTATTTATTGTCAGCATATGATAATGATTAAGTTACAATGAAACTATCACTTTCTTTTAGCTTTATTTCATCTAAGATATTATAAAGAGTTAGAATAAAAGACATAAATTTAAAATAATTATACAAGGGATTATAAACCATTGTAGTAGAACAACTTCTTAAAAAACATAAGTAATACAAAGTGAATGATTGTAATTATAAGTAACCATTCAAAAGTTAAATAAAGCGATGGATAAATTAGAGGGAAATCACATTTCATTTTATGCTTCAATAATACTATGCATTAGTATAAAATTTATGTTTTTGTGACAAATTATTTTCATGTGCATATTAAATTTTGAACATCAAGTGATAATGATATTATTTTCTAGACCGTCACCTAATTCTTTTTGCAACACTTAAAATTAGTCATCAAAGTCCAACATTGATTGGTGGACACTAGAAATGTATTTTTAATAATAGATCTATTAAATATATACACACATAATTGATAGGATTTATCAGTATAAAAAATTGTCATGCTTCAATTAAACCATTAGTTAGTTTTGCCTTACCTAATCATAATGTGTAAGTGTCATTTCTTATCTTTGACATGAAGTTTTTGATCATTACCATGGCTATGATCGCTCTAATGTTACCATCACTTTTCCTACTGCTCAGCTATGAAAAAATTAAAAAAATATTATCAATGCTATATTTGACTATTGACAATAAAATATTAGCTCTTTTAATCTTACATACCCTCTCATGTATTGGGCCCCACTCAACTAATAGGTCCTCCACCTTACCTTTACCAAAATTAAATGTCTACACTAACACACCTCAACCATTAATTATTATAATGAAAGTATGTTATTTTAACAATAATAATTAAAGTGGATGTATGTTAGTTTAATATTAAAGAAAGTACATTTTATAAAACCACACCCCCAAAGTGGAGTATTCTTCCATTATTTTAAAGTAATTGAATCTTCCAAACCCAAAATTATTTAGGTAAATATAAATGATTTATAGTGTTTTTAAATTACTATTAGATGCTTAAACTATTGATAGCATGAGTCCAACATGCCATTATGTAGATTTTCCACCTACTCCATATTCCTCAACAAATTATCATTCAAATACACCAGAGATGAGAGATTATAGAAAGAACAAAATAATATCATTTACAATAAAATAACAAATAATTATATCAATATATATAGCCAAACCTAGACATAATATAAAATTGTAATAATGGTGGTGTAAGAAAATCATAAATTGTATTATGCCCTAACTATGAATCAAATACACATCCTCCCTCCCTGCTCATCTTTTCTAAAAACTTAAAAAGTGATAGAACAAAATCATATACAAATCCAATCCCTCTGCTCAAAGCTTCACCTTGCATTTTTTTGGTACTAAGATTCACACTAGTTTTGGTAGCCAATGTGTTGATCACTAGCTTGTAACGCAAGCGAAAAGTAATTTTTGGGGTTTTTAGTTCACCAAACTTGGCCTTCATGGGAACATCCACCTTCAAACACAAAGGAATGCTTACCTGCTATTGATCTTCATTCAATGATATAATCGTTTCATTGGTAATCTAGTTCAAAAGTTCAAAATTCACCCACATTCGTGACTTACACTATGAAGAAAAAATGCAATACTACAATGGCCTTTCTTTGGGTAGGTGATGCATAAAAATGACAACCCTGTAGCATATACGTGCCTATACATGTTCATGTAATTTGTTTTTCATTTATCCAAGTGAAAAACAATTTATATGGTCACAAAATAGGCCTAATTCTACACAGATTCAAAAAATTTGATTTTCATTTTCTTTTGTGGTAGCTAGACACGTCACATGGCTAATTATCTATTTTTTATCATTTTTTTAGGATCTATTTACTTGTAAAATTCATAAAAAAATAGTATTCATTGAAAAAATATAAAAAAATAAATGTCGCAAACTAGAAGATCTTATCTAAATGTTTACCAAAGGGTTTGAAACAATATTACATGTTGCTCTAAAAATGGTTTATTGCACGACCATCTATCTACTCTATTTTCTTAAAAAAAATGGAGATCCTCTTGAAATTTTAGATGTTTGACCTAGTTATACTTAACCATTTTTTAAAACAATAATGTTTTGGAAACTATACTCAAAATACTACATTTAATGTTCCTACACCATCTTCAAATTTTAACTTTAGATATCTCAAATTATCTACAGAATTTTAGATTTTTGAAATTTCAGGAAAATCATATCCACGGGTCGGCCCCTTATTGTCCCCCAACTTTGTGCGCTTACCCAGGAGCATATGTCATCTAATTTAAACTTCTCACTCTAATTTCCTATCTGAATAGTTGAAACTACATCTTTAACCTCTTGTAAATCTTGAAAGTGAGGACTAGAATGAGAGGTAGTAGGCAAATTTTATTGGGTATTCAAAGTTACAATACCTTGACCTAGATAAAGAGGTGGTATCAAATATTGGGGAATTTGTACATGATTGGTTTTATCAAGAATATTCATTCTCTGAGTAGAGTTGTATCACTGATAGGGTACTTGTTGTTGGTAAGGTACTTTCTACTGAGTGTGGTATTGATTCAGAGGGAAATGAGCCTTGAATGGAGGAATCTTTTGTCATGCATTCAACAAAACTTGGGATTATAGGGGATTTTTTTTTGGGTTCCTATGAATCTATCATGTAGGGGGAACTTACTATTAATTAAATGACACATGTTGTTGGATCGAAGAGGATCTTTGTTGAATATAAGCAGCAAGTGGTTGACTAATAAAAACATGTTATTGGTTAGACAATGTTGGTTGGGGATTAATTGGCACTTGTTGTAATGGAACATTGGTCACTAATTTTTGATGTGGGGGATTAGTTACCACTTGATGAAGTTTGGGATTGGTTTCCACTTGTTGAAGTGGAGGATTGGTTGTCACTTGCCGAAGTGGGGTACTTGCAACTTATTGTTGCAAGGTATTTAGAATGTTGGAAGGAGGAGGTCATGGAGAAGATAGAACAATGTTTTATTGTATTTTGGATGGTGTCTGATGTGGGTTAAAATATGTTATTTGAGAGATATCCACCACATTTTGAGTAGAATCTACAAGGATATTCAAATAAGGACTAGTCACTAGATTTGTTTCAACTATGTGTGTGTTAAACATATCCATAACTAATGTTTTGATGGCAAATATATTTAGATTATACATGGGATGGGTAGATAAACCCAATGGTTATTATGTTGGAGGAGTGCACTCCAATAATGTGGGATTGTAAACTTTAATTGTGGCTAAGGAGTTTGCTAAAGAAGCTATAACAAGATTAGCTTGTTGTATTTGTGAAGCAATAAGTTGGCTTTGTGTGGGAGGGCCAACTAGTTGACCCTTTCCTTTATTTGATACTACTAAGGCTTGATTTAAATTTTGTTTTTAGTTAGAGGCATCTTGGTTTTTTTATAACATAATAGGTGTTTATTTGGGTATTCTAATAAAATAGTGCAAATACTCTGTGAGAAAACTAGGGAAAATTTTGCACTTATTTACAATAATCTAGCAAGATGTGCATCTTTATTATCAAATAGTTTTTTATTGAGTTGATCTTGTTGATATTCATCACTAGGTGGTGCATTGATAAGGTACATTAGATTAGGTATATGCTTAGTATCAAATTGTACATGTGAAAGGTATGCTTGATATTGTCCTTGTTCAACATTAAGTGATACAATTGAAAGGTATAGGTTATGTTGATCAATTTTAGCATTGGATGGTATAGTGGCAAGGTATTGTTGGTCTTCTTTATCTTCTACGTAGTGATCATACCCATAGGTATTATAAACTATGTCCTTATCAAATGAGGGGTTATAAATGGCCCCACTACGTGTGTACTTAGGCATGCCTAAGTTTATAATCTTCATCTTGAAAAAGGTCTTGAATGCCTTAAACATTGTTTTTGACTTGGAATATCACTTAACAATTAGTTTGAGGTAAGATTCTTGGCTTGGAATACACTAATCAAAGGTATATCAATGTAAATGTTTCAAACGTGTTTCTCAAAGGATAAATCCACAAGTTTTGGGCACAAAGGTTTCAAGTATAAATTTTCAATGTTTGGATTTAGGAAATGTTTTGAATTTGATCTTGTCTTGAAACGTTTTTATATTTGAAACTTTCCTTTGTGAACAAATAAAGGAGACTTGATTGAACAAATAATAATTTTTGGTAAAAAACTGTGTCTTGTTTTAAATATCGACGCATTTCAAATCTACTACAATGATCCTTCATAACAATTTTCCCTAATGAAAGATCACTGTAGTAGATCTGAAATGCATCGATCTTTATAATTAGATATAATTTTTTACCAAAAAATATTATTTGTTATTTTATGGATCGTGGAATCATAAAATATTTGAGAATTGATTTATTTGAGACACCTTAGATACTTTTGAAATGTGTAAAGTTTGGCACAATAATTGGTTTTGGTTGACAATGGAAAATCAAGATTTGAACTAAGTTTTAATCTTTTAACTTCTAAAAGGAATTTGGTGTTCGCATAATTTTACTAGAATTAGTTTAGTATTGGATTTAGAATTAGAATTGCTTTGACCTTGCAAATAAGGTTGATTTAGAATTGACACTTGGATTTGAACTTAGGTTTGGAATCAAATGAATGGCATAATAACATAACTTGAACAAGAAGTTAGAATTTTGGAATTGGACTTGGTTTGGAGTAGCAATTTGGATTAGGACAAGATTTTTGGTTCAAGTTGGGTAGCCTAATAGTGTGGTTTGGATAAACAAGATAGGTATTTGGACTAATTTTTAACATGTTACTCTTGTTTGACTCAAAATTTTGGCAAGGTAATGCCTCATTGTGTGTGTATAAAAATGGTTTGGATTTGGACTGGGTTTGTTTGATTTGGTCTCAAGTATAAATAAGGTTTCAACACAACAATAAAGTAACAACACACAAAAATTACAAGAAAATTTTAATAACTAATGTGAGTTTGCATCATATCCATTGAATTTTTGAAATTCTTTCCTTGAGAAAAGATTATAAAGTTTAAATGTTCATTAAATAAATTACTGTAATTATTGGTGGTATTTTAACCCCACCCTTCTCTCAAAATATCCATATGAATAAGACAATCTTCAAGGGCTATTACCTTTGCACCCCAACATCAATGAATAATATGTGGGAAAAGAGGAATCTAATAAGCAATCCAAGATCGGGCCATTCATGATAGGGTCTTGTCTCATTGCAACCACTTTAGTCATAAGGGCCTATGTGAAGTGCTATTATATTTAAGGTTTGTTTATAATTTTAATTGATATTTAAAGATGGTCCCTATATACCTCATGGTATGTGGTCACAAGTTTGTAAATTAATAAGTTCAATCTTGTTACCAAGAGTGATCATTTCGAGGGTACCACACCTTGGCCTAGGATATTGGAAATAACTCTTCTAGATCACTTTTTTCACATGACAATGTGCAAGCACAAAGTCAACTCTTCATGATGGCAACACTCCTTAATTTGTATATCTCATCGAATAAATGGGGTTTGATACGATGCTAATATGTCTCTTCCTAGGACAACACACCCTTAAAGACTTGTGGGAAGGTGATGAAATCCACCCCAAATAGTCAAAATAAAAATATGGTAAAGGCAAATAAGAACTTTTTATATATTTGTGTCATCCAAAAAGGGGAGTGTATGCATGAAAAAATAACCCTAAAAGACAATCAAACAAAAAATAAAACTTGCAAGGAAGTAAAGAACATGAAAAATAACTAACTTTATTATAACCCAATTGAAATGTGAATTTGTTTTAATGATGAAATCAAAATGTGAAGTAAGATTGATTTGTTTGCCTCAAAATACCACTTATTTTGTCAAATTCCTGCAACACAAATAATTAAAAGTTTGATAAAAATGGTTCTGAGTCAATAAAGAGCTTGAAAGAATGTTTGTTTAACTCTCATTTTTTTGCACAAAATGATTTCATAATTACGTAGATTGATTTCACTGCTAAGTCCTTCGATTTTTATAATGCAATCTATAAATAGAACATAAAATATTCATAAACAATTTCACTACTACCAAAAATAATTTCACCACCTGGTTCGACAATTTCACTACCTGGTTCAACAATTTTGCTGATGTAGACCTACATAGAAATAGATAGAAAATAAGGGTATACAGATGATTTCACAAACACCTAGTACGATTTCATTGATAAGTTCTTTGATTTCATGAATTTGTAGAAAACTCAGTCAAAACAAAAAAGTAAAGAAATGACTTCATAGTTTATAAACAATTTCATTGCAGTGAAATAAATTTCACTAAAGATGGCTATAATTTCACAATTTGTCATAAAATAAGAAAAATAGAAGTGAATGAAATTATTATTTCTAGTAATGGTCTCATTGAAAGAAATTTTGATTTCATAGTTTGCTCCTGTACATAACAGAGGTAAGGCACAGAGAATGATTTCACTACTACAAGCAACGATTTCATTGAAAATCTCTCTAAATTTGTAGTTACACAGTAACAAATTCATCATTTGATATGGAATGGATTTGTATTTCTATTGCTATTTCGCTTTCTACATTCAAAGAGAGAATTAAGAAACTAGAAGAAATGGTCAAGGCTTGTATGTACCTGGATATAGTCGTGCACACTATAATCCAGACGAAGTGAGAACTCCTCTTTGGTTGTGGAGGATGACACCTACAAAAGAAAGAGACTAAGACAAAGAAGGCGTTAGATAAGGAGATGGTGGATTGCCAAGCAAAAGCTTAATCCCAGAAGCAAAAGCTTGAGAGATGTCAACCCACTGATTAATAAAAAGATGTCTGATAAAGGACAGAAAGATAAAAGATTGAAAATAATAAAGACAAAATGAAAAGTGGAAGCAAATGCTTGCCTGAATGTTGTTGTCGGCCTAGTCACAGTCGCTGGCGTCGGTGGTCCTACCGGCATCGGTTGTCAAGGTTGCCGATGTCAGTTAGTCTGCCGACATCGGTTGGGGAAGTGATCGGCATCGGTCAGGGCAGTAGTCTGTGGACGAGTTCTGGATAGGATTTTGGTCTGTGGACGAGTCTGAGATAGAGTTTTGGGCTTGGTTGGGTCTGAGTTTAAGAGTCTGTGTAGGATAGTAAAACAGTAGATAGAATCTTTAATAAGAACTAAGGCAAAGGGTATGTTGTCAGGAAAAGGGGTAAGGGGCAGGAAAAAGACCTTTCAGCCTTTTTGTGAAGCAATTTAGTCAGGGTGATTAGATTGGTCTTAAGATGGCCTGTAGGTCTCTGATAGCTTGTGCTGAGTTGATTTGACAGAGGGTGTTTGTCTAAAGAGAGACTAAATGGGTGTCAGAGGAAAAGAAAAGGGAGTAAGAGGTGAGAGAAGGCTTTTCAGCCTCTCTGGGAAGAACAAAGAAGGTTGGGTCAAGGATGCTTGGAATAGACAGTAGACAAAATGCTAATATATTTGAAATGATACTGAAATAAAAATAGTGTAAATACTTAGCTGTGACACGGGTTAGCAAAGGTGTAGAAGCTGTGTTTCCGTTGCTGCTGGTGATGGAGATATCAGGCAATCCCTGTGCAGAATGTCTGATGCAAGACCTCAGTGCCTAGAAAATGCTGTTAAGAATGCTGATCCCTGTAAGAAAATAAGAAGCTAGAGCACTGGAAAGCAAGAGCACATGAGAACTTTATTTCGCTAGAAGAAGTCTTTAGATTTGTGATTAGCTCTAGAGATTAACGATTTTTGATTAGCCCCATCAAAGGTTGTGATTTGTGATTAAGTAAAAACGACGTCGGCGATCCCGCCGGCGTCGGCCGACATTTGATCGACGTCGGCGGGTGGAGACCGAGTAATAGAGCCACCAAGCCCGTTCTCCATCCGCCAAGTGCATGATCCGTTGGAGAATTGTCGAAGGTTGGGCTAAATACGCACAAGAGTTGGTTAGGTGGTTAGAAAGAAGTAGGAATAGGTCTTGGGTGAGTCATATGGTGGGAAATAGTCCAAGGCGAGGTGTTAGACGAGGTGTTATAGGTGATGTGTCAAAGGGGAGGATATTAATAATAAATTATTATTTTTAAATTAGTAAGTGCATGGTTTAGGAATGGGTTAGGAATGGACCAAGAGGGAGGAGGACCAAGGGTTAGACACGATTTCGGTGTCTACATTTGCCCCTTTTTGTCTTGTTGGTTGCTCTAGACGAACTACAAGACAAAAATAGGAGTTGGTTGCCCCAGGTATGGGATAAGGTTGATTTTGTCCTGTTGGTTGTTCAAGTGAACTGCAAGACAAAAATAAGAGGATTGGTTGCCCCGATTAGGGATAAGGTATTCCCCCTCAAAGCAGGAGTCGAGGGAAGGGAACCTAGAATCGAGTGCTGATTTGACAAAGAGTGGATGAAGATGGTGAAGATAGAGTGAGAACGCTGCAAAAGTCATGATTATGCGTACACCACTTCACGAGATGGTCAGGTCAAATTGTCACAGGTCGAGGGTTGAGGAGTGCCAAAATTGAAATAAATGGGCCCCAGTATTTAGTCGTCTACTGATTGGGTTATTCAATCTAAGCTGAAGCTCCAAATGGTCATCATGTTCCAGGTATCCCAGGCTCAGGAAGTGCTCTCAGAAACACGAAAATGTCACAAGTAGTGCGGATCAACCGGCTTGTGATCCTATACTTGTGAGGGTCAAAAAATAGTCTGCGCATAATTTTGATAACCAGTCGTGGGGTAGCATGCATGGAAAAACAACCAAGGCGAAGTCATCTTGGAAGTGGTCGCGGTCAGAGGAGATGGTCATGATCTCCAAGGTCTGGTGGGTGAGGCAGATGGACGAAAGAATGGCCGAGCTAACCTCAGAAGACCCCATGTCAACTGAGTGCTGCCTACATAGCCCCTATGTGAAGGGCCTCAGGCCAATGTAGTTCTCCCAAGAGGGAGGAAGAGGGTCGAAGTGATTAATTTTGGTCATGTGTTGAAATGATAAGGATAAGATGATGTTGCAGCCTTTACCATATTGTGTGATGGTGTATTTTGCAACATTGGTCAAAAGGTCTTTCATCCCTAGCAATTTTCCATATTCGTGATGGATGTATGCTAAAAATGAATTGGGTCTATTTACGCTTCAGCAAGTAATGGTTTATGCTTAACATAAATTGTGTCTGGTCGATAGTCCCTATGTGTATTGTTGTCCATAGAAACTATGTGAATGGTCTATGATGATGTATGATGTCATAATGTCATGTTTGTGGTCTGAAAATGTTTGGATTGGTTTGGTTTGGGAAAATGATCTGGTTGAATGTGACCAAAGTGTAAACAAAAAGTGAAAGGCAAATTGCTCTTTCATTGACACGAACCAGAATAACAGCATAGATAGGGGTTGTTAGAACAAAAACCCTGTTTATGCATTGCATCGTTGACCATAGGTTGTGTTAGAGGGGTAATCGAATCACTTTGACATTAAAATGAGCTCGAAGTCCCTTGAGTAGGTGATGTGATAGGAGGAGAGGGTAACCCATTTTTAGAGTAGGGATAACTTTGCCCCTTTTTATAGGAGACCTTGAGACGACTACAAGCCAAGTCCATGACCCATTTTTTTTTCTTTTTTTTTGAGAGCGGACTGATCAATGTGGGAAGTCCACATAGAGATGTCACTTTGCTTGGTGGTCATTTGTGAAGTTGATCGATACGGGAAGCTTCTAAGAAAGTGCTGTTTATAGCAAGATTTTGTCATAGCCATCCTTCGAGGGAGTGGTCTATATTTTGATTTATATATAAGGGCTTTTGAATAGCTATCCTTCGAGGGAGCAGTCTATTAGCTACAACAATGATAGTACAGCTGTCCTTCGAGGGAACAGTCTGCTTTTTGATTTAATTTGATTTTGTGACCTTGGATATTTTGACATCTTGATTTATTTTTGACAGAATGTTGAGTTATGGACAAGACTATAGAAGGTCAAGGGCTCCCTTTTATTAGGACAAAGCATTCCTACGTCATAAAAGGGTTATAGAGGATCGGTTAAGGGAAAAAGGGTGAAAAGGATTGAGGATTAAAATGACAGGGATTGCTCAAGGGACGAGCTCAAGTTAAATGTCAAGTGGATGAGTACTCGACTAATAGTAGAATGGTCGTAGATGCAAGGCATTAAGGGGCTCAGGTTCTGGTTGGCCTTCAAGAGAAGACAGACGATAAGTCCCTGATCCATACTTATGCGTGATGATATAAGGTCCGAGCCAATTAGGAGCGAATTTGCCTCATTTACTTCGTTCCATATTGGTCACATGTTGGTTCTCTTTAAGGACGAGGTCTCTGATATTGAAATCTCATTCTCTTAGATTTTTGTTATAGGCTCGTTTGATGCGATTTTGATAGACATGGAGATGGTTGAGGGTAGCAAGATGTCATTCGTCGAGTAACTCAAGTTGAGCTAATCGATCTTGATGAAAGTCATCGTTAGAAAGAATGTCATGTAGAGAAATACGAAGAGATAGAATCTGTACTTTGAGAGGTAAGACAGCCTCTGTTCCGTACACTAGAGAGAAAGGGGTAGCACCTGTAGAGGTTTGGATGCTAGTGCGGTAGGTCCACAAAGCGAAGGGAACATGAATGTGCCAGTCCCTTCCTGTGTCGTTGACCACCTTCATGAGAATTTTAGTTAAGATTTTTTTAGAAGCCTCGGCTTGCCCATTTGCTTGTGGGTAGTAAGGCGAAGAAAAACTGAGCTTAATGCCAAAGGAGTCACAAAGTTTCTGGACAATTTTGTTTTTAAATGACTTTTCGTTATCGGTGATGATTTTGTGAGGTACACTGAAACGACAGATGATGTGGGTGTTGATGAAGTCGACAATCTTGTCAGCTTTTGTGGAGACGAGAGGAATAGCTTCCACCCATTTAGTGAAATATTTAGTGGCGGTGATGATGGACTGATGACGAAGAGATGAATGAGGGTTAATCTCACTGATGAGATCTAAGCCCCATTGTGAAAAAGGCCAGAAATCTTGAGCAACTTATAAGGCGTGGCTAGGGAGATGAAGCAAGTTAGCATGCTGCTGACACTTGATGCAATGCCGAACATAATCGCTACAGTCTTGATGAAGAGTGGGCCAATAATAACCCAGGCGAAGGATGCGCTTGGCAACCGAGTTACCACTGAAGTGTTCACCACAAATCCCGTCATGGGCTTGTTTAACAGCATGAGAGGCTTTAGTGGAGTTTAAACAGCAAAGAAGAAGGCCGTCAAAACCTCTTTTATAAAGAAGGCCTCCTAGCATAGTATAGCGAGCGGTGCGCTTGATGAAAACCCGCCATGCATTGCTAGAGAGGTTGGGAGGAATGATAGAATGAGCCAAGTAGTCCACAAGTTGTTTATACCATACATATTGTGAACTAGAGTCTATGGTGTGGACGACGTTGATGTCAGTAGAAATGTATGAAGGCAACGGCACACGATGTACCATGACATAAATTCTTGACGAGGATGATGAAGAAGGAATATGCGAGGCGAGGGAAGCCATGGTGTCAGCAAACTTATTTGTAGATCGAGGAACAAGCTGCAATAAGTGATGGTCGAAAGATGCTAGAAGGGTGTCAACACGGTGCTTGTACCTTTGTCAAATTTCATTTTTACAAAGATATGAGCCATTTATTTGATTGACAACAAGTTGTGAGTCACCGAAGATGTTGATAGTCTTGATGCTTAAAGAAAGGGCAGTTTGAAGTCCCAAAATTAAGGCTTCGTATTCGGCCATATTATTGGTACATTCAAAGTTGAGTTTGAAAGACAGGGGCATGGGCTCACCTTCATGTGGGATGAGGATGACCCCCGCACCCCCACCGAGTTAACATTTGGAGCCGTCGAAGAACATCATCATTTGGTAGAATGTGTCATCAGTTGAGAGAGTGGCGATAGATTCATCAAGAAACTCACACTGAGAAGGTTGATTGTCGGGAAGGGGGGCATCTGCTAGTTGGTCAGTGATTGTTTGCCCCTTTATAGATTTTTGCTGGACAAATTCCAAGTCAAACTCAGCAAGAAACATGAGCCAATGAGCCATACGTTGGTTTTGATATGGCTTGGAATGCATGTATTTAAGAGGATCAGTGTGAGTGATGACAAAGGTTTTGTGATTGAGAAGATAGTGTCGAAGCTTGGTAGTGGCAAAGACTAATGCCAAACAGAGTTTCTCGGTATGAGTATACCGAGTTTCATAGTCGACAAGTGTTTGGCTTATGTAGTAAACCGCTTGCTCACAGTGGTGCTTGTCTCGGTGCGCGATCATGGCACCTAACGAATGGTTGGTTGTTGAGATGTAGAGGTAGAAGGGCTGGTCATCTTTAGGTGGAATGAGGACTGGTGGAGAGACTAAATAGCTTTTAAGGGCTTCAAATGCCTCTTGACAGTCCTTATCCCATTTAAAAGAGACGTCCTTCTTAAGGAGATGATGAAAGGGTTGGCAGCGATCAGAAAGTTGTGAAATAAAGCGACGGATGGACTGGAGCTTCCCTTGCAGACTACGAAGCTGCTTGAGATTAGTCAGAGGTGGCACTTTGAGGATAGCGTGGATTTTGGCAGGATCTATTTCAATGCCACGAAAGGAAATGATGAAGTTGAGGAGCTTTCCTGAGAGGACCCCAAAGACGCATTTCTTGGGATTAAGGCAGACATTGTACTAAAGAAGGCGAGAGAAAATGATTTTGAGGATAGTCAAATGGTCGTGACGGAGCTTAGACTTGCCAAGCAGGTCATCTACATAGTCTTCCATGATTTTATGGAGTAGATCATGAAAAATGTAAGTCATGGCACGTTGATATGTGGCACCCGCATTTTTGAGGCCAAAAGGTATGACTCGATAGCAAAAAGTCCCCCATGGGGTGATGAAGGTAGTCTTGTGCTAATCTTTTGGTGCAATCAGGATTTGGTTATATCTTGAAAACCCGTCCATGAGTGATAACATCTCATGACCGGCCGTGAGATCAACAAGTTGGTCAATGTTAGGAAGAGGAAAGTCGTCTTTGGGACAAGCCAGGTTGAGGTCGTGATAGTCTGTGCAAATTTGAATCCCCCCAGTTGCTTTGGTAATAGGAACGATGTTTGATACCCACTGCGGATAATTAATGGGTTGGATGAAAGAGACAACGAGAAGACGTTGAAGCTCCTCTTTGACAAGAAGTGCAACACGAGGATGAATTTTGTGAGGCTTTTACCTAACAGGCTTAGCCTCAAGGTTTGTGACGATGTTATGGATGAAAATGTTAGGGTTGATTCTAGGCATGTCACCGTAGGTCCAAGCAAAGGCCTTGCTATTGTCTGAAAGAAATGTGGTATAGTCGATCTACTCCTGGGCATCCAAAGACTGACCAATCTTTAAGATGTGAGGAACATCAGAAGATGGAAGGTTAATGTCAATGGTCGATTCATTTAACATAACCTGCATTTCAGAAGGGAGGGAGTGCTGAATAAAAGAGTCATCGGCACCCATATAGGTAAGAATGGCATTGTCGTCTATGCAATGGATAGTGTTGATGGTTGTCGATTCATCGTCTATCATATTGGGATAAATGAGAGGGAGAGACTTGGAAACCCTGTTGAGTTGATAGGTTAGGGGTTCCAAGCGGATGGTGTTTATGTAAAAAAAAACTAGGAGGGATGGAAACCACCGACTCCGTAGGTGAGGATGGAAGAATAGGCGAGTCTGGAAGGGATTGGTCGATGGTGGGTTCATGGCAAAGGTTTGTGGAAGCCTCAGTGGGGTCGTGATATCCTAGGCCATACCGTTTCTTGACATTGTCATCGTTGAGCGGCTCGATGGGCTGATGGGAGCCCTGCTCATAGCACCCAAAACCAAAACCCTTCCATGCACACTTGTAAAGGTAAGTGTGTGCAAAGGCAGGGTTGCCAAGAAATGAGAAGTCTGATGTGAATGGTTGGGGTGAAGAGAAAGGGTTCCCGTCAAGAGGAGCTTGGTTGAGCCCCCCATAGACGAGGTTGGTTCGGAGGTGAGGAGGACCATAAGGAATGACCATTCCAATTCGACAGTCATAGCTGGGGCTGTGGTGAAGGCGTCCATACTCTTGCGGAGTTTGGAACATGTCTAGAGTCAGCAAGCGATATTCCCCAAGTGAAAGTTTTTGGAAGATATCGTCCAAGGAGTTTTTGGTTGTCGCTTGAGAAGGTGATGTGATGGCAACCACTGTTTGCGAACTAGTTGAAGCTTTCGCAGATAGAGGCGATGCTGGGGTTGATGGCTTGATAGGAATAAAAATGTCATTTGGGTGATAGGTTGTGTTACAAGTCTTAAAAGGGGATGGGTCGGTAGGAATGACATGGACTTGTCTGTCGTGTTCAAATTTGACTCAACGGTGAAGTGTTGAAGGGATGCAAGCCATGGTGCAGATCCAAGGTCATCCTAATAGCATGTTATATTGGAATTCTCCCTCAATGATGTAGAAGAGCTTTGGGATTGTGTGTGGGCCAACGCGAATATGGAGGACAATAGTGCCAATAGTGTTAGCGGTGGTGTCATTAAAGGATCTAAGGATTGTGTCGGTCTTCGATACGCAATTCTTGGGAAGAGCCAATTGATCAAAGGCATGGGTAGAAATGATATTAATGCTGGCGCCTCTGTTAATCATAACGCGCTTAATACGTGTCTGATCAATGTAGGCTGTGATGAAAAGAGCAGCGTCTTGATCTTCCAAGGTAGTGGTAGGAATTTAAGAATCATTGAAAGTGATAGAGGCGACAGGGGATAAAGAATGGACTAGGGCGGCTAGTGGTTGAGGGTCTTCAGGTTGGACCTCCATTGCCTGTAAGGCTTTGATGAGGGCTTGGCGATGCTGAGGTGAGGTTTAGATAAGGTCATAAAGGGACATCTTCACAGGCATCTAGTGAAGTTGTTTCAACATGGAGTCATGAATCAGCCTAAAAGAGGAAGAAGAAGAAGACTGAGATGCACCAAGGATAGAAATTTTAGGCTTGGGCAGTTGAAGTGGCTTGACGAAAGGGTAGGTCTAAGGAATGGTGAATTTTTATTTCGCCTTATCCTTTTGTGACCTAGTGGTTATGTGGATAACATTGATTTTTAAGATAGGAGGTGAAGAAGGTGGAAGGGTCTGCTGGTGAGATGTTGATGTGGTTGAAGAGGTTGGATGGGAAGGTGTCGAGGGTCAGTTAAGAGTGTCCTCAAGGAGAAGAGTATCCTTCTCCATATAGTGGTGAATGACGACCTTGAGGGCACAGCAAGTCTCGGTATCATGTCCTAACGTACAATGGTATAAGCAAATCTTCATATCGTCGAACCAGGAAGGCTTGGACCTGAGAGGTTGGAAAGGCCTGATGGGTGGAAGGGTTATGCTGGAAGTTTGCAAAAGTTGGTGTAATATCAAAGCGTATGAACCTACTAAGGGGTCCGTGCTTGTTGATGCATGAAGCGCTGGTGACTTGCTTGGGAGGTGTTGAATAAGGCTTCTGTACCACCTTTTGGGTTGGTGGTGCAGCCACATGTGAAGACGGCACTTTCTTCGTTAGAGGTGCCAAATTTTTGAGAGGGGGTAGACTTGTGGTTAACAAAGGAAGTAATGGAGGTAATTTGTTTTGGTTAAGGGTCAGAGTAGGGAGCACTCTGATTAGGGTAGAAGGATGAGGGCCTAAAATGGAGGGTAATGTTGACGGTGGAGGAGGGGTTCGCTTCTGTGGTCTAGCAGTCTTCTTCGACTTGGTTGGAAGACTACTATTGGTCGAGGTCTGGTCTAAGTCCACCTTCACTTGCAGGTGAGTGAGGGTAGAGACATGGTGAATGCCGAGTGACTTGATTGGTTTAGATGGGGTAGATGTGGGTTTAGAAGCGGGAGTTTGGTCTTTGTTGAGAGTCTTGGGAGATTCTACCTTAGGAGGATTGGCAGCATGAGACGAGATGGCACGGGGATTTTGAAGAGCTTTAAGATGCTCCTACAATCCCTAATGCTCCACTTTCCTTGAAGGGAGAAGTTTGATTTTCTCCACTAGTCGAGAAAATGGTTGAGAAGATGTTAGATGAGGTTTGGGTCCTTGAGAAGATGTGAGTGGTTGTGGGGCTGAAAATGTGTTAGGTGTGGTAGTAGTCTCAGACCCAAGGTGTGTGGGAGTCATAATTGGATTGTTGTTGGTCAAAGAAGATGGAGAGTCAGGTTCTTCTCTTGGTGGAGAAGGAACTGGAGAATGTGGCTCCTCAAGTGGGTAAAGGGCAGGGATGATGGTGCCCTCCACTTGCGATCGAGGAGTAGGAAGGGTCGGGTCTTCCATAGGCAGCAGGAAGGAGGATGGTGAGACCAGTGGTGCCGGTAAGGTTGAGGCATCCTCTAAGATGAGAGAGGTTGACGGAGAACTAACCGGAGAAAGAGGTTCATTAACACGTGATGGACTGATAGATGGACTAACCTCTTGAGGTTGGTTGGGGATAAAGGGCGAGACCGTATTGACTGTTCGAATGTTGTGTTCATGAGTGTTGTCAATCAAGGTCTAGACATTGTTTTGGGTCGGTGGATGATTGGGGAATGGTTGCTTAAAGATGTCGATGCCCTGATTAGGAGGTGCATTGGGATTGTCTAGGATGAGGTCACCCTTTTCAAGCATGTCTTGGATTATGTTTTTAAAGGTCTTACAGTTACCCGTGTCATGACCTTTGACACGGTGGTAATTGCAAAAGTCATTTTCCCTATACCACGTAGGGATGGCGTGTGAGGGATCAAATTGTGGAGGTGGTCGGATCTGGGGGAGATTGAGAACCCCCTGTCTAACAAGTTTTTCTAGCACAAACGCGTATGATTCTCTGAGAGGAGTATACTGTCGTTGTACGTATCTCTGCTGGAATTGGTGGGTGGCGCTCTGAGATGTGGATGGCTCAGGCTGATTGGTTGAAGAGGACAAAGGTCTAATGATCACAGCATTAGCTGAAGCTTTAGACTTAGGATTGGATGATGAAGGTTTAGAAGAAGAGGAGTCATTGATCTTGGGATTCTTGTTCTGCAACTTGACTTTATTCTCCTCGATGGCACGTAATTCAAGTTTGTGAGCCATTGTGAAGGCTTCATCGAAGGTGCAGAAGGTCTGAACCCGTAAGGTGGAAGAAATATGTTTGGTGCAGGCTTGGGAGAAAAGTTCAATAAGTTCAGGTTGGGGTAAGGAAAAGGAGAGTTGATTGATGAGGCCTCTCCAGCGAGCGATGAAATCAGTAATGGATTCATCCTCGAATTGGCAGATAGAATAGAGGTTTGTGATTGAGACCTTCTTGGTGATGTTGATGGAGAAGTGATCAAGAAAGAGCTAGGCCAGCTGTGTAAATGTGAAGAGGGAATGGTTGGCAAGAGAGCTGTACCATTCAAGTGCAGCACCAAAGAGAGACAGGAAACGTGCGTAAAAGCAATGCGTCGTCATGGGCAATAAGGTAACAGGAATGTCTAAATGCTCGTAAGTGCTGTTGTGGGTCTTCCTTGCTTTGAAAGTGAGAAAACTTAGGAAGCTCCCATTGACTGGGGTATGGCCTGATCGAGACAAAAGGATGAATGGGCTCATTGCAAATTTGCTCGTATGAGAGAGCATTACGTGAGCCAGAAATGGAGGTCTCTAGGCTAGACATCTTGTCCATCAGCATTTTGATGATATCTGCTGACGGATTGGCAGGTGGAGCACCCCCTAGATTATAAGGCGCTTTAAAGATATTGAGAGGGGCATATGACGTGGTTGGTTACGTTTGTGTAGATGCAACATATGGGTAGCTAGTTATCGGGGTGAAAGTTGAAGCCAAGGGCATTTGTGTTATGGGGTTGGTAGGCACAAGTTGGATAGGGGCCGTCAAAGATGGGTGAGGAGTAGCCACACTTGTTGAAGGGTAGACAGTTACTCTTGTGTTGATAGGTGCAAGAGTAGGGGGGATAGAGACCACTAGGTTTTGGAAAGGTGTAGGATTTGGTTGAGTAGTTTGAGGTTGAGGGGGTATCGGAACCCCCATGGAGGTAGGTCTAGAAGGAGAGGCTAAACTTTGAAGGTAGGACACGGTTGGGTTATTAGTCAAGGTGTTGGCTTGATTTTCTATAGGTTGAGTTGTAGATACTGTTGATGTGATCATTGTCTCGACTAAGGAAGTCGGCATCCCATAGATTGGGTTGCCTAGGGAGTCTCGCGTTTGGCTATGCGTGAGATAGTGCTGCAAGGCTTTGACGTTGAGGTCCAAGAATCGTGCAAAATCTTGGTCCCCTTCTGGGACAATAGGACTCTTGGGCAGGGTTGGGCGAGTAGGAGTTATTTTAGTCTCCGAGTGGAACTCCATTATAGGACTGGTTATGGATGGTGAAGGTGGAAGTAGTTGTTGCCTAGCGTGGTCAAGAAGAGCCTTGGTTTGACTGCGTGTCAAAACCATTCAAGGCAAGAAAGGGTTAGGTTTCAGAAAATTGTGTTTTTTTAGTTTCAAAAAACTCAGAATGTGGTTTTGACAGAAAAAGGGGCAGGTTTTGAGGTTGTTGTTTTGAAAAAAAAAAACTGTGACAGAGACCGACGTCGGTTAAAAAACCGATGTCAGTGAGAATAGATGGCCGACGTCGATCAGATAACCGATGCCAGAGATAAAAGGTGGCCGACGTCGGTGGTAAAACCGATGCTGGTGACTGTGTTTTCCAGAAACTGAAAAGACTTGAGAGTTTTTAAAAATCAAAGAAGAAGAACGTCCTCACTAGCTCAAACAAGCAGATAAGAATAAAAAAGATGAAGAACACAAGCAGAGCCTAAGCGTTAAATCCCTAGAAATAAATTATTAAGCTCATGTGGCTTATGTCTTAAAGTGGTGTTTAGGGAGGTTGGCTGTTAGAAGGGTCCTAAAAGAGGTAGTCTATGGATGGTTTTAGGTTTGTTTAGGCGCTCAAAAGTCTGTGTTAGGTTTGGTACATGGCCTGGTGCTAAGGAGCAAGCTCCTCTCACTTCACGATCCCAGTGATGAGCTGGTCTCGCTTAGCCAAAATATACCTTGCCTAGAGATTATCCTCTGCCAGATAATGGAGTGGGCTTTCCCCTTGGTGGTGAAATCCAAGTGGGATTGCCGAGACGGGGTAAGGTATCCGCTGGGTGATGAAATCCTAGTCGGGCCTTGTCTCAAGTAAGTTTGATGTTTGATTTAGTGCACGTGGTTTGTTTGTGTAACATCAAGTGGACTACGATTAATTCAATATGCGGTTATTAATTACTAAGAGTGGACTAAGAAATGCAAGCAAGCAGAAAATCAATGCAGTGTGTTTTAATGCCCAAGTCGAAATGTTAAGTTGGAATGAAAACAAGTTGAGAAAGGGTTTGAAGAATATGATTTTTGACTAGTCTAGAAATGCAAGAAAATAAAGAAAAGTTCTTTTTATTCCTGCTTATGATGTCTTTTGGAAAAGAAAAAGTGAAGAGGGAGAAACCTAATGCACCTATATGAACAAAGAAGGAAAGGAACCCAAGGAAGGCCCTAAGGGTCCCATCGGGCGTGCCAGAATGTTTCTATTGCTATTTCATTTTCTACATTCAAAGAGAGAATTAAGAAACTAGAAGAAATGGTCAAGGCTTGTATGTACCTGGATATAGTCATGCGCACCGTAATCTAGACAAAGTGAGAACTCCTCTTTGGTTGTGGAGGATGACACCTGCAAAATAAAGAGACTAAGACAAAGAAGGCGTTAGATAAGGAGATGGTGGGTTGCCAAGCAAAAGCTTAATCCCAGAAGCAAAAGCTTGAGAGATGTCAACCCACTGATTAATAAAAAGATGTCTAATAAAGGACAAAAAGATAAAAGACTGAAAATGATAAAGACAAAATGAAAAGTGGAAGCAAATGCTTACCTGAATGTTGCTATCGGCCTAGTCACAGTCGCCGGCGTCGGTGGTCCTACCGACTGTCGATGTCGGTTAGTCTGTCGACGTCAGTTGGGGAAGTGACCGGTGTCGGTCAGGGCAGTAGTCTGTGGACAAGTTTTGGACAGGATTTTGGTCTGTGGACGGGTCTGAGACAGAGTTTTGGGCTTGGTTGGGTCTGAGTCTGAGAGTCTGTGCAGGATAGTAAAACAGTAGATAGAATCTTTAATAAGAACTAAGGCAAAGGGTATGTTGTCAGGAAAAGGGGTAAGGGGCAGCAAAAAGACCTTTCAGCCTTTTCATGAAGCAATTTAGTTAGGGTGATTAGATTGGTCTTAAGATGGTCTGTAAGTCTCTGATAGCTTGTGCTGAGTTGATTGGACAGAGGGTGTTTGTCTAAAGAGAGACTAACGGGTGTCAGAGGCAAAGAAAAGGGAGTAAGAGGTGAGAGAAGGCTTTTTAGCCTCTCCGAGAGGAACAGAGAAGGTTTGGTCAAGGATGCTTGGAATAGACAATAGACAGAATGCTAATACTTAGCTGTGACACGGGTTAGCAAAGGTGCAGAAGCTGTGTTTCTGTTGCCGCTGGTGATGGAGATATCAAGCAATCCCTGTGCAGAATGTCTGATGCAAGACCTTGGTGCCTAGAAAATGCTGTTAAGAATATTGATCCCTGCAAGAAAACAAGAAGCCAGAGCACTAGAAAGCAAGAGCACATGAGAACTTTGTTTCGTCGGAAGAAGTCTTTAGATTCATGATTAGCTCTAGAGATTAACGATTTCTGATTAGCCCCGTCAAAGGTTGTGATTTGTGATTAAGTAAAACCGACGTCGGTGATCCTGCCGGCATCGGCCAACATTTGACCGATGTCGACAGGTGGAGACCGAGTAAAAGAGCCACCAAGCCCATTCTCCATCCGCCAAGTGCATGATCCATTGGAGAATTGTCGAAGGTTGGGCTAAATACGCACGAGAGTTGGTTAGGTGGTTAGAAAGAAGTAAGAATAGGTCTTGGGTGAGTCATAGGGTGGGAAATAGTCCAAGGTGAGGTGTCAGATGAGGTGTTATAGGTGATGTGTCAAATGGGAGGATATTAATAATAAATTATTATTTTTAAATTAGTAAGTGCATGGTTTAGGAATGGGTTAGGAATGGACCAAGGGGGAGGAGGACCAAGGGTTAGACATGATTTCAGTGTCTACAATTTGAACAAAATTTTGAATGAAAAATAATGAATTAGCTTCTTTGAAAGGCTAATTCTGGTAATTAGAAGGTAAATGGTCTATAAGAGCTTGCAGGATACATATAATCCTTCAAGTCCACTGGGTGTGCCATTATATAATCCAAGAGAGGTTAGTTGATTGTTGGTGAACAAAAATCAAAACAATCTTGAAGACATAACTTCTCAAGCTAATCCCTAGGTTGAGCTATATAGAAAACAAGCAAGAAATGCAATTGGAAGATAAAGAACCATGCTTTTACCTCCCTTGAAGATTTACTTGTGAACCGGTGTAAACAGGCTGAGCTCATTTTGAAGATGTAGAAGTTTTTGACAATGCTTGAATCCTCATGTGTGTATCATCTTTCATTATCTACACTTGATTTGGATTTGGCTTGGCATGAGATTGTTGAATCTCCTTATGTAATTTGGCAATGTTAGTTTTTATGGAGAAGCTTCTTGAAATGAGAAGTATTAGGCTCTTATTTATAGATTTCTTGAATCATTGTGAATCGTTCATCTCATCTCAATATGAAGGGTTGAGGATCAATCCCCAAATCTATGATTACATACATGGAGTGTGTAAGAGGGGCCATTTAAGGCCTTTTGGAGTATGAAGGCACATTAGAATAACAATGTAGTCATTGGTCCTCTTGGAGTGTATAAGAGGGTTGTAAAAGGAAGAGTGGGTAAGAGGAGTGTAAGACATGTAACCTCTATTTTCTTATAGGCTTTGCATAATGATATCGTCTATTTGTGAGGCAATATTTCAATTTTGAATTTAAAAAAAAGGATAATTCCAAATCTATAGATTTTTTTATTAGAGGAATAATTAGACTTGATTAAGTGGGATTAATTAATAATTATAAGTATGGTGGATTTTTGTAATGTTTCTATTTGTCAATCAAGAATTCACTTAATTATTTTGTGAAGATAAAATTAATGATACAATATGATCCATTATCCTAATTAGGGATGTGTTGTTACGATTTAGGTTAAAATGGTAGTGGTATGGATAAATTAAGTCTAGTAGTGAATTTTGATTAAACCTACATGTGATTATAGAAAATTGATCTTGATTTTTGTTTAGACATGAAAGTGGTTAACATAAAGTGTCTACAGTGACATTTCTATTCACCCTCAACACTAAAAAATGATAAATCAAAGATGTTGCCAACTTGCAAGCTATAGACCCCTTTGCAATGGGTGATACAGGGCATGTAATCCAACCACCACCCTGAATTCAAGTTTGGTGTATAATATTCCCCCCCTTACATATGGTATCACTCAAAGTACCATGTCATCGTGACTCACCATCACTGCACAATGCAGGCTGAAATATTTCACCACTTGCATGTTCTTTATTGCCTTGCCCTTTCTTCCATGGGTTTGAGTTTGGTGTTTTCATAACTTGGTAACCCCAATTTTATTGCTCCAAATGTTAATAACATGCAAGTGGTGAATGATTCTAAGGTGAGTTGAGTGGTGATGGCGAGGGCCAATGATAGGGAATTTTAGGTGGATGTATTTTTGAGGTATTTTTCAATCATATATTGTCATGATGATCATACGTTTAAAAGTGTTTTGTTGGATCAAAAAGTTTGAGAAAGTCCTTTGAAAATTCTTTTTGTTCAAATTATGTGTGATTATGTTGTGAGGGATTAGATTGCCATAATTCTTGTATAGAACATGTAAAATTAGTGGAAATTTGAACTATATCCAACAAACTATCCAAAATCTGATACACCTATGGTCCTCATAGAAATTGTACCTTTCTTTCATTCACCATATAAAGAGAAATAATTAATATTATTAATAATACAATCGTTTGTGTTAGTGTTACTAAAAATGAGAATAAGAAATCTTGTAAATATTTATATCCATATCTATTTGCATATGACATCATGCATCACTCAATTATATTATATAAGAGGTGTCTTTCACTGAAGAAGCCTTTTCATTTTTTTGTCCAATTGGTTTTGGAATTGTCTAATTAAGTTTTATATAGTTAACACATTTATATTTTTTGTTAATTTAGTTTTGTACTTGTCTAAATTGACACACGGTGCATTTTGTGTTCTTAAAAGCGCTGATGGATATCTGACACATGTTTCAATTATGTATTAGATAATTGAAACATTTTAGTGGAAAATACAGATTGCATTAACAAATGTGCCATGTCATTGAACTTTGTACATGTACTTCCTTGAGCTTCTTTGAGTCTTTCATTGAAATAACCTGTCATTGCCCCACACCATCACCACCCAACTCACCATGATATCTTCACCATTTGCATTTTTTGTATGGGTTGCCCTTCTACACCAATTCACCATTGCTCAAGTTTATCGTAAAAGAAAATGTCTCCTCCCTGTATAACACATTGCCACACCATATGAAGAAATACACAATCTCATTTTTCACTTTCACATTCATACAAAATATCAGATTTATATTTCCCAATGCTTTGTGAACAAAATGTTAGATGGGATCAACGATCATGAATTTCAAGTATAATACAACTACAAATTTACACTCTTTCACTTTACAAATATTCATTTTACTATTACACTATTATTGTCTAATATTATATGTATCTAAAATTATAATAAATATTATTAATACTATATTATATTATATAATATTTTAATTAAGTTGGAGGCTTTATATAGTGGTGAAGACCTGGAGACTCATCTCAAAAGAGACAAACAAAATAAAATATGCCTTTTCTCCCAATCCAACACTCTCAAGTGTTTTTTGGACCATCAGTTTTGAATACACCGATTTTTGAGGAAAAGCAGTTTAAGCTGTAGCAGTGATTTTGTATGATTTTATATGGGATTCTAAAATGGCTCCCAAAAAAGCTTCCTCCTCTTCCTCAAAGCCCTCGCAATCGATTCATGAAAAAGCCTTCTCCAAAACAGTCCAAACCAAAGAAATTAAATGTTGCTTCTCCTGCTCCAACAAGTGCATATGTAGCGATAAAAAATGAGGGTTATCCTTCAGACGGATTTCACTCTTCCTAAAAAATGATGAGAAGCATAGTGGGAGTGTATCTGAGTGAAGGAGCAGGCATATGGTAAACAGATTATGTGTGAACAGCTACTGGAGCTTCCCAAGATTGTTGATTCTAAGAAATTACCTCTCAAGTAGAAGATGGAAAAGATTGAGGATGAGGGGAATGCCCTAGATAACGAGGAGGTCAAAATGTGTGTTATAAAGTCTCGATTATTTCTATTGGAGGCTGTGGATGACAAGAAATTGCTTGATGGGCTAAAGAAACCTTCAAACATTGATGCTAAACACCAATATTCAGAAGAGGAGGATGATTCTGAATATTGTGAGGGACCCCTGTGATTATTTGTGATTCTTATTAAAACTATTTAAAATATACTCATATGCACGTGTCCAATCTGTAGAAAATATTTTCTAAGTTTTTTAATCATTTGTTTAAGTTTTTTAATAATTCAATGTCGAGCTAGGTAATGGCTATAATTTATAATGCATGGGGCACCTAGAAAATTAGTTCCAACTTCTAACTTGAATGTTGTAGAGTTTCATTTTGTAGTAAAATAACATTGTGTGGAAGCTTAACATAGTATATTTATAAAAAAAATCAAAGAAAACAAATAAAATTACAACAAAAAATATGTTTCAATTTTATCAACCAACAAAGATGATTCAATTTTATTATATATATATATATATATATAATATTTAATTTATTAATATTTTTATAAGTTTAAAATTAAATAAAATGAAATTTAAAAGTTATATATGATGATTAAATTTTGATTATGAAAATCAAATAGGTAATCTTAATGCATGGGGTGTTTAGAAAATTAGTTCCAACTTCTAACTTGAATTTTGTAGATTTTCAATTTGTAGCACAATAACTCTGTGTAGAAGTTGTTATCACTCAAAACATGCACTCGTGGTCAAACGACTCTTGCGTGTACTAATGCATGGCACTTTCACATCTTTCACCTTTGACTTATGTGTCGAAGACCAACTCAGTGTCTTTTTATAACAATAGGATCATCCCCCAAGGTGTGGGACTCTTGTGCTCCTTGGGATGAACCTCTGGAGTAGGTCGGCTTCCTTCTATTCTAAGCGCACCTAGTTTAGGACCAGCATGCAAAACTATAAAGAGTGAAATGAAACCTACAACTAACACTAAACGTAAAATTGATAAGGAAAAGGGAGGGAGGAGGTAAGAGATTGCATAAATATAAATGTGGTGAGGCACCAAGAACAAAATGAACAACGCACCCACTTAATGACATAATAAGACTAAGAGATCGAAGACACAATCTTCAAATCAAGAATGATGCATAGGTGTTTCATATGGAGGTAAGGTAATACATTGTAATGCTAGGAGGGAGGGAAAATGGTCCATAATGCCTATGCAGACCTATGCATACACATAATATGACTTGCAAGGATTTTAGGTTTTATATAGAGGTGTGAAGGGAGAACATTAATGAAAGGGTTGAACATCCACAAACATAGATTAACAACCATCAATGCACATATAACACAAATAATGAATAAGAGTAACAATTCTCAATAATATCAAGGTCTAAGGTAATACAACAAGCTTAAAAAAATAGAGCTTTGCTATACCAGGAGAGGGATCTTAGAGGGAAAATTTTGACTACATAATGGTGCCTAAAGATGTTGACCTTTTACAATGAAAGACCCAAGATTTTATAGGTGATGATATGCCCTTGTATCATTAATTATAATCTCACCCACTATCAGGGCAGTTAAAATCATTAAAAGGAGATGAAAAAAGTGGTTGGGATCTCTATCAGAAGAGATTATGTGCCCGTGCTCTAATAACTTGACAGTCACCTTAGTGTTTAATTATGCCTTTAACTTGGCCATCCTTTGATGTTTAATTGAGTTAAACCACCACCTTTACCTATGAATATTGATTGATAATCCACTTGGACCCATTCCCTAATGTGGAGGCTACATAGATTCCTCTGGTCTCTACCATGTCATCTATATGTGTGGTAGGGTTCTGTAATGAAGGTAAATGGTGTGCAACGTAGATCACAACTTGCAATTCATGAGAGCGTAGAATTAAAATTCTATGATTTAATGTAAAACTTCATCATGGAGTCATGAGGAGTCTTTTGAATAGGAGTGTGCAAGAAGATTGAAGATCTTGGGCATACTCCTCATGATTTGGAACTATTCCCTGTGCACCTCTTCCTGCACTATTTGAAGACTCATAGCTTTGTACCTTTGAACCTGCATGTCATTTATGCAGTGGAAGATCTCTATATGAGGCAAGAATTGGGAACATCTCATAGGCATGGATCAATATTTAATTGATGTGAGAAAACCACTATAGCTGCTGAACATGGGTATAAGAAGTGTCTAAGCACAAGTTTGTTCAAGGGACTCAGTATCGCGTAGTTATGCAAAAATTTTGTACGATATTTGTGAGTTGTGCGCAAGATAGGGGTGACTTATAAATTCAAAACTTTTAGTAACCTCTACTAGTCACTTGCATGCTAAGCAAGAATCTAGTAGCTTTTGCAGTAATCCATTAGGTATAGAGTCATTTGAAACCTTCATTTCCCTGCTTTCCTGGGTGTGATTAGGCATATGAATCCATCTAGATTTAGGAAGAACTGAGATACCTTCCATAAGGAGAAAAAAATCAAATACCTACGTTTAATGATACTTAGAGGAAAGGTAAACCTAACTCATAAAAATATGCACTAGTGCATGGAGGAAATGAACTATTTTAACAAAAACATGTGTGCACAACACTTAGGGAAATAAAAAATTTATTATAATATTTACAAGAATGTTCATGATAATTAGATATAGTGCTTTAGGTGAATCCCATTGATGGGGATGCCTAACACTTCTCCATTTGGCTTCCAAAATGGTATGCATTGGCTTGATTACAATTAGCTATGGCATAAGGCCCACTCCATATAGCATCAAACTTGGTGTGCCTTCCAGATTTTTCTCTATCAACATCTCATTTGATCACCAAGTCTCCTTCATTGAAGCCTCTATCAGTAACCTTTATGTTGAATATCCTTTTGGTCTGTGCCTACTGGATGTCCATAGTATGTATAGCCTACACCCTGAATTCTTCAAGCTACATTAAATCAATGAACCTCACTGTAATGGGATCACTCTCACATATTTCCAACTGATGCACCAGCTTCAATGAAGGCAACTTGAGAGATGTGGGAAACTGTGCTTCCCTTCCATTGACTAACATGAAGGGTAAATTACCCAATTATCTTTTAGTTGTTATCTGATTTGCCCAGAGGGTCATCTTGAGTTTGGTGTGCTAAGATAATTGGTTATCCTCCATGGTTTGTTTGATGATGTGAATCAAGTTCTTGTTGGTGGATTTAGCAAAACCATTACCTTGAGCGTAATCATTCAAGGAAGTGCTTAGATGAATGTTGTGCTTGACTGCCCACTCACTGATTTTAGTTCTAAGGAAGGCCAACTCATTACTAGAGATAATAGTGGCTAGAACACCAAACCTTACTATAATAATTGTATGATTCAACTTTAGACTCTTTTCTTCTACTCAATAATAGTGAATTGCCACGATAAATATTTTAACAACTTAAATTATATTTTACAATTTATTGCATTGGAGGTGTTATATTGAGAGAGGAAGAGGGAATATTCATCTCACAATTTTATAGATGCTAAGTGGATTCGGTAGTGATTTTTAATAATGGTTATGATGAAAAAAGTTTACTTTTACCTGATGATTATTTTATAAATGAACATATGCTACAGGCTTGTCATTTTCATGCATCCCTTGCCCAAAGAAAGGCCACTGTAGTATTGCATTTTTTCTTCAGAGTGTAAGTCACCAACCACGAACATGGGTGAATTTTGAACTTTTGAACTAGATTACCAATGAAATGATTATATAATTGAATGAAGATCAATATCAGGTAAACATTCCTTTGTGTTTGAATGTGGATGTTCCTGTGAAGGCCAAGTTTGGCAAACTAAAAACCTCGAAGATTACTTTTCTCTTGCATTACAAGCTAGTGATCAACACACTGGTTACCAACACTTGTGTGAATCTTAGTACCAAAAAAATGCAAGGTGAAGCTTTGAGCAGAGGGATTGGATTTTTATATGATATTTTTATATCACTTTTTTAGTTTTTAGAAAAGATGAGCAGGGAGGGAGGATGTGTATTCGATTCATAGTTAGGGCATAATAACTTTTCTAATTTTTTTACACCACCATTATTACAATTTTATATTATGTCTAGCTCTAGTTATATATATTGATATAATTATTTGTTATTTTATTATAAATGATATTATTTTATGCTTTCTATAATCTCTCATCTCTGGTGCATTTGAATGATAATTTGTTGAGGAATATGGAGTAGGTGGAAAACCTACATAATGACATGTTGGACTCATGTTATGATTAAATTTTGATCATGTAAAACAAATAGATAATCTTAATGCATAGGGGATCTAGAAAATTAGTTCCAACATCTAAATTTAATTTTGTAGAGTTTCAATTTGTAGTATAATAACACTATGTGGAAGTTGTTATCACTCAAAATGTACACCCATGATCAAATGACTTTCACGTGCACTAATAAGTGGCACTTTCATGCCTTACACCTTTGACTTACACACTAGAGAGCAACTCAGTATCTCGTTGTAGAAATGGGATTGTCTCCAAAGGTGTGGGACTCTTGTGCTCCTTGAGATGAACCCTTAAAGTAGGCCAGCTTCCTTCTATTCTAAGTGTTCCTAGTTTATGACTAACGTGCAGACCTACAAAGAGAAAAATGAATACTACAACTAGTTTTAAACCTAAAATTGTTAAGGAAAAGGGAGGGAGGAAGTAAGATATTGTAAAAAAGATAAATGTGATGATGTACCAAGAACATAATGAACACCTCACCCACTTAATGACACAATAAGACTAAGAGACCAAAGACATAAACTTCAAACCAGGCATGATGCATAAGTGTTTCATATGGAGGTAATATAACACAATGTAGAAATAGGAGGGATTAAAAATGGTCCACAGATAATGCCTACATAGACCCATGTATACACAAAATATAACCTATGAAGATTTCTAGTTTTACATGTAGGTGCGAAGGGAGGATAATAATGAAAGGGATAAACATCCGTAGATAGATATCAATAACAAATAATGCACATAAAATGCAAAGAATGAAGAAGAGTAACAATTATCAATAATCTCAAGGTCTAAGGTTTGTTATACCAGGAGAGGGATCTTGGAGGATAAATTTTAGCTGCGTAATGGTGCCTAAAGATGTTGACACTTTTACAATGAGAGGCCCATGATTTTATAGGTATAATCTCACCCACTATCAGGGCAGTTAAAATCATTAAATGGAGATGGAAGAAGTGGTTGGGATCTCTGTCAGAAGAGATTGTGTGATCAAGCTCTGATAGCCTAACATTCACCTTTGCATATAATTTTGCCTTTAACTTGGCCATCATTTGATGTCTTATCCAGTTCAACCACAATATTTACCTATGAATATTGTATGACAATCCACTTGGACCCATTTTATGATATGGAAGCTATACAGATTCCTCTAGATTCTACCATGTCATCTCTATGTGCAATAGGGTTCTACAATGAAGGGGAATGGTGTGTAGCATATATTGCAGCCTGGAATTCGTGAGAGTGCATAAGTGAAATTATTTGATTTGGTGTATAATTTCATAATGGAGGCATAAGGAGTATTTTGAATAGAAGTGTGTAATAATATTGAAGATCTTGGGTGCACTCCTCATGATTTATAATTATTCTTCGTGCACCTCTTCTTATGTTATCTGAAGATTGGGAGTTTTGTGCCTTTGAATCTATGCATCATTTATGCAATGAAGGATATATATATGAGGTGCCTATTAGAACATATCATAGGCACAAATCACCACTTAATTGATATGTGAAAACCACTTCAATTGTTGAATGTGGGTGCAAGCAGGAAGTGTCTACATTGAAATTTGTTTGAGGGACTTGGCATTATGTAGGTGCATTAACCTTTGTAAGATCTTTGTGAGTTTCAAAAAATTTATGGGTAACTTAGAAATTTAACACTTTTGGTGACCTTTGTGGGCTGATTACTTTCTAAGTGGGAATTTAGTAGCTTTTGAGGTAATCTATTGGGTATAGAGTCGTCTAGAACCTTGATCTACCCACTCTCCTGGGTATGATTAGGCACAAGAAACCATTTGTCTTTAAGAGGAACTAAGATACCTTCCACAAGGAGATATAAATTAAAAAACTATTTTGAATGATGCTTAGAGGAAAGGTAAATCTAACTAACAAAAATGCACACCAACACATGGAAGAAATGAACTATTCTAACAACATGTGCGCATGACACTTAGGAAAATAAAACATCTAATCTACTATTTAAAAGAGTCTTCATGATAATTCAATATAGTGATTGAGGTGAATCCCATTGATGGGGATGGGTAACACTTCTCCATTTGGATTCCAAGATGGTATGCATTGGCTTGCTTACAACTGGCCATGGTATAAGGTCCACTCCATATAGCATCAAACTTGGTGTGACTTTTGGCCTTTACTCTATCAGTGTCTCATTTAAGCATCGAGTCTCCTTCATTAAATATTTTATCAGTAGTCTTTATGTTAAATGTCCATTTTCTCTATGCCTACTAGATCTTCATAATGCATATGGCATGCACTATGAGTTTTTCAAGCTTTATTAACTGAGCTAGCCTCACTGTCATGGGATCATTCTCACACAATGCCAATTGATGTTCCAACACTAGTGAAGGTAGCTCTAGAGATGAGTGCAATTGTTCCCTTCCATAGACTAGAATGAAGGGTGAATTACCTATTACTCTTTTGGGTGTTATTTGATTTGCCAGAGGGCCATCTTGAGTTTGGTGTGCCAAGATCACTGGTTATCCTCTATGGTTTGTTTGATGATGTGGATCAATATATTATTGGTGGATTTGGCTAAACCATTACCTTAAAGGTAATAACTTGAGGAAGTGATTAGATGAATGTTGTGGTTGACCACCCATTCACTGATTTTGGTTCCAAAGAAGGCCAATGCATTATTAGAGATAATGGTGGATGGAACACTAAACTTTGCTACAATGCCTTTGTAAAAGTCCAGGATGGATGCCTCATTAGCCTCCTTGAGCACCATTGCTTCTATCCACCTTGTGTAGTAGTCAGTTACCATGAGGATCCACTTGTGCTTAGCACTTAAAGGTAGGTTGATCATCCCAATAAAATCCAAACCCAACTACATGAAGGGCTGATCAACTTGAATTGGGTGCAGGGGTAGGGATGTCAACTTTTTCTTTCCTAAAAATAAGGTGCATTTCTTGCAACCTCACACCTATGCATGTATATCCTTAAATAGAGTTGGCCAATAATATCTAGCTCACATGATTTTGATAGTAGTGGTCTTGGGTGAGTAATGGCCTCCTAATGGCCCATCATGAAATTCTTGGAGAATCCTATCTACCTGATTGTGATCTATGCACCTTAAGAGGATTCCATTGATGTCTCTTCTGAATAATGCATGACTAATGAGCACATAAGGAATGGATTATAACTTGAAGTACTTGTACTTATCCTTATTCAAGCCAGGCATATATGATTCAATTTGAAGGAAAGTCATCATGTTCTGTGTCCAGTTCATGGTAGCTTCTTGATCTATTGATTCTTCTTTGTGTAATGCAATGATTGTTCTATCTTCAAACCTTGCATCCTCAACTAATTATTTATAGAGTCCTTTTCCTCACATTAGCTTGGTGATCTAGATGTTTATGTTGTACTCCATCACCTTTGGAAACCAATTGGATCTTTTCTCATCGATGTCTTTATCGAGTAAGAACTCTTTTATACTTGTGTGTATAACCATGAGTTATATTTTATTGTTGGAGAGCATATACCTAAATTTCTTGATTGCTCTCACAACTACAAGGATGTGATTCTCTATGATGCTATAACATAGCTCATAATATTTGAGCACTTAAATAAATAAAGTGATAGGCTACTCCATTTGGGAATTATTCTACTGTGCAAGGATTGTTGAGACACCTTTAATCCCACTGAATGTGTAAAGGATAAAATCCTTGTTATAATCAAGGTTTATTAGGGTGGTGGCCTCTACGATGGCACCCTTGATGTTCTCAAAATGTTTTAGCCTTCTTGGGTCTAGTTGAATGCACCACTCTTCTTAAGCATTATTTTAAGAGGTTTGACTAGAGCTGTGAAGCTTAACACAAACTTTCTAACTAAATTAATCTTTCCCAAGACGCTTTGGAGGCTTTGCTTGTGCCTTGGGAGAGGGAGTGACATAATGGCTTTGACTTATTCTAGATCAATGGTGAGTCCTTATTTAGATATGATGTGTCCAAAAACTTACCTTCATGCACTATAAACACACACTTATTCATATTTAGAGATATCCCAAACTCTTGACATTTCTTAAAGACTTGTTCTAGGTGATCGAAGTGATTTATTACATGATTTGAAAAAATAGTTATATCATCTAGGTAAACCAAGATGATGTTGTTTATAAGTCCCTTGAGTTACATATACATGGCCCTCTATAAGATAGTTCCTACATTCATCATACCAAAGGGCATCTTTTAGTATGCAAAAGTACCCCATTTAGTGGTGAATTCTATTTTTAACTGATCACACTCCTGCATAAGGAATTGGTTATAACCCAAATAGCCATCAAGTAGTGAGAACCTTTTAAATCCTATAACTATTTGTAAAATCTACTCTATTAGAAAGAGGGGGTATTGGTCTTTGAGGGAGGCCTTATTCAGGTCCCTAAAGTCTACACACAATCAGATCTCTCTGTTCTTCTTATGCACTAGGACTAGGTTGGCCACCCATGAGGAATGCTTGATTGGGAATATTATATTAGACTCTATGAGCTTTGAGAGTTCCTTTATCATCAAAGGCTTGAGTTCTAGGTTGACCAACCTTTATTTTTTCTTGATGGGACCAATATTTGGGTCAAGCTCGATAGTGTGTTGGGTTAAACCTAGATCAAAGCCTTTAAGGTCTTGGTATCTCTATGAAAATATTTAATCATACCTTTTAATTAGTTCAATTAACTCTTTGATTTATTTTGGGGAGCATATATTCTTGGCCTTTAAGAGCTTGCCATTAGATATGGTCACTGGATTGAATATTTCTTCCTTCACTATTATGTTCCTCTTCTCACTCTTGATCTGGTCATCGGAGTTGAAGAAGTTTTTTAGCATGACTAACCCTTTCGTAGGCTTGTTTCCCTTAAGTTAACTGATTTTTTCATCATATTGGTTTTGGAGTCATAGTTGGTTCTAGGTGAAAAACTCAACTTCATCTTGTAAGAAGTTGATAATCTACTCATCACTCTTGAACACTTGCCGATTGTTTACATTATTCGATACTGTTAGTATAACTACAAGTTTTATGAGTTGCTCAAACTTTCTCTTTATATTATATGGGAGGTCATACTAGAAACCTGTGGTTTCAAGAATATTAGCATCATCATTTCATGCCCTTGGTATGGAACAAATATTGAAAGCATCAAATTCCTCGATCATGTCCCATACCCTATGTTTGTAAGCTTTCATTAAGCTATTATTTGACATATTTTGTGCTCTAACCTGGTTCACCACTAGTTTTTTATCAAAAATTTCTTGTGGTATTTTGATCCCTTTCTTTTTCACTAATTAGAGGTGTTGGATCAACACCTCATACTCAGTAACATTATTTATGCAACTAAATTGTAATCAGAATGCAAAGAAATATTTATCCTTCTAAGGAGAGATCATGATGACATCAACTCCTATACCATGTTTACTCTGGGAGCCATCAAATTATAATTTCCACATGCTTCAAGGTCCTCTTGTGCCTTCACAATATTTGGAAACAAAGTGTCTTCTTCAAGGCTAGCCCTGTCTCCCCTGCTTTTTTGTAAGTATTGAAATCGTAGTGCACACATGCCCACTCAACAAGCAAATCATCCAGAATTCCCTCAAAAGGCATGATAGTCTCATGGAGGATCAAACTTTCCTCTTGATCAAAAAAGGTGTAATTCATATCAGGTGGACTAGGAGTGTATGGATCTATGTGATTCTTCGAAATAGGCTCAGCTTTGATAGTCACCTTGGTCCCATATCTAGTCCTGAGTAGCTTGTGTGACCAATCTGAGGATAGGTATCTTCCCACCTTTGCAGTAAAGTCTTGGTAGAGGCATATAATGAAGTATGGGGGTAGGTCAATGAATGTGATGTCATACATAATAGAAATGCTCAGACATGCGGGTAATGTGAGACTTAACTCCTTAATGGTTCCCATAATTCTAACTACAATTCCATCTAATTACAAGACTCTTTTTGAGATGGGGTATATGATATGCCCAACATATCTGCAAAACTCTTTGGCATCACTGAGTTGCTCACACCTGAGTCTATCATACAATTATGTATGAGATGCTTATCGATAATTAGAGAGATATAGAATGGGGATGGCTTATAATTTTTGCAAACTTTTTCCTTTGGTTGACATAGGCTCATAAGTGCAGTCAATGTGGTCTACAATGACTCGCATGATTGGAGGACCTTCAAGGCATCTTGTAGTAAATTCCTCTAAGAAGGAATCACAAGAGTGTCCCACATGGTAACATTCAATTCAGTTTTTTTCATTTGCTTGACTATATTGAAAGGAAGTTGAGTTCATTTAATCTACACCTTTTGAATGGCTACTTCCTCTCACACTCATTGTCCAACCTAAGGTTGACTCTCTTTATGTGTAGTCATTTCCATGCATGTTTGGAGGCTTCTCATAGTTATTATATCTTGTGTATTTGTGTGTAGTGTTTGGGGCATAAAAATTGAAGGCACTGAAGTCAAGGGTACTGAAAGAGAGGGAACTAGAGGAGATAACTCTCGCCCTGATGCCTTATTTTTGACTCTTATATTAAAAGAAATTGGGTTGCTCCTCATGTTAGGTATTTAATTTTGATTCACAAAATTGAAATCACCCTCCTACAAATTTATAAGAGTAGACTCACCTTACTCCTATGCCTGTATTTGGGCTTCCCTCCTTTACAAAATTGCAACATCTAGTTGTAACATGTTTTGGACCACGAGCACCTAGTTTAAGGCTCCATTTACACACACATCTTGGTTATGTGGTTGATTACATAGGAAGCACCATTCAAAGTCCCATGAAATATTATTTTTCATAGGCATGATGGATCAAGAGGTGTTTTTAGCATTTGGATTTCGTGAATATGGCAGTCTACTACATGTAAGTTGGTTCTAGGCTTCCATGCCATATTGGTAGGGAGGCCTACTAGATTGATATTATTGGTTGAAGGGTTGATAAGGCCTAAAGCATGCTTACTAAATTTTGAGCACTATTATCTCATTTACAAAGCTTTGTAATATAGACTTGACCTTGTGAAGCTCACTTAAGGGCATTAAGGTTGATGGAACTAGTGCACTACCAATAATATAACTGGGTGCTAAAGTTAAAATGGGTAGTAAAATAGGTTAAATTGTACCTAGGGGTTTATGATATAATGGCATAGGGTAACTCAGCACAATTTTCCCTACTTGGATTAAGCAATACTTTGCATTCACAAAACCTCATATGCATTTGGCAGTACTGCACCTCCCATGGATTGGATCATTACAACCATATCGATGTTTAGTCCCCTCAAAAAATGAAAGAACATAGTGTTAGGATTTGACCTTACCAAGATTGGACTTGGTACCAAGTCCTCTAAAAATTAAATTTGAAGTTGACCATCTACTCATGTGGGGATATCTTTATGGTCGTGAGTTATTCCATCAGTGACAGATTGTCACTCTTTTTCTCAAACTAGTTATATAGCACTGCGTCTAACTTATCCCAATTTCATATGGAACCAGGCTATAGACTGCAATACCACTTGAGTTCCCTCATTTTTAGAAAAAATTTAAGGATTCGCATTGTAACATTATCCTCATTTACATTATGGATAGAGAAAACATTTACAATGTCTTGTATGTACTCTATTAGAGTAGTAGAATTTTATCTAGTAAAAAAGGGGATGCTCTTAAGAGTAGCTACAAAATATCACTAGAGAAGGATAAATGGGCCACATACATTAAAGGGAATAAAGGGTCAATTTATAAGAGCAACCATGAAGGGGATAGGTAATAGTCTTGTTATGTATGTAAGAAATATGTTGAATGGGGGAGTAGACTGAACTCTAGGAGAAGGTCATCTTGAGATACTAGCCCTTTTCCTCAAAGGGGATGACGATGTTCTTACTCTCCCTCTCCTAGAGGGTACATGGAACTCAATGAAGTGAAAACCAATGCCTCTTGTAGATGGCTTGGTTTGTCTTTGCATGTAGATAGGGGGCTGGTTTTTGAAAACCAAAATGCTTGGAGTCATCAGATGCTTGAAATGTTTTTGTAACACTATTAACCAAGGATCACACTAAATCCTTAGTAAAATCCTTCAAGTGGTCTCATTGGGTGTGCAAAAAACTATTATCACTCAAAACATGTACCCATGGTCAAATGGCTCTCGCATGCACTAATGTGTGACACTTTTACACCTTGCACCTTTGACTTATGTGCTAGAGAGAAAATAAATGTCTCATTGTAATAATGGGATCATCTCCCAAGGCACGAGACTCTTGTGCTCCTTGGGATGAACCTCCAGAGTAGGTCAACTTCCTTATATTCTAAGTGCACCTAGTTTAGGACCAGCATGTAGACCTATAAAGTGCAGAATGAAACCTACAACTAGCGCTAGATCTAAACTTGATAATAAAAAGGGAGGGAGGAGGTAAGAGATGTCATAAAAGATAAATGTGGTGATGCACCAAGAACAAAATGAACACCTCACCTACTTAATGACACAATACGACTAAGAGATCGAAGACATAAACTTCAAACCAGGCATGATGCATAAATGTTTTGTATGAAGGGAAGGGAACACATCATAGTGCTAGGACGGATGAAAAATGGTCCATAGATAGTGCCTACGTAGACCTGTGCATACACATAATATGACCTATAAGGATTTTTGATTTTACATAGAGGTGCGAAGGGAGGACAATAATGAAAGGGATGAACATCCACAAATAAAGATAAACAACTAGTAATGCACATAAAACACAAAGAATGAAGAAGAGTAACATTTCTCATTAATATCAAGGCCTAAGGTAATACGATAGCTTAAATAAATAGAGCTTGCCCATACTAGGAGAGGGAAAATTTTAACAACTTAATGGTGCCTAAAGATGTTGACCCTTTTACAATGAAAGATTTGGGATTTTTATAGGTGATAAGATGCCTTTAGGTCATTAATTAGAATCTCACCCAATGTTAGGGCAGTTACAATGATTAAATGGAGATGGGAGAAGCAATTGGGATCTTTGACAAAATAGATTGTGTGCCCATGCTCTGACTGCCTGATAGTCACCTTTGCATTTAATTTTGCTTTTAACTTGGCCATCCTTTGATGTCTAATTGAGTTCAACCACCACCTTAACCCAAATTTTCCTTTCATTTTTGCATTTAATTTGATTATTATTTCATGTATGTAGGTATTCATTAGGGTTTTAAAAGAGATTCAACTAAAATAGTGACATAGGCAAGTCCTTGAACAACACAAAACCACCTACAAGACATCTAAAACCTCTCATAGCTTCCTTGGAAGTTTCAGATAGTTCCTACATGAGGGACAATAGCACTAGAATTGGACATTAGTACCACATGGTGCTACTATCTTGATATGGGCACTACTATTTGAGACCAAATTTTAATAAATAATCAAAAGATGAAGGGTATTTGCCTATTTTTCCAACCTGTTCTACTTCCTTGATTTGCATAAAAATCTATTTATTTCTAAATAAGTACCTTTTTCTCTTCTCATTTGCTATTTTTGGAAAGTTCAATTAAATCAATCATTTCTAGTTTTCATTATAGATTAACAACATACTCAACCATTTAACAACATAGGATTTACATTAGTTAAGTCCTAAAAGGTTAAAACAAGGCTAAAATAGGGAAAATGACAATAGCTCCTAAATAGGACATTAACATTGTGGCACTAGTGTTCAGTTATGGTGCTAGTGTCCATGTGGTAGAACCTTAGTGACTAGGGTCATAGATGCCTAAGGAGGGGTTTGGGACTAATCTTGAGATGTCTAGGGATGCATGTGACCTATAAGAAAGCTAGATAAGTATCTAAATAGGCCATAATATAGGTCTAAAGCTGAGTTAGGGATGGGTGGTTTCAAGTAACACTCTTGGAACTCAAGTGACATTTTAGATGACTACTGCCGCCCTCCCCCCCCCTCCCCTGCCCCCCCACCTTTATTTAAAAAATGCAACAAAGCAAAATGATTAGGATAAAGGAAAAGACACATACCTGGACTTACCTAAGAGGCAAAGCCCATGAATATAGATATGAGTATGTGAATCATGCTCCATTGTGTGTCCTATAAAAGAAACATGCATAGATCAATCCTTATTTAAGAGATATCAAAAATAAAGACAAAACTAAGTAAAAAAATAAGAGAGAAGAAAATAATGGATACACATCATTGTGTATGTGAACCAATTCATAAACTTGGTGACATCCTTTATGTGTGTGTAAATTGTGATCAAATTAATGAATAACTTGGACTAAGTTGATGGCTTGCTTAATCCCCATGTGTGGGTGGCTTAATAACTCAAGTAAACCTTGAATCCATCACTGTCCACCCCTACTTGATGGATCATGACATGTGAATAGCTTGGATTAGATTGATGGCTTGTCCAACCCTCTTATGCAGGTGGATCAAAATCTCAAGTAAACTATGACTCCATCATTGCCTACCCATGTGTAGTAGATGCATATATAACTAAACTTACGCAATGTAACTAAAGTTGTATGATTGTAACTAAAACTATATAAAAAAGCTCTATGGCCACTTAGGAACTCTAAAATGAAAATTGGCCTAGGGACCTATCATGCACTCAGGTATGTAGCTCAAGGACTATGCGGTAATGCCAACCACTGTATACAAAGTAAGGCATCAATATGGTGCATAAATAGAACATGGTGTCAAGTGTGTACAATGTAGATAATGACATGGAGTTTTCCATTCCATCTGATCAACTGATGCATAAATGAGCATACAAAAATAATGTCCCATGTACATACCCCCAGATATGATATCTAAACATATGGATTTTGGATTGAGTTATAATATTCTATATTTGAATATCTAAAATTGAAATGAGAGTGATCATGCCATACATGATATCCCCATTCTAAGTCAACTGGTATGATTTTATGTAAAATTAAGAAAAAAATTGATAATTTATAATTGAATCAGTGCAAACCTAGACCGTAACTACTGTAGATTTCTCACAGATCTATATTTGTGTGTTTTTGGGGATATTGGATAGTAGTGCTATACCTTGGATAGTGGCATTATAGTGCTATGTCCACTTTTGCTGATAGTGTCCAACTATGTTGTTTTTCTACCAAATTGACTATGATCTCTATCTAACTATTTTCCACTATGTTTTCTTAAAATTGAGCTCTATATTATGTGCTTGTATGTTAAAAACTATACTCTAAATACATTTGAATTGCTTGATCTCTCTGATAAATCTCTATGAATGCCCCTTCTTTTATGGGCAATTTTTAAACCTATGCAAGAATTGTCCTCTAAACAAAAGCTCTGCATGATATGTGTTACCTTGAGCATATATGATACTTGCATCACAAACCAATATAATATGTATACATCACATCATAATATAAGATAATCTAAGCATAAATTCATAATACACAATGTATGTTATATCTAGCATTCACAAGGCTACCAAGATAGATATAATAATGTAAGCATGTGTATGAATAATAAATACGAGAAATAAACTAAGTAACTACCTAGGGGGATGGGGCATGATGTCCATCAAGGCACCCAAGGAGGAAGGGGAGATGCATGAGTTCCCTCATGGCATCTAATGCTGGAGTGCGTAACAAGCAAGAGATAAGTGTCATGGCCATGATGCACAAATGAAAGCATACATATAACATACATGATGCATGCAAAGTAGGCCAAGGGACCATAATACAAGGGATATGGGCACATGCCACTAGATTTAATAAAGTAATACTATGACATGCTCAAATGTCCACATACACAAATATGAAGCAAGTTGGCATGGATCCACATAGGATATATTCAAATGTCAGCATACACAATCAAGAAGGGACACACAAGGACATGGGCACATGTTCAAATCACATATATAATGAATGCAAGTTGCATAGAGCCATAAAACAATGGCATATTCAAATGCCCTTGAATAGATGTAGAATCATATAAACACAATAAAGTCTAAACTAGTAAATCTAGAAATGAAAGTATGCATGATCATGTAGCATAGATTGTATAAGAGCAAATATGTACATAAACTGAGTTTGGAGTAGTAGTAGTCAGCAAAAATATGTGTAGTGTAGGATGATTAATATCAAGATATAAATAATACTAAATGTGTGATATAGATTATAAAAAGATGTAACTTGGTAATTGGAAAAATGTATAGGATGCCCCCAAATGGGTGAATATGTTAAATGAGGAACCTTTGTATCTGTATATGCCCCTAGTGGATAGATAGTATTAAATCTAGATATTTGTGGTGGATTTGGGTCATATAACCATATGCAATCACTTGAAATAAACAAGTGAAGCATGTATGTATGATAAAACCAACTACACTAACAAAATAACGTATGTAATACCTAGAAAGTATAAAAATGTAAACATGGAAATGAATACAATCTATATGTATTTTTTGAGTAAATGTTTGAATGTTGTCGTGTTTTTGACATATTATATTGTTTTTGTATTTTATAGAAATGTATAAGCAACATGAAAAGGAAACTATATACAAGGATCAAGAATAAAGAAACTATGTACAAGAGGAGAGATACTACTAACGACTGAGTCGCACGAAAGACCCACCCTCAATGGATACTGTGTCAAAAAGAGGAATGCTGACCCCTCATGAAGTATGAAGGATATGATGTGACTAAATTAAGTTTTAGTGTGAATCTGAATATTATTCATTATCATTATCTTGAAAATCATAATAATCGAGTTTGTTCCACTCATAATTATCATCTTGATTTTGAACCAATAGAGTGCTAGTGTTGACTTCTATTATATCTAGATGAACATAGGTAATTGCCTCATATTGTGGAATTGAAATTTTTGAATTTTGCTTTAAAATATTTTTTTTACTATGCCCTTTGAAATTGTGCTTATTTTAGGCATATGGTGATTTGGAGGCTCTTTTATTATAAATCCTCTTTTGAGAATGCTTATTATCTTAACATGATTTTAACTTTCTAACTTAAGTTATTGCTCTTTTGGTAACATTTCCTATGTCTCTATGTATTTTTCCTTGATAAACTATATATGTGATTGATTTGCCTTAGGATTTTCAATAAATCTCAAACCTTGTTGACCATCATTATCAACTGCTAGATTAGAAGTAGTGATGCCTTGGGCTTGCTTGCCCAAACCTTGACCATGATAATCAAACTATTGCAAATATTTTTGACCAAACCCATATTACTTTGAAAGTGGGACCTCATTGTGGAGAGGTATATTTGTATATTTTACTTGATTTACCTATGCTTTTTTTACTATTACTTGCTTTGATTGTTCTTTGTGAACCTTTTACTATTTTGATTTATGCTTTGGTAACCACTTTTGTATTGTTTCTAAATTTGACCCTTTTTAAATTTATACATGTACAATTGTATGTTGTTTGAATGATATGTCACTATTTGAGTTATGCATATCAATTACCTATTGTATTTTCCTTTTCAATGCTAAACATGAATTAGTGTGCTGCACATACATTCTAGATATGCAAAATAATATCTAGATATCCTCACTGGCTACAGAGGAATTAGGTTGATCAAATTAGCTTTAGTCATTTGCCTTAAAATCTCACTTGAACTTATATTTAATCTTTGAATAATTTTAAAATCACTAGTTTTAGATGCACTTTGTTATGATTTATTGCTTTGATATATAATATTGATTACCACAAATTGACTAGGTGAAGATGTATATACATGGTTGACATTAGTGTGCCCTGGAGGCTTTTGTTTTGTAATCTAATTTTCTAATATTGTAATCTTTTCATGTAATAGTTTATTTTGAGTTTGCAATTCTGAAATGAACATTCTCATAGTAATAATTTTATCCCTTAGAGTCTCACAAGTGCAAACCCTAATTGATTTTGATTGAACATGTAGGCACACACCTTGTAGATAAGAGGTGAAGGTGTGGATAGGCTAAGTATGGGCATTAGTAACAATAGTATAGGCCTATTCATCTCATGGAGGAGTGATAGCATGGACTTGGTTAGAGGGAAAGTAGTTATCACCCTCATAGATATGAGGAGGAGGAGATTATTTTATGTACATAAGATATGACATTGAAGCTTGAAACATGGTTGTTAGGGTATTAAATTTATGGAATAAGTCTAATAAACTATATTATAATTGATATAGGACATAATGCAAATATATGTGTATATATTCTTTGAATTTATTCCAAATGAAAGGAAATAAGCATACAAATGAAACTAAAAAACTTTGCATTAGAAAGTGATAAACATATTTTGTTATTATTATCATGATTAGATTAAAAAAATCAGAAAAATATAAGGATCTAAAATCTGAGTTTGAGTTCTAGAAGGTTGGAAACATAAACCTTTAATGTAGTATATCGTTAAGGTTTTTGTATTGTTTGAAGTAAGTCAAGTTAACCAAATGATTTTACTTTTTATGGTTTATAGAGTGTAACCTCTAGGTTGTTAAAGGGTTTGAGTATAGTAAATCAGGGTATAAAATATGCAATAAATACAATCACTAATTTGTGAAAGAGCTGACCTAATATGATATTTGTAATAATAGTAATGAATGACACAAATGAATATTTAGTTGGAAATAGACTAAGATAGATGATTTGGAGGCTAAAAACTAGCACAAAAATTGGTCAAGGTGTCGTAAATAGGATCCAACTGTCATAATCCTTATTGGATAGTAGCACCATACCTTGGATATTAGTGTTGTGATTTTAGTGTCCACTTTTAGTGCTAGTGTCCTCTTTCTAAATGATTTATGGGTTTTATATATTATGTCCTTTTCTATCTCTTGTCTAAAATTTAGGTCTATGTGATCAATACTTTTCCCTATAGCTCTATTTTCCTCTGAAAACCCTAGGTTTGCATGTTTACAAGGGCTTGAATGAACACCATGATAAAAAAGAGTTAGTGGGGTAGGATCAAATCCTCAACACCCCACTATTATGAGAGTTGCATACATATCAATAGTATGAGGATGGACCAAGCTCGATGTGGTTCTCCCCACCTAAGTATTGGTGTAAAAGCAAGTGATGCTAGTATGAGCAATGGCTTGAGTACTTTGAGTGAGGTTTAAGACTGGAAATCTATGTGTTTTGATTTTAGGGTGGATGTAGATCACTGTATCATAAGTACGGAAATATAAGGATCAATAACCATGATTGTGAACTACTTGTTCTGAGCTTGTTATGTGTATTTGCATATGATTTCCATCTAGTGAATAAAGGGCTAAAAGTCTTGTATATATATTGATTTGGTGCTTATACAAGTTTTGAAATAGGTCTAGACTAACCCTAGGTGTCTTTAGGATTGAAAAGATATCCATTGGGGTTAAATAAAGGGAAAATAACAATAACACCCAAATAGGACATTAGAGTCATGGCACTAATGTCCAATTATGATGCTAGTGTCTAGGTGGTAGAACATGAGGCACTAGGGGCTTGGATACCTAAGGAAGGGTATGGTATTGATCTTAAAATGTCTATGGATGCATGTGGGCTACATAAAATATATATAAGTGTCTAAATAGGCCCTTAGATAGGTATCAAGCTAATCTAAGGATGGGTGGTCTCAAGTAACACTCTTGGCACTCAAATGACATTTTAGATGATATAATGATAATAAAATAATTATTTTATTTTATTTATAGTATAATTGTAAACATTTTTTTCTTGGTATAATATGATATATTATAATACCCTATACTATATTTATATATATTATTTTTGTCTTACTATATTATAGTATCATATTATGCACAAATAAAAGCCAATTTATTTGCAATGTGAGATGTCGATTGCGTGTGTGTGTGAGAGATAGATTTCAATTAAAAATAAACATTTGTCTAAGAGTTTGTATTCATTTATCTTTAATTCTAAAAGGAAATACATAATTTTAATTTCCATGTCAAATAAGTAAAAAAAACACAATTGTTTCCTTTGGTTTTTAGCAATCCCCTCCCATTTCAACTAACTTTTTAGCATACCACTAAATACAAAGTTGATTTACATAATGGAAAAATTGTATGAATTGAAGTTTTTACTATATTTATGTTTTATGTACATACACCTAAATATGGCAACACAATATAATATTTTTACTATGTTTTATTAGAAAATAAAGTTAAATTTTTATGCCAAAACTATTTATATGAATATTTTTTTCTATAATTTTAATATGTGTTTTACTATGAATGCAATGATGACCAAAAAAAATCATATCCTGATGAAACATGGAAACATCGTGATAGATCATGTTACAAAAATTCTCCACACATTTGTTACCAATGAAAAGTGTAGGTTGAGCAAAGATGAAATGGAAAATATGACACATGAAGCAAGGAAATACAAGGCAAAGGATGAAGAGTTGAAGAACAAGGTTGCAGATTCTAATTTTGTAGGAGGGATTTCAACATTTTGTGTATTTTAGTTAGTGTTTTTCACCATTTAGATTAAGATTTAGTGGCTTTATTTCAAGGTTATAAAAAAATGGTGAATCCCAAAGTGTTTTTCGACATAGTGGATGCAAATTCACCTGATGTAGGATCCAAGGCTTTACCTTCTAGGAGCTAAGAGTATAAATTAATAGGATGTAGGGATAAATTAAATTTTGGTGAGTATAAATGTTGATGTATTTCAACACAAAAGACACATAGAACATTGTATGAGTTAATCCTACTCTTTTGAGAACATCTCTATCTTAATTTTTTTCTACAAAAGCTTTCAAAAAAATTAAAAAATAAAAATAAAACATTTAGGTGTAAAATCTGACAAGGTATGTAGTAGGCATTGACATATACCTTTTATTTAATCTCAAAATAAAATGCAAAAAGTGTGCATATTTCATGAAAAGTAGCTCACCAGGGATGAAGTTTTTTTTGTCTAAATATAATTAAAGAAGAATTACAATGTAGAAGGGTAGAATTGTCTAGAGTTGGAAATTATGACTAATATTAATAGGTTATCAGGTAGGTTCACCATGCTTAAGAAATCTAGTCACTTTCATGTACTCTATTTGATACGTGCATGTCTTTGAACAATTATTTATACTTTAACAACAAGAAAGTATACAAAAACATTAATGATGATGTTAGTTAATACATGATGTATATATATGATAAATATGTACTAAGCTTCTTCTCGATATAATTCATGTTGTGTCGTGTCTTTGGCCTTATGCTTTCTTCAAATAGCTTGAATACATATTTGATTGTATCCTTTAGAAGTGAAGGCATATTCAGGAACATGATACTTATTGTATCAAAAAGCTTCATGAATCATAATAATCATTAAAATGAAATAATGTTTTCCTATATACCATGCAAGCCACTCTTCACCACATGTGCATAAAACATATCAAGCTCACATACATATTCTCTTATTATCTTTTGTATATGTAGTTACATTTGATTTGAAATATTATTTCAATTTTCAACTCTATTATTGTTGACTAGAAGCTAGACCTCACTCTTTATATTTTCCATTATTTACTATATCCAATTATCTCTTTTATTTTCTCATCTCCTAAACACTTCTTTTTTAATTCATTCTTCAAATTATAGTATTTTTTTTCTGAGTAGGTCTATCCTCTAAGTGAAGAGTTTCACATATATCAAATAATAAATTACTTCAAGTGAAAGTTGTTTTGGTTATAATTAATAGATAATATGTGCTTGAATATTTATACCCTATTTTCGTACAATTCTATATACATACTGTTAAGAAAATTAGATATATCAAGTTAAGTTGTGATAGTGGTTTTACATCCTTCTATATTTTTATCCTTTTGTTATGTCCATGCACACCTTAATTAATAGCTGACATCATCTGATGGATTTATTTAAAATATAAGATTTATTTTAAGCATTCTACCGAATGGTAGCCTTGTACACCAAGAGATATTTTGATATCTGTTGAATCTGAAATTTCAACATCTACCATTAGATTTGATGGATCCCTAGATCAACATTTTAACATAATATGGTATTAGAAATCAATGAAAAATAAACATGAATTAGTTGTTGAAGACTCAAATCAATAAAGGTATAAGGTTGGAGGATATAATAAGGCAATAATTTATTCTAGTTTATTGAAAATTTTAATATCGGTCATCAACTATTCAACTTAGAGTGATGTGGACTATTGCTACAATACAAAATAAATTATATTACTGAAAGGTAATCATGTTTATTGAAATAAATGAAAACCTATTATCAAATCCTAATTTTCTAATATTCACTGCGTCAACTTCAAAGTGTTTGTTGTGTCAACTTCCAAGTGCATACCATAATACTACATAATAGACTAAACAAAACATGAACTAGAAGCATATATATATTGGCAAGGCAATTCAAACAACTTTAAAGACATTCAATACGTGATTCATGTTGCTGAAGAATTTTTAGTGATTTCACCAACTTTGTCGTCATTGGTTCTAGAATTAACTTCACTTGGGTAAAAAATGTTGGCAAGATTTCAATTTCAATTTATCTGCATCTAAATTTATAATTGCTTCTCGATGGATATATTTATTTTTAATATTTAAAATTAATCTCACTATTAAATTATTTTTTACATTATATGATAAATTAGATATATGTTAAATTGCACATTAGCTTTGAAAATCTAAATCAAATTGATGGGTTCAACTTATTGTTGATCTTGGTAAATTCAAAGTAAATCAATATGGGTTTATTTTGGTCAATTATTATATTTGGTTGAATTAAAAAAAGAGATTGAAACAATTCATTCCATATTATGTGCATCATTATTTAAGTGGCATATGTTTTGTCCCAAGCACATGCTGACATAAATGCAATAGCAGTAAGAAAGCATGTAGGTGCTTAATTTTATGCTAGCCTATCATCAATAAATTTTGAACTAATCAGACCAATCTAAAAATAGGGAATGGCATATACCAAACATGAAATGAATTTATGGTATATGGACCTCTATGAAATTATTAATATATTAGCAACATTGAATAATGGAAGTAACAATATAGACTTTGGGACCTGAATGTCTTGTCCCCACATTAGTAACATTGTATCGTTCATTTAAGATGTACATCAGATGTAGAGTCATGTTTCAATCAAATTAGTTCTCATGAGTATATATGTGAAATCCAATAGAGGTTATACAATTTTTAGTGAACAAAAATCAAAATAATTTTGAATACATAACTTTGCAAGCCTAATCCCTAGGTTGAGCTATGTGGAAAATAAGCAAGAATTGTAATTGGAAGATAAATAAACATGCTTTTACCTCCCTTGAAGATTTGATTGTGAACCGATCTAAATAGGTTAAGCTCAGCTTGTATATGTAGAAGTATTTGGTAATGCTTGAATCCTTGTGTGGGTATCATCTCTCATTGTCTACACTTGATTTATATTTGGATTCTCATGAGAGTGTTGAATCTCCTTTTGTAATTGGGCAACATAAGTTTGCATGGAGAAGCTTCTTGAAATGAGAGGTATGAGGCTCTTATTTATAGATTTCTTGAATGATTATGAACCATTCATCTCATCTCAAGATGGAGGTTTGAGGATCAAACCTCAAATATATGATTACACACATGGAGTGTGTAAGAAAGGCCATTTAAGGCCTTTTGGAGTATGGAAGGAACATTGGAAGAAAAGTGCAGTCATTAGTCCTCTTGGAATGTGTAAGAGGGATGTAAGAGGAAGAGTGTGTAAGAGGGGTATAAGACATGTAATAACCTTTGATTTATTGCATACTTTGATTGATAATGTCATGCATTTTTGAGGTAATATTCTAATATTGAATTTCAAAAAATATGATAATTCCAAATCCATGGGTTTTTCTATTAGAGGAATAATCAGACTTGATTAAGTGAGATCAATTAATAATTAGAAGAATGGTGGTTTTTTGAAATGTTTATATTTTTTAATCAAGTATTCACTTAATTTTATTGTGAATACACTTAAAAAGGGTTGACTTAATATAATATGTTATAGATAATATTAATGATATAATATGATCCATTACCCCAATCAGGGATGTGTCATTGAAATTTTGGGTTAAAATGGTAGTTGTGTGGATAAATTAGGTCCAATGGTGATTATGATTAAACATGCATGTGATTACAAAAAATAATTTTTGATTTTCATTTATACATAGAAGTGGTTAAAATGAAGTGTTTACATTTTTCCCCTATTTGAGAAGGTATTATGAGACACTAGGTACAATAACATCTTTTCAAAGAAAGAAAAAGTTGTCAAGAATAAATTTGATAATGATTGAAGAATGATGTCTTCACTCTTCTCTTTTGAAATTTTATGAGTCACCTAACGGGTGCTTGATTAGCCCTAGATGCCCCCTCAAGGGGACGGTTGGGGAATAAGTTGAAACAGATAGGCCCTAAAAAAAGAGAGGAAGAAGCAAGAATGGGAGAAATTTGTGGGTCTGAAATTAAAAAAAAGCCTAGATGATGGATATCACCCCAAAAAGGGTGATCATGGTTGATCATAATAATGTGCCCCAGCAGGGTAGATTGGATCACTACTGCAAGCAGTTTCCCTAATAAGGCATATTTAATCATTGATTGATATAAATGGTTTACCCTAGTAGGACAACTTTTTATTCTAAGGAATGATGATTAGGTAATTGGTTAATTGGTTGGAGCATAGTATACAAGGAGATATTTTATTGTAGAATTATTCAGTTGACTTCTAATGCTTGATTTTTGATATAGCATTAAATGGTATGCACCATGAAATAAAACACCATGATGACCAAGCTGTAATGTGTATAAGGACCAACCCCCGATCCAAGAGATAATTGAAAACAATGCACCAATGATAATAACCATGTTGTAAATGTTGTCATATGTCAATGGATGGACTTAAGTACAACTGCATGATAGGAAGCACCATGATGATGACTCCATTGGCATAGTGGACTGAGTCAAGGTAATAACATAAAATGAAAACAAACAAGCATACAAAAAATCAATCAAACACAAACTAAAAATAAAAGGAACATGAAGCATTTTGTTGCCCAAGATAAAAAGTAATGGAAACACACAAAAAATAATCAAACATAATCATGATAGATAAACACACAAACACATCATAAAATAAGCAATTAGTGAATCATTTGTGTGTGTGAATATAAGGCATTACTCTTGGAAATTTTACCCCTAAGCTCTAAAAAAACTGACATGATAAGATGACAACTTGAATAGAAGGGGGGAATAGAATAAAAAGGAAGGGGTAGCCAAGCCTACTCCAAATTCCCCATGCAAGTGGATGCTACCTATATAGTCTGATAGACTTTAGGACAAATATAGTTTCTCCCATGGATGTGTGAAAGAATAAAAAAGATGACAAGTAATAGATTTTATTTATATAAGAAGAATATATACAGGCAAACTCATAAATGGTGAGAGCATTTTGAGGTATATCAAGAAAATGGAAAGGCAACAAGATTGGCTGAGCTGACCCGTGATGCCCCATGCATCCAAGTGTTGCCTACATAGTTCGTGTGGACCTCAAGATGATGTAGTTCTCCAAAAAATGGGAGAAATAATGAATGGTAATGGTAAATCAGAAATGATCATGGTTGGATAAGGGGTTCCCACTAAAAAAATATGGTAAACCACACCATCCAAAATAAAGCCAAAGGCCACTGGATGATAAAGAAAGCAAAAATTTATAGCTTAATATATCTCATGGATATTATAATCCCTTTTTAATCTTTTTTTATTTTTAGATTATTTTTGAGATTTTCAAAATTTTAGGGTTTTTAAAACTATTTTGAATGTTTTTGGGGTTCTAGGCATATCAACTCAATGGAGGATTATGAGATGTAGAATGATTTAACTCATAAAATAGTGAGAGTGTAGCTTAGGTTACTCTTAAAATGATGAAAGTGTGGCTTACATTGCTCATAAAATGGTGAGAGCATGAAAATTGAGTGACCTAACTAGCCTAAAAAATTGAGCACTACCTATATAGTCCAAATGGAACTCATGTTAATATAGTTCAACCCTAAAAGAGGTTACTATGATTCAATAGTAGGGTTGAAAATAAGAATGACATATGAACATAAAAAATGGTATAGGATTTAACAAGTTAGAAAATATGCATTTCAAATACCATCATACAGGGAAATCATGTGTAAGTTAATATGAGATACTTCCTGTCCTGGATGTCATGATGGTGACCAAATTTGAACAATCTATTTCAAACTTTCTATGAAATCTAACAACTAGAATCATTTGTTGTACTGATAAACTAGAATCAAGTTCAAGAATGGAAATAGGACGAAGGAATAAGATCAAGATAATTTGACTTAATAGGAAATGGGATAAAGGGTACATTTAGGTCATGCCACTAAGCAGGGGTTCTCATCGACAATGTTCAAGAAATTCAAGTGTAAAAATGCTTGAGATTCATAATATTCATGGGCTCATCCAACTCTTCTCCATCTGTTGTAGCCAATTTATATTCTCTAGATCCATAGTTTTTTATGATGATGAATGGGCCCAGCCAATTAGGCTCATATTTTCCCTTATTTTCAAATGCAATAGTGGTATTCTTTTGATTTTCTTTGAGGACCAGGTCACTATGTTCAAAGTCTCTATGTTTGATACACTTTTTGTAGCTACAATGCAACCTACTATGATAATCTTGGAGATTATTCAAAATAGCTACTCATTTTTAATCAAGTAGGTCTAATTATAGAAGCTAAGAAAATATATATTCTTCCTCATCAATGATATTTTGTAATGAAATATGTAAGGTAAATCAATATCAATAGGGATAATAGTTTTTGTATCATAAATAGGGGAGTATGGTATGGCTCATGTTGGGGTGCAGGTATTGGTATGTAGGCTCAGAGGGCAAGAAATAGTTATAGATGCCAATCATGGCCAAGAGAATTAATGGTATTTTTAAGGATTTAGATCAATGTTTTATTAGATGCTTCATCTTGGCCATTGATTTGAGGAAAATAGGTAGTGGAAAAGTGTTTTTTGATATGGTATTTGGCATAAAGGGCTTTGATGTCCTTATTTTTAAAGGAGCTACCATTATAAAAATGAGATCAGAGGTAATTCCAAAGTAGAAAATGAGATGGTCAAGGATGAATTTTGAAATTTGCTTCTTTGTTACATAAGTGAGTGTAATGGATTCACCCTATTTTGTAAAATATTAGGTTATAATAAGGATATGTTTATGGTTGTTTGATGAACAAGATTAACTTTTCTCTAAGAGATCAAGTCCCCATATGGAAAATGTACATGGGATGGTGATTTATTGAAGTGGTTGTGCTAGCACATGAATGAGATTGGTATGGTTTTGATAAGCCACACACTTTTTTATATGCACTTTCGTCAGCTTTCATAGTAGGCCAATAACACCCTGTATGTAGGAGTTTCTTGCAAGGACCACTCCATCAGTGTGTACCCCAAAAATCCCTTTGTATACTTCTTTATGTGTTAATATGGACTTTGCTAAAGCTAAATATTGAAGTAGAGTTCCATCATATCCTCTAAAATAAAGTGTTGCAATAAGAATGGTATGACAAGAAGTGGTATGAATAAAGGCTTTTTATTTGTTATGAGAAATGTTAAAAGGGAAAATATTATGATGGAGGTTGGCATATAAATTTGAGTACCAAGGTGAGTTGGGACCAACAATATTACATACCATTTCAAATTTAAAATATTTGTGAGCTAGTCTTAAGAGATGTTTAATAAGGAACTGGTGATTTGTAGCATGATATACAATTTATATTAGTGATCTAATTGTTACCATTGCATTGATAGTTCTATTTTTGGCTCTTGGAATTTGTTCAAATTGAATGTGTTTAAAGTTCTATTTAAAATAGTCCAATATATTCTTGTAAGTAATAATCTTGTCATCTTTAGTCTAGTATTGCTCTATTACTTGTTTAATAATCAACTAAGAGTTTCCATGAACAAGTAATTTCTTGATGTTCCATTGTACTACTAGATGAAGCCCTATAAAAAGTGATTAATACTCTATGATATTATTGGTACAAGAAAAACCATTGTGAAATTATTTTGGAATGAGATCCCTTTGCAACATTATGAATAAAATACCAGCTTCTAATCCATGAGAAGTGTATGACCCATCAAATTAAAGGGTCTAGTGTTGAGGCACATAAGAAGCTTAGTATCTGAAAAATATGCTTTGGTAAGTTGATTTGCTAGTGTTTACCCCTTAATGGACTTTTGATGATCATATTCAATCTCAAATTCACTTAATAACATGAGCCATTTGGCCATGCAACCAGTCAAAGCTACTTTGGAAAGTACATATTTGAGTGGGTCCATTTTGGTAATGAAAATGGTCTTGTTGTTAAGCATATAATGTCAAAAATTTAGGCTACAAATACCATGGCTAGATAGGATTTTTCAACTGAGCTATAATTATGTTCATAGGCAACCGATGTGTAACTCAAATAGTATATGACTCATTCTTTCCCCTAATCATTATGTTGTGCCAAGAGTTACCCCAAGGCACATTCAGTTGTTTAGAAGTATATAAGAAATAACTTTCTAAGCTTAGGTGGAGCTAAAATAGGTAGATTTTCTATATCTTCTTTTAATTGTTCAAAGTCCTATTGATAATTGACATTCCATGAACAAATAGTACCTTTCATTAGAAGATGAGTGAAAGGATGGCATATGTCTACCAACTGAGAAATAAACCTCCTGATAAATTAGATCTTACCTTTTAGGCTATGAAGATGCTTTAGATTAGAAGGTGGAGATATTTTTGTAATGGCCTTAACCTTGGCTAGATCAACTTCAATGCCTCTACGAGAGACAATTAAACTTAGTAATTTTTAACATCAAAGACACACTTTTTAGGGGTAAGCCTGACCTTATATTCATGAAAATGTTCAAATATTCTTTGTAATACACTAGCTATCCTATTCTAGTCTTGGATTTTCCTAAAATATCATCCATGTAGTCTTCATACATATCATGCATCATGTTATGAAAAATTATAGTCATGGCATGTTGGTATGTAGCACCAACAATCTTGAGGCCAAATGGCATCACTTGATAACATAATGATCCCCATGGAGTGGTGAATGTTGTTTTGCATTGGTCTTCAAGTGTAACTTTGATATGATTATATCCTGAGAAGCCATCCATAAGAGAGCATATCATACCCTACTATGAAATCCACAAGCATTTCAATATTGGGTAAAGTAAATTCATCCTTTGGGTATGCTTTATTGATATCTCTGAAGTCGATACATAATCAGATTCCTTATGGCTTTTTGTTGACTAGGAATATGTTGGATATCCACTCTAAATAATTAATAAGATGGATACACCCTACCTCTAATAATTTTTCTAATTCTTTCTTAACAAGAATGGCTATGTGAGGGTGCATTTTTGTCAAAATATGTTTGGTTGGCTTTGAGTTAGGGTATACAACAAGGTGATGTACAACTAAAACAAGGTCTAATCCAGACATATCTAAATAACACCATGTAAAAAGTCAAAAAAATTATTGAAGGAGTATAGTAAGAAGCTCATGTTCCTCTTCATTAAGGGATGCTTCAACTTTGATCCATTTGGGATCGATAGGTGTCCTAATGTTAACTTTGGTGATATCCTCCTCAAGCAGTGTAAAACCATATTCTAAAATAGTTGACACAATGTCACATTAGTCTTTGTCTTCTTCTAGGGCTCAACTGGCTGATCCATTTCACCCATACAAGAAGAATATGAATCACCAAGTTTTTGTAAAGGTTATTTGGCAAAGGCTTGTGGAGAATACTGAGCTAATTGAGTAAAGAGTTTTTGATCCTCTAAATTGGTCCCTAAGTAGCATGAAGTTCTAGAATTGGAGGAGGATAGGGAGTCATTTGAAAGAGAGTGAACTTCCCCATCCAATGGTGCATGAAACAAGTTTTCACCATGGGACTCATATTTTTTTTTACTTTTACCCTAGTTTAAAAATGTCTCAAAGAGGCTTTCACTTTGAGACCTCAATGTTTGACTTTCTTAATGTTATTGTTTATGGCTAAGGAAGTTCACCTACTCTCCAAAATAAGTAGTAGGGTCCAATGTAATAGTAAATCCATGTTTGTGATCACCAAGTGTAAAATTATCTTTGAGGCCCATAAATTCATAGATTGCTTCATCATGTTGAAAATCATCTAATGTTATATATGAGTGTTATTAGTCCCAGTCAATCAATTGGCGATGATGGAGGAAAATAAGGGAATAAGATGACATAACAATAATGGTATAGATGTTATTAGGGTCAAATAAATTGGTATCAACCAACTCATTGTAAATGTTATAATATGAATTTGCATCACTATCGACATTATCCATGTTAGACGATAAATTTGAGTCACTTTTGAGATGTAAGGTGTCACCCCCAAGCAGTTTGTATCCAATACATCAAGTTTATTTATTTTTGGAAACTAATACTAGATCAATAATTCATTGTTGGTTTCCCCCCATGTCTCTACCCTTATAGGATTGATTATCCATTACATGTTTGGAATAGGATACTTTATGCTTTGGTATCAAGTAGCAAAATCATCATTGTATAACCATGAATCATCATCAGCTTTGATTTATTTTTGCTCTTAGGAAGTGGTTTTGATGAAAACCATAGGTCCTTTCTGATGAGAATTATCCTTTCTACAACATTCAATTTAGTAGCTTTCCCTTTGGGTCTACCATATGATTTAGGCATCTTAGGTAATTTGAATATATGGAAAACATTACTAATTTTGTATTCCCCAAGGTTGTTGTATTGATTAGTAAAATGATTGGCTATTTTAGAAGGTGATGTAGATGAATTAGAGTCAAGGGTACTTGGATTCACATAATTATATTTAGGTGGTTGATCAACTATCTCCTTATCCTTTTTGGGGATAAGTTCTATTCCAAAGCAATAGTTGTAGATTTCATACTTCACTTTCAAATGTTTACATAATTGATACAACTATAAGTCATCATGAATAGTAAATTCTAACCTAAAATGGGAAAACTTGATATATGAATAAAGATTAGAAGGTACAACATGCACTTTATGAATCCATGGTCTCACAAAGAGAAAGTTATATGATAGTTCCAAATCAATAACATGGCATATATTATTGTGGGTTAGAGGCCCAATAATAACATGTAGATAAATAGTACCCTAAGATTCTCACTCCTCATTATCATAAGCTTTGATATTGGTGGTATTTGGTTGAAGATCTGCTTCTATGTAGCCCAAGTTTTTGACCAACTTCCAAGTTATAATATTTAGTGTTAATTAATTATCTATGAGGACTCAGAATGTCAAGAAATTATTACTTCTATGTAAAGTTTGTTATTATGCAAAGGTCCAAGGGATGACATATTAATTTGATCAAAGGTGAGTTGTTGGCATGAATCCAGATGACTCAAGTGTTTGAAATTTATTAGGCACAATGTAACTTGGGACCTTAGACTGACTTATAAGTTCATTCAATATGTTCTTATAGACATTTGATGTATGCAAAATATCTAAAATATAAATTTACATAAGTGTCTTTGGTAGTTGTTTTACAATATCATAAGGCTTATAATTAATAGGAGTATTAGGCTTAGATTTTCAAAGGAATAAGGTGTAGCATCTTGAATGGTAACCTTAGAGTGTTGAGTTCTGATTACGCAACCTTGAGTCAATAGAGGGTTATTATAAATAAAAGACCAAAAATGAAGGCCTAAAATGGTAACTATTGGTTTTTCAGTGGCATTTGGGATATTATGAGCCAAATGAGGATCATCGGTAAATAGAGGTGGATATCCTAAAATGGAAAATGAAGGTCTTTAGGTATTATTGGCAATTGTCTTAGGATTGATCTTAATGGTAGCAATATGTCCACTAGTAATGCAACCTACAACATTATAGTCATAGAGGGCACTTTTATAATTAACTTGATTGGAATGGGTATCTTGACCTTGATTCTAGTTTTGTTATTGTTAGTTCCATATATGATTATGATTATGAGGAGGTTGATTCTCATTCTTATTATTATTGATATTATGCTATGAAAAAGAGTTTTGATAGATACCCAAATATTGATTAGATGTTGTGGCCACATTATCTAACATTATTTCACCACTTTCAAGAAAATATTGAATAAGATGGTGAAGTTCCACACATCTACGAATGGAATGGCATTTAACTTTATGATAATCACAAAATTCATTTTCATTATACCAATCAAGTTTATGCTAGTTTTTTGGGAATGGTTTTGGTACTAGCTAAATGATGATGTTAACATCAACTAGATTTTGGAAAACCATCTCAATAGGATCACTGAGATTACTATAAAATATATTATAATAATGACCTCTTTTTGGAGGTGGTCTTTCGAAAGTGAGAGGTTGAGTAGGTGGGTTCACTTGAAAAAGTGGTGGTTACACCATTTGCACATGACATGATCTAGTTACCCCATCTCCTAAAATAATTTTGTGTTTATTAAATGGTTTAGGTTTTCTTTATGTAATTGATTGTACTTGCACAAGAGCTTGTGTTTGAGCCTTGTTCTAAGCTTAGTTTTGAGAGTAAGAATTGATTAGTCCTTTGTCAATGAGGGTTTGTTCAATACGTATTCCCTTGGAAATAATTTCTTGAAATTTATTGGTACAAATAAGCTTGAGGTTATGAGTGGCATCAAACTATAGATTGATAGTGAACATTATGGCCAATCTTTTGTCAGGGAGATTATGTGGGATTCAAATAACTAAGGAGTGCCACAATTGTATATAATTAGCAAAGCTTTATCCTCATTGTTTAGTCTGACATAGATCAACCATAGTCAGTTTGTGTTCTATGTTGAAATAGAGGTGTTGAATGAATCTCTTAGTCAATTCATTGTAGACATCTACGAATGGAATGACATTTAACTTTATGATAATCATAAAATTCATTTTCATTATACCAATCAAGTTTATGCTAGTTTTTTGGGAATGGTTTTGGTATTAGCTATATGATGATGTTAACATCAACTAGATTTTGGAAAACCATCTCAATAGGATCGCTGAGATTACTATAAAATCTATTATAATGATGACCTCTTTTTGGAGGTGGTCTTTGGAAAGTGAGAGGTTGAGTAGGTGGGTTCACTTGAAAAAGTGGCGGTTACACCATTTGCACATGACATGATCTAGTTACGCCATCTCCTAAAATAATTTTGTGTTTATTGAATGGTTTAGGTTTTCTTTATGTAATTGATTGTACTTACACAAGAGCTTGTGTTTGAGCCTTGTTCTGAGCTTAGTTTTGAGAGTAAAAATTGATTATTCCTTTGTTAATGAGGGTTTGTTCAATACGTATTCCCTTGGAAATAATTTCTTCAAGTTTATTGGTACAAATAAGCTTGAGGTTATGAGTGGCATCAAACTATAGATTGATAGTGAACATTATGGCCAATATTTTGTCAGGGAGATTATGTGGGATTCAACTAGCTAAGGAGTGCCACCATTGTAAATAATTAGCAAAGATTTATCCTCCTCATTGTTTAGTCTGACATAGATCAACCATAGTCAGTTTGTGTTCTATGTTGAAATAGAAGTGCTGAATGAATCTCTTAGTCAATTCATTGTAGACATCCATTTCCTAACACTATTGTGTTGAAATTGTCAATCTTCCTCAAAATTTGTAATAGTGCACAATTTAAGCCAAAATCACATAAATATGCTAAATGGTTCGAGCTTGTCATATACAAGTGACGATTTAGGCTAATGTATCCCTAAATGGGGTAATGCATTTTATGTGATTATTAACTTTTATCAAATCATTTTGAGTCAAAATGATGAAAATGCATTTTGGTGTTTTGGATCACTCTTTTCTTCTAATTTTAGAGCACATGTCACGTGCATGTGTTATTTTGTGTCGACAACATCCTAAATGGGATATTGGTCCGCATGCAACTAATATCATCTTGTAATTCCACTCCAGTCAAATTATGACCTAGTAATATAACATTCTGACCAGTTTGATTAATTGTGCACCAATTTCCAAAGAATTGTACTAAAATTGGTTAATCTTACTTAGGCAAATTAAACTAAATTATGAGCTTAAGTAATAACTCCATGGAATTTATTGAAAATTAATTTTTAATATCTACATCACCACATGACATCATCTATGGGGTGGAATTCATAAGCCATAAAAGCAACAAATATTAGGTTTATGGCCTCCCATGCCTCTTTAATTCCCCTTCTTTCCAAAATTTATGAGTGTATTTATGATTTAAGCCTCTAAAATTTAATGGATTCTTGGTCACACATCTTGATATTAAGATGGAAGGTCACAGTTCATTCTGATCTATTGTAAAAATATATAAATAGGAGAACCAAGACCACCATTTTTAAGCTTCATTTGTTTAAAATTATAATGTAGGATTCTCTCTACAAGCTATTTGAGTGTAGTTTGATAATGTTTTATTTGCAATAGGATAGCTTCAAGATATGCATAACATTTATTTCATATCATCAGCCTAGTTTAGTTGGTGTTCTTGAGATGATGGAGGAGCCTTGCCTTGGATTATTGAATAAGACTTGAACACCAAATCAAAGAGAAAAACACATTTTGATCCACATTTGGATGGTGGGATGCTCTTGAAAATCTAATGTATATGTGCTTTCTTTCATTTGATCTTAATTGTCATTTGTAAACCCTATTAAATAGGTTGGCCTAGATTGTTATGTTCTTATGCATTTTTATTGGATTTCTTGAATAATGCTTGATCTAACAACTTTTTAATCCATCTCTACATCTTTGCACACTCGGTGGGACCTGAACCCCACAAATTTTCTCTTAAGGCTTCTACAAATATCCTGCTAACCAATTTCATGCAGAATCTTTGACTTGTTGACCAAAGTAGGTGAAAAACTCAAGCAAAAAGACATATTATAGAAGTAGAACTTTTTCCCTTTAAATCTAAGATTTTGCTCTCAAGACCATAATACTGAAGTTTACATAGTCTTGGCGTTGCATTTATTCTCAGAGTTTTACATTTAACTATGTTTTTGGCCTAACGGGTTTTTCTATGTATAAAAGTAAATTATGATAATGTAATACCATGACTTTATAGTCATGCTTTTTCAAAACCATAATTCACTAATTATGATATTAAAATATCATGATTCATGAATCATATATTTATTATACATCTATGATCTATTTGTTAGGTTGACTGTTTCAGGTTAGCTATAATATTGTGACTTTACGTTTAGTGATTTTAATTTGTGACTTGCATTTTTGTGAATAGAGTTATGATTTTGCATATTTTACTATGTTTTCCCATGAATTACATTTTTTTATCTGACTGTTGTGATTTTTTAGATCTACAGTATTGCACTGTGTTTCTATGGCTTTGCATTGTGTGAACTCAAAACCTAGTTTTTGATAAGTGATTTGTTCATTCACAATTTTTCTTCAAAGCAAAAGGAAACCCTCTAACACTTTCAGGTCACATGCATGGAAAAAAGCAAAATTTGATCTTGTTTAAGTTTTGAACCTTCCCTTTGGTGTTTAAAAGGAAATTAGATTGTTTATTTAATTATTTTGTGAAGTTTTTCAAAGTTTTTGCAAACTAAGGCCAAGGGGCCAGGAATTTCACTCAACATTTCAAATTGGTGCTTAAAACTAAACATTCACTTAAATTGTAATCTTTTCATAAGTGTGTTATTTTATTCAAAATCATCTATTACTTATTTGTTTGAGCAACACAAAGAGTACGTATATGCTCTCCACCCATCTCCTTTAGGGAACTTGGGTGACTAAAAGAGCCTTTTCATTGTGATTGTGCCTTTATCCAAAGCACGAAAAAAAAGTTGTCTAGGATCTCCCCAAGACCCGTATGGTTTGGGTGATCTAAAAACAACCTCTAAGGTATTTCCACTTATATCATTTATTTTATGTAATTTGGCTTGTGAAGAGTTAATAACCTCTTCACAAGTTCTTTAGGGAAGCTTTGACTCGAGGTTTTATCTCCCAGCATTAAATTCAACCCCACTCCATGATGGGGTATATAAATTGAGGGTAACCTGTTGGGACATTTTCTTGAGTGGTTAAACAAATTCTGTTATTGTCAATCTAGATCAAACCATAGGGGCAATTTGGACATCATGTTACATTGAGCAATTGATGAATGTAGTGGTTGTGAAAAGGATAAGATATTTTCACAACAAGCCAATTGACATGGATCCAATTGATGTGAGGCATCACTAGTGTTAGACACACTTGGGACCATCTAGATGGTAAAAAAATTGAGATTTAAAACAACCCCACTTACTGTAGACATATTGTTGATGTAAGTTGAGTAACCTGAATGTCCATGTCATCGTAAAATCTCTTAGGAGAAGGCGATGTAAAATACCCTACTACGTCATGCAATTTTATTTTTGGATTAACACTTAAAATCCTCCCAAGAGCACATATATAGACATATTTCAATAATACTATGCAACCTTGTCAGTTTAGGGCTTAGGATGATTTACTTCACTTACTTGGTCTTGATTTGAGTCTAAAAATTATTTTTTAAATAAAACACATCATAACTAAACACATTTGTCCACCATTTTATTTGAATAAGGAGGCGTTACATTGGTCAAATCCAAATCGTCTTGGCCTTGTTCAAATCCTCATCTTAAACATTATGTTTTTATTTATCTAAACAATGCATTTATGCCTCCCATTTGAGTCTAAACCATTTTCCAAATATCTTTAAGTCTTTCATTGACAATTCAAAATTTGGAATTGCACCTTTCTATGTTTTGGGTTAATGTGTTAATCAATTTTTTTGTTTGCACTTTACTTGAGTTAACTTGGGTTCAATTTCCCATTTGGATTGATGTCCATTTATAGACTCATCATCATTTGATCATTATGAACTTAGGTTATCTTATGTATTGCTTACACTCTAAGTTCTATAATACCTTTTATTCTACCTCCTATTACCATATGGTAGTGTTGTGCTGCCCATTTGGTACTAGTTTTTATACCTAAGAATTATTACATGTTTTCACATCTTGAGTTTCTTAGTTCACATTGTCACCTTCCTAATCCAAAGGGCTGTCTTCAAAAATTTTAGTATAAACTCATCAAAATTGAACTAGATTTTATGGTATTGATGTATCTCTAAAGCTACATTTGATTTACTAGTTTACACTTTGGATTTTGAGTTATCATACCCTCTTCTGATTTATATGATTTTAACCTTACCAAAGATTGGGTAATTTGATGAGCATATTCTTCTAATTGTGTGGTACTACACCACCTTATTTTATTATAGTCTCTTTGTACCTTATCACTTGTTTAAAGGAAATCAAAACACACCTTTGTTAAATGTTTTCAAAACATTTCCAAAATCTTGTCAAATGTAGAGAACAAACCTTTTATAAACATGACTCAAAGGTATACTAGTAGTGGGGTTTCTTACAGCCCTAGCTATTAGGAGGAGCACTTTTATGATGGACAAGACAATGTCATGGCTTTGAATATATTCCCAAAACAATAGGATCCAAGGAAGATTAATTTTAACATCAAACCCTAGAGGATAAAGATGAAGCACTCCTAAGGTTGATATAATCTGGTGCTAGATTACCCTCAAACTTTCCTATGGAATAATTACATACCTTGGTTAGAGAAGGAGAACAACAGTGAGAATAATCCCTTGTAAACATTGTAAAATAAAATATACCTTATTCTAATAAAGGAAATTAAGTGATTATAGATTCAAAACATAACAATCAAGATCTTGTCACCACAATTAAAAATATAAGTCAACGATATGCATACCAACTTATTATAGACTTGATAGACTCTTTACTTGTTACTTCAATCCAAAATGATGCTTTCAAGGAACAAAAGAATGTGGTTGAACCAACACAAACTTTATTTGAGAATTCAACAACAATGGATTAAGATGTCTCAATTGAACAACCTAAGTCTCAATAGGTTCCACAATATTCTTCATTAGACACGGAGCATACATTTTTCAATAATCAAGAACCTCTTGTTTCTTTGCAAATCCAAGTACCAAAAAATTCAGTATGCATTGAGGAAATCATACATAAGAATTTGGCTATTTCATCTCAACCAAAACATACTTTGGTTAATAGACCACAAACTCCGCAAAATCAATAAAACACATATAATTCAAGGCAATGGAATTCCCAAAAATTAATGGCTCACTTACTCAACTCAAGGAGAGAACCAAAACAAATTCATGGATCATATAGTGTATATCCATAACAAATCCATGCAATAAGGGCATATACCACCCCAAAAATAGGGGCACATACCACCCCAATAGAATTATGTTCCACCCATGAACGCACCTAACATGCAAGAGTAGAATTCCATGAAATAGATTGTGTCATGATTGGAGATAGGAAACAAAGTCAATAAGTAAAAATTTGATGAGATATGTCCATATCCATTTGATTTTAGTATTATAAAAGTCCCCTTTTCATCTCATTTTGAGGCACCTAATTTTGAAAAATACTAAGGAAAGGGTGACCCTCATGAACACACATTATTTATGTTATGCCAAGAGGTCACTTACAGTAGCGTTTATTTGCTTTGTTTGTTTCTAAAAAGTTTAGTAAGACAAGATTTAGATTGGTTACTTAAATTACCCAAGGGATCGGTTGTGGATTGGAACGAATTATCTAAAAAGTTTGTCAACCACTTCTCATATAACATTGAACATGAATTGACCATTATTGACTTGTGAAAATCCAAATAATGAAAAGGAGAAAGCTTCATGGCATACTTATAATGGTGGAGAGAATTAGTTGGTCGCTTTCAACATAATTTTCTAGAGAAGTAGTTAGCAAACATTTTTGCACAAAATTTACACCCTGAGGTGTTGCATAATATGTAGCTTGCTTGCACAAACACATTTGAATAAATCATAGAAAAAGGGGTGTAGATTGAGAAGGCACTTATTACCAAGGGCCTTGTCAATATTTACGTGTAGGGTCAAACTTCAAATCAGACCTAATCACCAGTTTAAATAGTTGCACAAGAGAAACCTAAGGGTTTCAATAAGAATAAAAACATCGTTGGAAATGGTGTGACTGAATCCAAACACATACAAATAGTGTAGGATCTGCCAACTCCAAATGTGTAATTAGCTCCACCTAATCCAAAATCCAATTTTCAAAGAGTTCCTCCACAAAGGACTTCCATAATCAATTTAGAGTCTTTAATAAATTGGGAGAACCTGTTGAGGTAGTGTTCCAAAAGCTCATATCATCTTAATTTGATTCAATGGCCTATACCAAGGCCATTTCTTACAAATCAACCAAAGCCTGATTGGTACAAAGAAAATGAATTTTGCAACTTCCATCATGTTTTTGGTCATGATGCTTATCTTTGCATTCAATTGTGACACCTTATTAAATAATTGATCGAGATTGGAAAAGTTTAGATTAACCTTGCTTTACAAGACACTAATTTGGATTTGGGAATCTAAAAAGATCCATTTCCTTGAGATAATCAATAATAGCCAAGGAAAAATCAAAACTAGGGACTAAATCAATGATAAAATCAAAATCAACATCAAGGTCAAAATCAAAATTGGCGTGAGCATAATCAGGATCATAATACCCATGTTAACAACCTAGGTTATAACAACATGCCTTACATATATAATAACATTATGGGATGAATTTATGCTAACCACATTGCCACTATCATTGTTAAATTCATGAACTGTCTCATGTTCCTTGAAGTATGATACCCATTATTATAGGTTCAATGCACTCTCCCTCTAGTAATGTCGCATCGAGTTCACGTAATTCTATTATGCCTCTATTTTTGAGGGTTACTATTTATGAACGTCATTCTTCCTCTAATTATAATGGCTCTTCATCAACTCAAAATTTCTCCAACATAACTATGTCCATGTGAATCACCTTTCAAGGCCCTTTGCCTTCATCTTCTAATTTTAATGGCTCCTTTCCACCTCTAGGTGGTGCAATCACAACTAATGCTCATAAGTTACCATTCAGGGCACTTTACCCTTTTCTTCCAACATTGAACCCAATGTGAACATTGTGCCTTTGGATCTAAAGACAAATACTATGCTAGTTAAGGCTAAGCCATCTCATCCTACTATTGAAAACCTTATAGTCTATCAGACCAATTGAGTAAAACACTGACACAAATTTCCATTTTACATATCTTATGTATGTTTGAAATCCATACAACTATTTTAAATGACCTCTTAAAAAATCCACTATTCTTAGTGATATTGATCTTGAATAGTTCCAAACACTAGTGGGACATTTGTATTCATTTTGATAGGTCACATTTGATCAAAAGGACATGTCCACTTTTGGTCCCAACCACAATAACCTACCATATATTGAGGTAGTCATTGAAAACCATAAAATCAAGTGGGTTGTTAGATAAAATGGTTCAAAACTAAATATAATATCCCTTAATCTATTACAACAAACATATAGCTAGAGAAAATCACCATAAAGGCTTATGATAATGCCAAGAGGGAGTCTTCTAGTACCATGTATTTGTCGATCATTATTGGGTCTATTTCCACCACACTTTATTACGTATTATGGAAATTGATCTACCTTATAACATACTTCTTGGGCATCCTTAGATCTATGAATTATAGGCTATTCCTTACACCTTACATTAGTGCCTTAAGTTCCCCACAATGGGATTGAGGTTACTATTCCCACAAATAAACAACCTTATCAGTATTGCAAACATCTAGAGGCTAAGTTTCGTAATTATAACTATTGTCATGGTTCTATATTGATTATAAATAATAATAAGTAAATAGTTTCACATCCACCAACATCCAATTATATCAACCCTAGTGACCTTGCTTCCACTTTAACTAATTCATTTCCCACAACTCTTGCAAAATAAGTTGTTATAGAAGATATGGGCATTTCCATGTACCATCTTAAGGACATCTTCTATGTTTATAATTTTCTGAAGTATCAGAAGACATTTGGTAAACCCAAACCTTCCAAAATCACTAATAGACCCAATTTGATTTGGTAATAGAAGAAAGAAACCACCGATGGTATTTGTACCTACTACATCACCAAAATAGGATCAAGAAGATTTCATTGAAGGAGACTGGTTATATTCTAATAACATCATTGAATGTTTTTAGAATCCAAAATATCCTATCCCTAATCAGATCATGGACACTTTTGATTATACAGGAAGAGGCCTTGGCCGATGAGCACAAGGAATCCTGGAACCCTTATCAGATGGAGTACTTAATTTGAATCATGGTCTTGGATTTACATAGCCTAGGGGTGACCTCAAGAATTTTGGTAGTGATTCTTCTGAATCAAGTAATGATGAGACTCCTGGTAGTGATATATCATCCCATTATATCTTTTTCGATGAGCTCACTAACTCAAATTTATTTGATCAAAATGCCATTATGACCTTAACACTTCATTATTCCCTATGTCTTTGTCATCCCAAATGCATTGATTGGGACCAATAAAATTTGGTCATATGCCTTGATGAGATTCAAAATTAAGAATCAATTGTAGATTATATGGGCCTAAAAGATGGATTGCCCATTGGTGATCACAAATAAGGATTTGATTTTTCATTGGATCCTTTTACCTCCTTTAGAGAACAAGCAAACTTTCTTGGTCATAACAAAGTTAAAACATCAAGATCTTTGGCTGAAAACCTCTTTAAGACACTAATTGATCAGGGAAAGAGTAAAAATAAAGACAAGCCTTTGAGTAAAAACCTATTTTAGGCACTCTTGGATGGGAAAGCTTTCTCATCCCCAAGGGATGCTCAAGGTCCATCAAGTCCTAGATATATATCCAGTACAAGCATCTCTTTAGAATAACAATTTTTTTTTAATATCTTGCTCTTAAGTTTCCTAAGATTTTTGCTACTTGGTCATTACCTGAGATGGTAGATTTAGATTTGTCACATTATTCAGAGATTTGGGAGGAACAATAAGAAACTATAGCAAAATAAAATGATCATGATCACACATTACCTACTATTCTTGAAGATGGTTCTACATTCCTTGTAGAGAACACAGTTGAAGTAACCTTGGGAACATATGATGATCCTAAAATTATTTATCTTGGAGCTTCCCTTATTGAAGCAAAACATGAACACATTATATCCATTCTAAAGGATTATATTGACATTTTTGCATGGGCATACTAGGCTTAGAACCTCACTTGGTAGCGCATCAACTTCTTGTTCATCTATATGCTAATCCAGTTAAACAAAAATTGAGAAATATGCATCCATGCATCACCCTTTTGGGGAAATATTAACTCGATAAGTTATTAGGAATATGCTTTATTAGACCACTGGAATATTCTAAATGGATATCAAACATACTTCCAGTAAGCAAAAATCCATAGTGTCTATGTCTTTGTATAAATTTTAGAGATATCAACAAAGCATGCCCTAAATATGATTTTCCTCTGCCCAACATTGACATGATTGTTGATTCTACACTTGGGTACGAGATGCTGCCCCTAATGAATGGATTTTATGGACACAATTAGATCGAGATAGCCCAAGAAGATCAACACAAGACCACAATCACCACTTTGTTTGGAATATTCTATTATCAAGTCATGTTATTTGGATTGAATAAAGTTGGAGCCACATATCAACATGACATGACTGTCATCTTTTATGACATGAGGCATGATATTATTGAGGACTATGTTCATGATATCCTAGCTAAGTAAAGAACACTTGGACATCCTGATGTTCTATGAAGAATCTTTGAGAGGCTTCATGAATATAAAGTCCATTTAAATCCTAAGAAGTGTGTTTTTAGCATCCCTTCAAGAAAATTGATAGATTTTATTATATTACAAAGAATGATCAAAGTCAACCTTGCTAAGGTCAAGGCTATTTTTGAAATGCCTTCACCCTCAAATCTCAAATAACTCTGAAGCTTACAAGGAAAGATTCAATCTATTCATAGGTTTGTTTCTCAATTAAAAGATAAGTGCCACCCATTTATGCATCTCTTAAATAAAGGGAACACATGTCAATGGAATGAAGATTATCAATTAGCATTTATGAATATCAACACTTATTTGGTCAATCTATCAATTTTGAGACCACCAATACTTGGAAAACCTTTGCTTCTTTACATTTCAGCAACTGAGCATACACTGGGGGCACTTTTGGCCCAACATGATGATCAAGGTAAATAATAAGTAGTTTATTATTTAAATCACACATTGGTGGCTTATGAAAATAATTATATGCCTACTGAGAAGACGTGTTTAGCTATGGTGTTCATTAGCCAAAATTTACGACACCATATGTTGAATAATGAAATAATTGTTATAGGTAAGGTGGATACTCTCAGATTTTTATTATCCAAAGCATCTTTAATGGGATGCATAGCCAAATGGGTCATGTTCTTAAGCTTATTTGATGTTGAATATCAAAATCAAAAAGCTATCAATGGGTAGGTTATTACTGATCAACTTGCAGAGGCCCCTATTATAGATATGAAGCCACTCAATTATAACTTTCCAAATGATTCTATCATGACGATGGAATAAGAGCAACATGAACCAGAATAGTGGAAACTATATTTTGATTGTTCCTTTACCTCTGATAGATCTAGAGCTGACATATTATTGATTACACCACAAGAGGATATAATTACTAAAGCATTTTGGATCAATTTTCATTGTACCAACTATATGGTTGAGTATGAGGCACTTATTTGAGGACTTCATCTTGCCATATAGTAAAATATCCAACATTTAATGGTCTATGGTGATTCCTAATTGATTAAAAATCAAACCACTAATCAATATCAAACTAGAGATGACAAGCTTTTACCCTACAAGCATATTGTTGATAATCTCAAGTCTCATTTTAAATCTCTATAGTTTGAACAAGTACCAATGGCCAATAATAGATCTCCCAATGCAATGGCAATGATTAGATCAATGATACAGATTAATAACAGTGATAAAGAGTATTAGTTTTTCATTAAAAATCTTTAGTAACTTGTACATGTTTTGACAAATGTAAAAATGATATGCACCATTGTTGGTACCAATCCCCACTTGAATTGTCCTGGTATCAAGATTTTTATAATTATTTTCATGATCACGTTTTTACACTTGACTTATCCAATAACTGACAGAAACTATTCCTTTATCATCTAACCCATTATACACTCCTTCAAAACATGCTTTATCATAAAGGCTATGATGGAACGCTACTTCATTATTTATCTTAAGGATAATTCAAGCAAGTGCTTAGGAAGATTCATGATTGAATGTGTGGGGCCCACACCAATGGTGTAGTCTTAGCTAAAAATCTCCTTAGAATAGGTTATTATTGGCCAAAAATGGAGACATATGCTTGAAATTATATGAGGAAGTGTGTTCCTTGTTAGCAACATGGAAAATTGATACACGCACCCTCCTTGCCACTACAACTGATCATAACACCATGGCCATTTTCTACTTGGGGCCTTGATCTCATCGAAAAAATAAACCCTACATCTTCAAATGGCCATAAACACATTTTGACTGCTACCGAGTATTTTACTAAGTGGATTGAGGTCATTCCTCTCACTTATATCACCAAAAATCAAATAGCCAATTTAATTCATTACCATATCATCTATTGATATGGCAAGAATGCATTATATTTGATAATGGTAGATCCTTTGTAAATATAGATGTAAACGACCTTTACGGAAAATTCAAAATCAAGCACAAAAAATCCACATCATATAACCCGCAATGTAATGGACAAGTTGAGGCATCAAACAAGAAAATTGTCTCTATTTTAAATAAGATTGTCAATGATGTTCGTCGTAATTGGCACTTAGAAAATTTTCCCACCCTTTGGGCCTATCGAACCAGTCATCAAACCCCTACAAAAACCACTCCACACTCCCTTGTTTATGGCATAAAATATATTATCCTAATTATGATTGAGCTACCTTCATTTTGAGTATCTTTAGAGCATATTCAAGATGAAGATTATAGAGTCTCAAGGTTTTAAGAACTAGAACTCCTTGATGGAAAGCATTTGGTTGCCCTAGAAAACTTGCAAGCCTATCAGAATAGATTATGGAGAAGCTACAATAAGAACATTCTCCCTTGGGAGTTTGAGATTGGTGATTTGGTCTTGAAATAAAACCAGAAGAACACAAATGATGAATGAAAGAAAAAAGGTAAGTTCCAACCTAATTGGTAGGGACTATATGTTATCATGACAAACTATGGATTAGGGGCATACAGGCTAGCAACTCCAAATGGTGAAGAACTTCTAGAGCTCATGAAAATTAGGCATCTTAAAAGGTTCTACACTTGAAAGTCATATAAACCATTGTATACAAGACCCCTTGTTTGGGGGAAACTTGTATTATAGTTATTTTATCCTACCATTATATCCTAGACCATCCCATGATGGACTATATTTTTTTTGACCTACCTTGGACCGTTCTTTCGAAAAACATATTATTTTCATGACTTTAGAAAGTGAAATCTTTGGACCATTGGCACTCTAAATACAATTTATCCCACTCTAGACCATCCCATATTGGACCGTATTCATTTTATCACACCTTGGACCATCCTCTTTTGGACCACATTCATTATGGACCATCTTCTTTTGGACCATATTCATTCTGGATTGTTCTCTTTGAGAACCACATTCTTTTCATATCTTGGGCCATTGTAAACTAAACATTTTTATCCCTTAACCATTTATAATCCCGATTATGACTCATAGGCATTATGAACACATTCCATGCTAGTTCTATAATGTAGTTCAACATGGATAGTATTTTATAGCTTCTTCTACAGACAAGTGAACATAGAAACATCTTCAACTCAGGATATTTGCCTACTAGATTGTTCTTCAGATTTATCTAGTGCTACATACTATTCTCTCATTTTTTCTTATTTTTGGTGGGCATGGTTGCCTTAAAATGAATCTTGCTCTTATTTATTTGCGAGCATGTACCGTTATAGCTAGCTTTAGCTGTTACTTGAACTCTTTCCTATGGATGTGCATCTCCTTAGCTAGGTAGTTCCCTGAACATTTTATATATATTTGATCCCAAAAACACAAAAATAGTAGATAATGATGCATAAAACAAATAAAAACATTATCTTATGCTTTTGTATATTTTGATCATCCCACGAACTTGCCATTTTATAAGACTATTCTCATTTATCCTACCGGCTTGCCTTTTTGTAAGGTCTTTCCCATCTTCACATTTATTCTATAACATTAATCATGATTTCTTATCATCATTTTTTATTCTATCCCATTTCCTAGGAGAACTACATTTGCCCTGAAGTTCATGTTGGATCTTGCATCCATGAAACTACGTAGGCAACATCTACTTGTCTTAGACAACTAGAGTCAGCTTGGCCACCCCTTCCTTTTCTTCTATTACCCCATTTCTATTAGTGTAGGTTTTTATTTTTCCCTATTATTTAATTAGGGAAAATATATATTTGTGCATACATGGAGTTTTTCTACATTCGTGGGATAGGCTAGCTTATGTGGAGATGTGTGTCATAGATGTGTCATTTGTGTCATAAGTAACTCCTTTGATCGGCTATTCCAAGTATGGGAGTTACTTCTCTATTCTTAGCACCTTGTCACCACTTTTCATGGAGGAGTTACAGTCTATTTTTGGGGTGCTTTGACCACTTTTTGTGGAGGAGTTCTTACGTGCTCTCCTATATGTATTCTTCACTTTGGCCATCTTATGTTAATGGAATATTGACTTTTCTCCAAATTGTCTATGTAATTGTCTCTTGTTTGATTTCATTTACTTTAGCATTTTGTGGTATTCACTTACTTCATCCCGTGTAACCACGAATTGTGCATCCTCGTTATTCAGACCTTGGTGAATCCTCCGATATGATATCAGAGCCACCCTGGTAACTAGTTGTCTATTTTGCTATTGCTTTTATTAAAATCTAGAGCTTTGTTAAGGCATTTTTTTTGTTAAATTTGAAAATTCCTAGGAGATATTTCTAGTTCTCCATGCCCTTGTTCCTTTCATGGCTTGTTTGGTCTCTCCATATACATGCAGGCAGTATTTTGTAAGATCCAATAATCTTGTTTCTGTCAATTAACTTGCATATTTTGTGTTTTAATCAAAATTTTAGGTTGTCACATGCCTTTGTAATCTCTTGGTAGCTGATTCTACCTTTGCATGTCATTTTTTGGTTGTTGGGGTCATTTTTTTTGGCTAAAGGCATTTATTTTACACTAGATCTGCATCTTCTGTACATTAGCAAGAAAAATACCTTCTGGGTTTTGTTCGCAGCCTAGAAAAACCATCTGGGTATCTTTCAATTTTTTTACAAATTATATATAATTTACATAAATACGCTCAAAAAGCTACAATAGGACCCCTCTCCGTTGGCAGTTGTAATTTTGAAGGTAGTTTTCAAACGCTCTGTTCTTGCTCATACAGACTCCTTTTCCCACGAATTTTTTTTTGATTTTATCTATTTTTTCATGATATATGCACCAGTGTAGACATTTTTTTATTTTGATGCTAATATTTTTCAAAAATAGCAGATTCTCAGTCGTGACATTGCACAGTTCTCATTTTGGGAACTTCAAAGGATCATAACTTTCACATAAGACCTCGTATCGAGACGATTCTTTTTTTGAAAGTGCATGATTTTTTGATTAGATTGCAGTGGTGCTATTTATTTCTCTGGATATTATGCCAAAGTTTTATTTTCAGCATATGCTCTTCATGAGGGTTTTATAATGCATTGAAATCAAGACCACTTAGTATTTATTTCTAGTGCTAGTTGTAAACGCACTAATATAAAGTGCCAAATCATTTTTTTTAGGGGGGTTCTCTGATTGAGCAATATTTGAGTTTTTTTAAAGCTTGTATATTCGATTGTCGAAGACAAAGGGTGAGGCCCGAGTTGGCAGGAGGCCAATTTTCCCTCAAAAGACCTCCTTTGGATTCCTTTCTCCGTGTCGAGTCCAATGAGTGGTTGGAAGACTAATTTCTCTCTCAAAATAGACATTTTTTAATGTTTTAGTGTTATTTTTTTTCAAAAACATTAGTTTACAGGAAATTGAATCTTTAATATCTTACAAATGATAGCTCAGATTTAGGTGCCATTTTTGTAAAAGTATTTGCATTTCAATTCTCCATAGTGTAGGCTTGTTATTTGTTAAAAACACACTAGTTTATAAAGTTCTTAAAATTTGGGTCTCTCAAAACGCATTTTCGGCTGAGTCTGACGTCTTGTTTGCTTAAAGTCTTGCACTGATTACTCTAAGACGCATTCTCAACTGAGCTCGACGTCTTTTGAGTGTGCACTTGCATATTTGGGGGGATCAACATTTTGGGGGGTGTGATTACTTTTCAGCAATTGCAATCTTTGCTTTCATTCTCCTTTCTGCATAATTTCACAACTTGAAATCAACACAACTTCACCTAAATTTAGATTAAAATAGATTATTTTTAACTTAAACCCATAACACCCTTCAACTAACATGAATGGAAGGTTAAAATGTCAATCATTCTTAGAAGCAAAGGGTTGTATAGGATCACCATGGGTACTGAATTATAACCCAACACTAATGCTGAAAAGGTCAAGTGGTACAATCGTAGTGATGAAGCCTATGGATTACTGAGCTTGTCCGTGTCTCCAAAACTTCTCTTCCATTCAAAAACCTCCAAGACTCCCAAAGACATATGGGACACCCTAGAAACCTTATTTAGGAAGCTTGATAAGATGAGAGGTCATGAGCTCAAAAATGAACTCATAAGTTAAAGTCCTAGCAACTTTGACACCCTACAGGACTTCTTCACTAAGTTTAAGGCCCTTAGATTACAATTGAAATAATGCAGGATAGAGAAGAAAGATGATCAATTCATCATTTCTATTCTCACTAGGTTAGGTCCAAGCTATTCAACGTTTGTCTCCACTTTTCATGCCACAAAAGTGCCCTTGGCACTACATAGAAAATGCCTTCTTTGGATTCCTTCATTGCCGACTTGACTTCAGATCAAGATAATCTAATTCAAATGGGCACAATGAAGTCTACTTAACCCCAAGCTTTGATAGCTAGAAATGGTAAGGATTAGACTTCAACAAAGGAGAAGAAGAAAAAGAAAGAGGACCAGGAGAAGATGAAAGAAAACAACAATCCTGCCAAAAACAACATTGAGTCTTCCTCTTATAATGCTAAACCTAAGAAGGAGAAGGTTAAGTGTGCCTATTATAAAAATATAGGGCATGATGAACACAAATGCATGAAGAAACAAATAGATCACCTAACTCATCTTTTAGAAAAGCACAACATAGGTGTTTCTGAGTCCATCAAGCAGAATTCATCTACCCAAGATTCTACTAAGGCAAAAGGCAAGGGTAAGGAGAAAGAAAAGGGCAAGGCCCTTGTAGCTATAGTAGCTTCTACATCTTCATGGGTCATTGACTCAGGTTCTTCTCACCACATGGGCTCTTCCCTAGTTGATTTTTCATCTTTAGAGCCTTGTAGCATGATTTCAATTAGTTTGAGTGATGACACATTAGTTTCCGTTGCAGGGAGAGGGTCAGTTGAAATAGGAGGAACATTCAATAATGTTCTAAATGTTCCTTCTCTTTCAACCAATCTCCTATCAGTGTACCAAATCACTCACATTGGTCGGGGCATGAGAGTTGAGTTTTCACTAGATTCAGTGGCTATCAGGGAGTTGCATAGTGATACTACAGTGGTAGTGAGTAGGGCAGATCACCAAGCAAGGTTATACACCTCAAATTTTACACCTGATTCTTCTCCAATAACATTGCTGACTCATTCAGACAGAGTTAGCAAATTATGGCATGAGCGGTTTGGGCACCTTAACTACCGCTACCTTGAACAACTTTGCAAAAATGACATGGTCATTGGCTTACCTCGTGTCTAATTCTCAAAAGGACTTTGCGAGGGGTGCTCCCTTGGGAAGCATCCCGAAGAAAAATTTGACAAAAGCAAAGCTTGGAGGGCTTCACAACCTTTGGAGTTAGTCCACAGTGATGTATCAGGACTCTTTCACAAACCATCTTTCACAAGGGCTAAGTACATCCTCACTTTCATTGATGATTTATCTAGGTACACTTGGATATATTTTCTCAAACAAAAGTCTGAAGTGTTTGAAAATTTTCTAGACTTCAAGGCTCTTGTTGAGAAATAGAGTGAGAATCCATCAAGGTTCTTCAAACTGATAATGGAGGGGAGTATGCCAGCAACAGGTTTGAGCAATTTTGCACCACAGAGGGGATTGATTTACAATGCATAATCACTTATAGTCCTTCACAGAATGGCATTGTAGAACGCAAAAATAAGTTCTTAAAAGAGATGGGTAGCTGTATGATTCACTCAAAATATTTAGCACCATAGTACTGGGATGAAGCCTTCAATTGTACTTTCTACATTTAAAACAGGGTTCCTCACAAAGCTTTGAAAGGGATAATACCCTTTGAAGCTTTGGCATAAAAAAAACTTGATGTTGAGCACCTTAGGGTTTTCAGATCCCCAGCCATGGCCCACATACTAAAGAAGAAACACAAAGCTATGGAACATCATTCCAAGCCTTGCATCTTTGTAGGATATTCAATGGTATTAAGGGGTATCGCCTTTTAGATCTAATCACTCATGAGTTGTTCATCGAGAGAAGTGTCCATTTTTAGGAGAGTCCTAGAGACTCAACACTTGGCACTTCTCCCTCATCAAATCTACTTCTTCATGATGATTCCTCATCAGATTCAGATCACCCACAGCAGGTTCTTGAGCCAGAGACATCTTATTCTTCTTTGGGTTTAGATAGCGAGGACAGTGATGTAGAGTCATCCACCTCTAGTCAGTCAGAGGATGAGGAGTTAACACTTGACTCACCCACTTTCAGGCCACTTTGGGCCATATAGACACTTGAGAGTGCTGGCACTTGGGCAAGAGATCCTGCAGATGACAGACGAACTAGGGGGGATTTTCAGAGAGATCCACATGCCTTCTTTGCTTCAGTTTTAGATCCATAGACTCTTCGAGAGGCATCAGGGGTACCTGAGTGGGATAGTGCTATGGAGGAAGGATATTCTTCCTTAATCAAAAATCACACTTGGAATTTGACTTCACTTCATAAGAGAAGGAAGATGGTTCGATGTAGGTGGATATATCAGACCAAGTTTGCAGCAGATGGGTCAGTTGATAAGTACAAGGCAGGATTGGTTGCCAAGGGTTTCTCACAGGTGGCAGGCATTGACTACTTAGAGACCTTTGCACCCATTGCAAAGATGACTTCTATCTGACTCACCTTAGCTATTGCCACAACACATGGTTGGGATGTGCACCAGATGGATGTGAAGAGTGCCTTTCTTCACGGAGACCTAGAGGAGGCGATCTACATGGAACAGTTGCCAGAATTTGTTCAAGATTCTTCCTTAGTATGTAGACTTAAGAAATCTATCTATGGCCTCAAATAGGCCCCTCAGGCATGGTACACCAAGATGGATTCCTTCCTTCTCATAGTGGGTTTCACTAAGTGCCATTCTAATCCTAATGTCTACTTTTTATGATAGGATGACTCGCTCTTGATTCTGGTTGTTTATATTGATGACCTTTTGATCACTGGGAGTTCTTCATCGGCTATTGTAGTGGTGAAGGCATCTCTCTAGGATATATTTGACATGACAGACTTGGGTTTGTTGTACTACTTCCTTGGCATTGAGATCTCATTGTCAGATTCAAGGATTTCTCTTACACAGCCTAAGTATGCTCTTGACTTATTGGCTCGATTTCACATGGCTGATTGCAAGCCATCTCTAACTCCCTTTCTATCAGGAGTCAAGCTTGAGGCTGACTGTTCTTCACCATTGGTTGATGCCACTCAGTATCGACAACTTGTTGGCAGTCTCATCTACTTGACTCACACCAGGCCCAACATATCATATATAGTGGGACTTGTCTCCAGATTTATGCAAGAACCTCATGAGTTGCATTGGAAAGCAGCTAAGAGGATCTTGCATTACATATAGGGTTCACATAGATATGGGATTCATTATAGATCTGGCATAGAGGTTGAATTGGTTGGATATACAAATTCAGACTGGGCTGGTGATTCACAGACTCCTAATTCCACTTTTGGTTACAGTTTCTCTCTAGGTTCTGGTCCTATCAGTTGGTTTAGCAAGAAGCAAAATGCTATTGCTATATCATCCACAGAGACATAGTACATGGGAGCTGTTAATGTAGCTACTGAGGCTATTTGGCTTCAGGGGATACTTTTTGAGTTTGGCATTCCTATCAAGCAGCCCACCATCATTTATTGTGACAACTAGAGTACCATTCAGATTTTTAAGAATCCAGTTTAGCACCAGTAGACCAAGCACATAGAGATTCACATGCATTTCATTCGGGAGCTTATTCATAGTCAGGTCATTGACTTGATATTTTGCCAGTCTTTGGAGTAGGTTTTAGACATCTTCACCAAACCTTTTACTGAGAGCAAGTTCATTCATCTACGAGCTCTTCTTGGGGTGCGGTCCACATCTGCAGTAACATCTTCTTTAGGTGGAACTAGCCTCTTCATTTCTTTTATGTCTCTCTTTTGGGGGGAGTTTTTTCCTATGGGTTTTCTCCTTTTCTATATCTTATGGGAGATTGCATTTATACATGGGTACCTCATCAGACCTAGTTGCCGAGACCCATTTTATATTTCCACACTGCCCACCTAAGCTACGCTTATGGGGGGTATTAGTGTAGGTTTTTATTTTTTCCTATTATTTAATTAGGGAAATTATATATTTGTGCATACATGGAGTTTTCCTACATTCATGGGATTGGCTAGCTTATGTGGAGATGTGTGTCATAGATGTGTCATAGGTGTCATAAGAATGTCATAAGTATCTCTTTTGACCAGCTATTCTGGGTATGGGAGTTACTTCTCTATTCTTAGTACCTTGTCACCACCTTTCATGGAGGAGTTACAGTCTATTCTTGGAGTGCTTTGACCACCTTTTGTAGAGGAGTTACTTACGTGCTCTCCTATATGTATTCTTCACTTTGGCCATCTTATTTTAATGGAATATTGTCTTTTTTTCAAATTGTCTATGTAATTGTCTCTTGTTTGATTTTATTTACTTTAGCATTTTGTGGTATTCACTTACTTCATCCAGTGCAACCACGACTCATGCATCCTCATTATTCAGACCTTGGTGAATCCTTCGATAATTTCTTTTGTGTTGTTTCCCAATCATTTGGGGGTGACTTAATGTCCTTGTTCTTGTTACATTGTTTTAGAAAGTAATGCCTCTACTACATATGCTAGAACAATTATTTTTAAACCACAGTAATGTTATGACTAACTGCTTGTTTATTTGTGTTTATTTGGTTTTTATTGGTGTTTTGTTGTGTTTTGTTGTCTCTTCATTTATTTTATTCTCTTTTTTTGTTCCTTCTTATCTCTTGGTCTTTTGTTTTGCTTTTTTGTCTTTTTTTCTAAGCACATCTTGATGCTCCACATGAATCTTGATTATTCATATCTTGATCTCATGTTATTAAGTTATTCTTGCTTTATTTTTATACATTATTATTCCTATTTAAACCCTGATTATTCATATATTGATTTTAAGTTGGGTTCATTTATGTATTATTTTTCTTTGTCTTTATTTAAATGTGAATAGTTGTAACTCTGGGCTCGATCAATTTTACCATTATTCTTAGTTATAGGTATTCACATTTAAACTGGATCATCAAAATTGAAATGCAATGTCATTATAGGTAACTCATACTTATGATGCCTAATTTCATTTTGCTATAACAAGCACTATATGCTTTAGATTCAAGTCAGAACATCAATGCAGCTCTGATGAATTACTCTCAAGTACACCAATGAAACTAGGTACCAATGGCTTATCTCACACCTAAATCTATGCAAGATGTGTATCTCTTGGCATACATCATGAGTCTAATCGAACAAGGGGTCAATTTTCTCCATTCCTCATTCCATTATTTCCCGATTTTGGGAAAACTGCATTGGCTTGAGGTCTATTTGGACTATTTAGACAACACTTGGATACATGGTGTATCTTGGGTTAGCTCAGCCATCATTTTTCTATTCATCTCTTTCATCACTTTTTGCATCCTCATATCCCTATTTTTTATGGATTTTTTAGTCATTTGACCATTGCCTTTACTTTTACGTATGATCATCTTTAATCTATGTAATAGGTTATATCCTTGAGCTATGCTTAGTAGTTTCCCCATATGGGCCACAACATTTGAAGTAGTCACAAATCTAAATCAGCCTTACAGGGGAAAAAATAATTCTTTATCAGTGATCAAAATTAGCCCTACTAGGGAAAAATTCCTTTATCAACTGATCAAATTCACTCTAATAGAGAAATTTATTATTTCCTTTCATTGGAGACATGCTTCTCCTTTTTATTCTAATTTCAATCTCTGTGGAATTTTTCCCTTGTTTTGGTAATATTTTATTATGCAACTTATCTCAGGATCAATTATTTTGTAAGTACATAGATTGCACCCTAGTTTTAAGTGTGTTCAAAGTATGTTACTTATATTTTTGGATTCTATCCTTCTCCTTCCTCCCATACTTAGGGCCCATTTTATTCTAATTATATTCTAAGCACTGATGGAGTAAATGCATGCAAGCATTAGCTCATTTGGATATAATCTGTTCCATGATTAAATCTCACTTTCTTTCTTTTTAAGAGTCCATCCTTCTCTTTAATCCTCGTATGTCTTCTCGAGCGGGAATCATGGGTCATTTCCTTCCAATTTATTCTTTGTAACTCTTTTATTTAAAAATACATTTCTTTGCATGAATGTCTCTTTATGCCTTCTCAAATAAGGGAAAAATGAAGACATCCATTTCTTAACACCATTGTGTTGAAATTGTCAATCTTATTCAAAATTTGCAACAATGCACAATTTAAGCCAAAATAACTTAAACGTGCTAAGTGGTTTGAGCTTGTCGCATACAAGTGCCAATTTAGGCTAATGTATCCCTAAATAGGGCACTATATTTTATGTGATTATTAAATTTTCTCAAATCATTTTGAGTTAAAATGATGAAACATATTTTGGTGGTATGGATCATTCTTTTCTTTTAATTTTGAAGCATAAGGCACATGCATGTGTTATTTTGTGTTGACAACATCCTAAATGGGATATTGGTCTGTATGTAATTAACATCATCCTCTAATTCCACTCCAATCAAATTAAAACCTAGTAATATGACATTCTGACCAGTTTGATCAATTGTATACCAATTTTCAAAGAATAGCACTAAAATTGATTAATCTTATTTAGGCAAATTAAACTAAATTATGAGCTTAAGTAAGAATTGCATGAAAGTTATTGAATATTTCTTTATTAGAAATTGATTCTTAATATCTACATCATCAGGTGACATCATCTATGGGGTGGCATTTATAAGCCATAAATGCAATAATTATCAGGTTTATGGCCTCCCATCCCTTTTTAATGCCCCTTCCAAATATTTATGAGGGTATTTACGATTTGAGCCTCCAAAATTGAATGGATTCTTGGTCAGACATATTGATCTCAAGATGGATGGTCATAGTTCATTCTGATCAATTACAAAAATATATAAATAAGAGGTCCAAGACCACTATTTTTAAGTTTCATTTGTGTAAACTTATAATAAAATATTCTCTCTACAAGCCATTTGAGTGTATTTTGATAATTATTTATTTGCAATATGATAATTTCAAGATAGGCATAACATTGAATTCATATCATGAGCCTAGTTTAGTTGGTGTTATTGAGATGATGGAGGATCCTTACCTTGCATTGTTGAAGAAGACTTGAGCACCAAATCAAGGGAAAAAACATATTTTGAGTCGCATTTGGATGGTGGGATGCTCTTGGTAAGGTAATGTATATGTGTTTTCTTTTATTTGCTCTTAATTGTCATTTGCGAACCCCATTGAATATGTTGGCCTAGATTATTATGTTATGATTTTTTCTTGGATTTCTTGACTAATTCTTGATCTAACAACTTTGTAATCCATCTCTATAGTCATTAAATTTATCAACATAATTCTTGTGTAGACCAAGGAACAACTATAGGGCGTGTTTATCCAAACTACAAGGAAATAAGTGAAATAGGTATATAGGGCTATATGTAACTTCTTGACATGCAATAAAAAATTATTTTAAATGATCTTTGGGATCATCTTTCCATTTTTATTTTTTAAATTTAAGCATCTCAAACTGATACAAAAAAGTATCTAAAGATAGTTCATATCAAAAGTATAGGAGCATATGTCATCTAGTTTAAACTTATTACTCTTATTTCCTCCCTAAATGGTTAAAATTACATCTTTGACTTCTTACAAATCTTGAAAGGTAATATTAGAGTGAGAAGAAGTCATAATTTTTTTTTGGGTATTCAAAGGTACAGTACCTTGACCCATATAAAGAGGTGCTATAAAATTTTGGGAAATTTGAATGTGATTAGTTTTACTAAGAATATTCACTCTTTGAGTAGATTTATATTGTTAATAGGGGACTTGTTATTGGTAAAGCATTTGCTCTTGAGTGAAACATTAATTCAAAGGGAATTGAGGCCTAAATGGAAGAATATTTTGTTGGGCATTCAATAGAACTTATTGGGATTATAGGGGAATCTATCATTTAGGGGGAATGCTTTGTTGATTAAATGGCACATGTTATTGGCTCAAAGAGTTTCTTTATTGAATAAAAGAGGTAAGTGGTTGACTAATAAAAACACATTATTAGCTAGACAATGTTGGTTGGGGATTAATTGGAACTTTTTACAATGAAATGTTGGTTGTTACTTGTTGAAGTGGGGGATTAGTTGCCACTTGTTGAAGTGGAGGATTGGTCACCAATTTTTGAAGTGGGGTACTTTTAACTTGCTATTATGGTTCATGTGGATTTACAACTTATTGTTACAAGGTATTTGGAATGTTAGAAGGAAGAGGTCATGAACAAGATAAAATAATGTTTTGTTACATTTTGGATGGTGTCTGATGTGAGTTAAAATATGTTATTTGAAAACTATCCACCACATGTTGAGTATAATCTACAAGGAGATCCGAATCGGGATTAGTCACTAGATTGGTTTCAATTATGGGTGTGTTAAACATATATGTAACTAATGTTTTCTAAAAAATAGATTCATATTATACATGGGATAGGTAGACAAATAAAAAGATTATTATGTTAGAGGATTACACTCCAATAATGTGGGATTTAAACTTTTAATGTGTCCAAGGAGTTATCTAAGTTAGTTATAACAAGATTATCTTATTGTATTTGTGAAGCAGTAAGTTGGCTTTGTGTGAGAGGGTCAACTAGTTGATCCTTTCATTTGTTTGATACTACTAGGGCTTGATTGAAAGTTTTCTCTTGGCTAGAGGCATCTTGGTTGTCTAATAATGCAAGAGGTGTTTATTTAGGTGTTTTAACCAAATAGTTCAAATCCTTTATGGGAGAACCAGGTGAAAATTTTGCACCCATTTCCAATAATCTAACAAGATATTCATATTTATTATTAAATAGTTGTTGACTAAATTGATCTCATCGATATTCATCATTAGGTAGTGCATTGACAAGGTACATCAGATAGGGTCTATGCTTAGTATCAAATCATACGTGTGAAAGGTATGGTTGGTATTGGCCTTGTTCAACATTAAGTGATACAATCGGAAGGTATAAGTTATGTTCCTCAATTTCAACATTAGAAGGCATAGTGGTAAGGCATTTTTGGTCTTCTTCATCCTCTATGTAGTGATCATACCCATATGGATTTTAAACTACTTCTTCATCAAATGAGGGGTTATAAATCGACCCACTACACATGTACCTAGGCATGTATAAAGTTATAATCTTTGTCTTAAAAACCTTAAACATTGTTTTTGACTTTGTACGTGACTTGCCTTGGAATATCACTTAGTAATTGGTTTAAATAAATATGCTTATCTTGGAATACACTAATCAAAGGTATATCAATGTAAACGTTTCAAACATTTTTCTTAAAGGATAAATCCACAAGTTTTGGGCACAATGGTTTCAAGCATAAATGTTCAATGTTTGGACTTAGGAAATGATTTGTATTTTGTCTTGTCTTGAAAATTTTTTATCCTAGAAACTTGACTTTTTGAAAAAATAAAGGAGACTTGATTTATTTGAGACATCTTAGAGACTTTAAGAATTTATAAAGGTTGGCACAATAATTGGTCTTGGTTGCTAATGGAAAATCAAGATTTGAACTAAGCTTTAAACTATTAACTTCTAAAAGGAATTTGGTCTTGGAAAATTTTTACTAGAATTATATTTTATCTTGGAATTGGAATTAGACCTAGAATTAGACTTGGTTTGACGTTGAAAATAAGGTTGATTTAGAATTGACACTTAGATTCAAACATAGGTTTGGACTTAAATGAATGTCATAATAGCATAACTTGAATAAGAAGTTAGAATTTTGGATTTGGACATGGTTTAGAAATGCATTTTTTATTAGGATAAGACTTATGGTTCAAATTGGGTAACCTAACGACATGGTTTGGAAAAGAAAGATAGGTATTTGGATCAAGTTTTAATAGGTTACTCTTGTTTGAATTAGAATTTTGGTAGAGAAACACCTCATTGTGTGTGTATAAAATTGGTTTGGATTTGGACTTGGTTTATTTGATTTAGTCTCAAGTATAAACAAGGTTTTGACATAATAATCAAGCAACAACACACAAGCATTACAAGCTAATTTTAATTACTGACATGGGTTTGCATCACATCCATTGAAATATTGAAATACTTGCCTTGAGAGAGGATTATAAAGTTTAAATGTTCATTAAATAAATTATTGTAATTATTGGTGGTATTTTAACCCCACCCTTCTCTCAAAAGATCTGTACCAGCAAGGAAATATTTGGGGGTTGTTACCTTTGTACCCGTGCATTAATGAATGAATCATAGTAAAATATGCATCTAAGAAGCAATCCAAGACCATACCATTCATGATAGGGTCTTGTCCCTTTGCAACCACTTCAACTATAAGGGTCTTAATAAAGTGCTACTGGATTTAGGGTTTGTTTATAATTTTACTTGGGATTTCTAGATGGGTCCTTACATACCTCATGGTACATAGTCACAAGTCTGCCAATGAATAAGTTTAATCTGGTTGCCAATATTGATCTTTTCAAGGGTATCAAACCTTGGCCTAGGATATTGTAAAGAACTCCCCTAGATTAATTTCCTCACACAATAATGTGTAAACACAATGCCAAGCCTTCATGATGGCAATAATCCTTAATTTTTCTACCACGTTAGATAAACGGGGTTTGGTATGATACTAAGATGTCACTTTCTATGACAACACACCCCTGAATACTTATAGGAAGGTGATGAAATCCACCCTAGATAGTCAAAAGAAAAATAGGGGTAAACACAAATAAGAAATTTTACATTTTTGATTCACCCAAAAAGGGGAGAGCATACATGTAAAAATAATCCCATAAGACAATTAAGAAACAACTAAAACTTGCAAGGAAGTAAAGAACATGAAAAATAAAAAGTTTTGTTATAATCTAATTGAAATGTGAATTCATTTTAATACCTAAATCAAAATGTGAAGTAAGATTGATTTGTTTGACTCAAAATACCACTTCTTTGGACAAGGTCCAACACAAATAATTAGAAGTTTGATAAAAGTGGTTTTGATTCAATAAGGAGCTTAAAATAATATTTGTTTAACTCTCAAGTTTTTACATAGAATTATTTCATGATTATGCAGACTGATTTCACTATTGAGTCCTCTAATTTTATTACTACAACTTGTAAATAAAATACAAAAGATTCAAAAACAATTTTGCTTCTTCTAAAAATTATTTCACCACTAGTCCAATGATGATTTCTCTACTATGTTCGATGGTTTCGATGATGTATACCTACACATAAATATATATAAAAAATAGAATTATTTCACTAAAGTTAGTTTTAATTCCACAAATACCATTAGAACATAAAATAAGGGTACAAATATGATTTCAAAAATACCCAGTATAATTTCATTGATAAGTTCTCCAATTTTACAAATATGTAGAAAACTCAGTCATAACAAAAAATTAAAGAAATGAGTTCAGAGTTTACAAATAATTTTGTTACAACAAAATCAATTTCACTAATATGCATGCAATTTCATAATTTGTCACAACATAGTAAAAATAGAGGTGAAATATTTTGTTACTGCTAGTAATGATTTCACTGAAAGAAATTATAATTTCATAATGTACTCCTATGCATAATAGAGTTAAGGCACAAAGAATGATTTTATTGTTACAAGAAATGATTTCATTAAATATCTCTTTGAATTCATAGTTATGTAGTAACTAATTTGTTGTTTGGTTTTAGAATAGACTTGAACAGAGTTTTTAAGAAAAAAGGAATTAACTTGTTTGAAAGGCTAATTCTATCAATTAGAAGAAGGTAAATGGTCAAAAAGAGCTTGTGGGATTCATCTAATCCTCTGAGTCCCACCAGGCATGTCATTATATAGATCATGAATCCAAGAGAGGTTAATTAATTATTAATAAATGAAAATCAAAACAATCTTGAAGACATAACTTCTCAATCCTAATCCCTAGGTTGAGGTATGTGGAAAACAAGCAAGAATTGCAACTGGAAGATAAAGAACCATGATTTTACCTCCCTTGAAGATTTTCTTGTGAATCGATCTAAAGAGATTGAAATCAGTTTGTAGATGTAGAAGCCTTGGTGATGCTTGAATCCTCATGTGTGTATCATCTCTCATTGTCTACACTTGATTTGGATTTGGCTTAGAATGAGAGAGTTGAATCTCCTTGTGTAATTTGACAACATAGTTTGTATGGAGAAGCTTTTTGAAATGAGAGGTATGAGGCTCTTATTTATAAATTTATTGAATCATTGTTAATCATTAATCTCATCTCAAGATGGAGGGTTGAGGATCAATCCTCAAATCAATAATTACACACATGGAGTATGTAAGAAAGTCCATTAAGGCCTTTTGGATCATGGAAGGCACATTGGTAGAAAAGTGTAGTCATTGGTCCTTTTGGAGTGTGTAAGAGGGGTGTAAAAGGAAGAGTGTGTAAGAGGGATATAAGACATATCATAACTTTGCTTTATTATACACTTTGTCTAATGATGTCATCTACTTATGAGAAATATTCAAATTTTAAACTTAATAAAATAGGATAATTCCAAATTCATATATTTTCCTATTAGAAGAATAATAGACTTGATTAAGTGGAATTAATCAATAATTAGAAATATAGTGACTTTTTGCAATGTTTCTATTTGTTAATCAAGTATTTATTTAATTGTTTTGTGAATACACTTTCAAATATTGATTTAATTAATGATGAATTAGATAAGATTAATGATACAATATGATCCATTGTCCCAATCAAGAAGGTGTCATTACAAATTTAGGTCAAAATGGTAGTGATGTGGATGAATTAGGTCCAGTGGTGTTTTTTGATTAAATCTGCATGCGATTATAGAAAATCATTCTTGATTTTTGTTTAGACTTGAAAATGGTTTAATTAGAGTATCTACAATGACATCCTTGTTCATCCTCAACAATTAAAAATGAAAAATCAAAGATATTACCAAACTTCAAACTACAAACCCCTTTACAATGGGTGATGTAGGGTATGTAAATCTAACCACCACCCTAAATTCAAGTTTGATGTATAATATGGGGCCCCTTACATATGGTATCACCTACAGCACCATGTTATCACCATTCACCATCATTGCACAATATACATTGAAATATTTCACCACTTGCATATTCTTTATTTCCTTGTCATTTATTCCATGGGTTTGAGTTTAACATTTTCATATGTTGGTAACCCTGATTAAATTACTCTAGATGTTAATACATGCAAGTGGTAAAATATTTTAAAGGTGAAATGAGTGTTGATGGTGAGGGCGAATGAAAATGCATTTTAGGTAGATGTCTTTTTGAGGTATTTTATCAATCACATATTATCACGATGATCATATGTTTGAGAGTGTTTTGTTGGGTCAAAGAGTTTGAGAAAGTCATTTCAAAATACTTTTTGTTCAAATTATGTGTGATTATGTTGTGAGGGATCAGACTACCATAGTGCTTGGAGAGAACATGTATATTGAATGTTATTTGACATATATTGCAATGTACAAAGGACCAGATTGAATAATGCATACAATATAATCACATTTTAGTCCAAACATCATTAAAACATCTACATATCATTAAATGAGTAGTTACACTCATATGCATCAACAAACATGATAACACCCTTTTTTGGATACATTTATTGTACATCCATTTAAATACATTATTTTGCAATGCACTATTCCATTTAATCCATATTGGGTCATTGAAGCTATAAATCTATTTTATAATTGTCGTATGTAAAAAATATTAGGAAATTCATGAGTGAATTTGAATATTATAAACACATCATGTTCTTAACTAGTTTTGAAGCTCCAATTTTAGGTGATCCACAATGTCAATATAACCAAATTATGATTACAACTATAATAATTACATAATGTTACGATAATCAAGAGAGCATCTGAATAACATACATACACCATATAAATAGTCAAAATAGAGTTTGTATAAATATATCCTATAAATTTTGTTGTTTATTGATAGATGTGTAATATATATACAAAAAAAATGTTTCAAGACATCATTTCAACACTACATCAAGTAGGCAAAGACAATGGAGATAGTATGGCAACTAAAATGTGAACATTAGACAAAGATTAAATGAGAATCGGTTCATGTCAATAACTATGTCAACCAATGGAAAATAAGTCAAAGTATCAAAAAATTTGTCTATGAGAATGTCTTCTAAATAAAGCATGGCAAGTGCATCCATAGTGATTTT